>WAAB01019354.1:130708-163950 GCA_013389865.1 Piaya cayana | reverse complement strand
CCTGGAGAAGAGGAGGCTGAGAGGGGACATCATTGCTCTCTTCAACTACCTGAAAGGAGGTTGTAGAGAGCAGGGTGCTGGCCTCTTCTCCCAAGTGACAGGGGACAGGACAAGAGGGAATGGCCTCAAGCTCCACTAGGGTAGATTTAGGCTGGACATTAGGAAAAAGTTTTTCACAGAAAGGGTCATTGGACATTGGAACAGGCTGCCCAGGGAGGTGGTTGATTCACCTTCCCTGGAGGTGTTTAAGGCATGGGTGGACAAAGTCCTGAGGGGCATGGTTTAGTGTTTGATAGGAATGGTTGGACTCGATGATCCGATGGGTCTCTTCCAACCTGATTGTTCTATGATACTATGAAATAATGTTGCTCATGTAGAGCCTAATTTCTTTAGAGCTATCCAAAGGTTTAAACAAATTCAATAGTATGAATTATAAAAACAGCCACCATGTTAAATAATGTGTTATGAAGGTACTGAGTGGGGAAGATAACAAAGAACAATTGGAAAAAGCTGTGTTGTTCTATATTGAGGTGTAGTGGGTCCTAATCTGAGAAATAAAACCTTATTGCTCGTCACATTTTGTAATAGTGGTTTGTGGGAGAAAATTTCTTTTAGGCAGTTTAGTAATTCTTTTGGTACATCACTAAGGCTAATTTTGTGAATTTTTGTTTTAAAGATGATTAAGAATTAATTCTTCCTAAGACAGTTTCCCCTCCAATACTGACACCGAAGTTGGAAAGTTAGAGTGAAATGTGGTTATTCCAATTCCTGTACTTATAAAGACAGTTATTAAATTAGCTAAATCATCTTTTCTTAAAAGAAATCCTGCAGATTTCTGACAGAAGTTGTGTATGGCATTGTGGCCCTTAAAATGCGGGGTTTATAGAAGACTGCTGTGACTGTCTATATAACTTCTTTGATGGTAATAAGTAACATAACTCTATGAAAAACCATAATAAAAAATTCTGTGAAAAACCATAATAATACAAGAAACCCATCTCTTAACATGTACGTAGCTTCTGATAAAAGAGATGAAATTATCTGGAGATAGCATGTTTCTACTGAATCATGTATAGAAGCCTAAAGTTTGATAGCTGGAGACAGGGATATAGAGCAGTTGGGAAAGGTTAGTAAAGCAATAGGGACAGTGCTGCTTTGTATTCCATGACTCAGACTGCCAGTGCAGAGCTGGACTCGTACCAGGTGGAAAGTGCCTGTGTGATATTGCTAGAGGATGGATGCATGCATGCTCTTATTAGGTTACTGAATCTCTAGTCATTTGCACTGCTTTTTTTTCAAAGCAAAAATAAGTCTCTAAACTTAGAGTAGTTGAACAGGCTCTGAATCCAAAAAACTGCTGCCTGCTTCTCTTTCATAAACAATGTTTCTTTTCTTCCGGCTTTTCAAAAATCCCTCTATGTTATCCAAATCTCTCCTGAAGTGCTAAGAGCTTTGCATATTTGTCTCTTTTGCTTCTGCAGTGGCATTTTCAGCCAGGGACTGAGACTTTAAAGAATAATCTTTTGAAGGACTAAACCTTGGTGTCTTACCAAAATTTTTTTAATGGATAGTCTCCTCATCAGATGTATATTTCCTGGAGGGAAAAAAAAATAATTGGGCAGAGCAATAACTATAACATGATATTGGGAGAATATACTTTAATTGTATGATTAGTTTGTATGCACTTGGAATTTTATTTTACAGTTTTCGACTTTCCCAAAAGTCCCCCACTGTGGCTTAATTGTTACTGGCAGTGAATAACTGTAATAATCTCAGAGGCATCTGGTTCCTTTGGTTTTACTAACTTGAAGCAGACGTATTACAACATAGCTATATCGCAGATGTTTGTAATCTTCAAAAATATTAGTTATGTTTTATAGAAGTGGTTCGACTTTTTGTTCACATGCTGCTTAGCCTTCTTAATGTTTGGTGGAAAACGATTTAAACCTGTGTTCATGGTACAAACTGAAACTAGACTACTATTAAAGTCACATCGAGCTGGAGAACAAAAGCATGAGAAAGTAAAGGTCCAGGAGGACCTTTTTTGGTTTTTCTGTGAGATAGAAAGAGAAGAGAAACCTCATCAGCTCCCTGGGAGCTGTAGTGGACTCCAGCAGAGTTGTTTTGAATGTGGCAAAAAAATGTAGCCAAGAGTATTTGAATATGGTGTGCAATGCAAATAGGCTTTTTATTGTTGCATTCTCTTATAATTTGAATGATCTCTGAGAGACTTGTGCTTTTGAGAGTGTTCAGGTTGAGGTTGTTTTAATCCTGTGATTGCTTATTGTTATCTATTTGAACGATAGTCCCAAGCTTGGGGATAGATCAGGCCAACCGAATATTGTTCTGTGTGTAAGGATTAGGCACCAAAATTAGAATGTGAATGCATGGCAGATATTTTGTTTGTCAGTCCTTGCAAACTTGAGTTTGAGGTTCAGAAATGACATTGGGATTTTTCCACTGCAGACCCAGTAATGAATGAAAAATGGGGTATCAAGTAGCCTCACGCCAGTTGCCTTTACTTGGTTTGGTATACGTTCTTTCCTTTGCATCATCCTTAGAACTATTTTGACAAATCCATTTAATCTCATCCTCCCCTACCTGCATTTTGTCTGGAATGCCAGTAAGTACTGATATTTTCTAAAAATAAATAAATAAAATACATTCAGATATGACTGAATAGCCAATGGAAAATATGGGGAATAAGAGGCACCATTTCTTAACCATCATCTCGGCATGACATCAATATATACATTGTCATATAACCAAGCTTTGGTTTTGTGAGTTATAAGTAATTAAATAATCATATGTTTCCTTAGCTAGAAGAAAGAATTAAGGACCAATAATATCATTGTTACATAGAAATACGTGCTTAATGGAGCATCATATTTTTATTTAAAAAACAAAATCTTATTTTTCTTAAGTGTCTTGCAAAGCTCTTAAGAATAAAGAAGTATTTTAAAGTTCTTCAATATATGGTAAGCTAGATTCATTATTCATAGATGTAAAATGAATAAGTAATATTGAATGGCAGCAGATAGTTATATTGTGCTTGTAAAAGATCATGTTGATAGGGACTGCTACAAGTGCACATAAGGAACACAAGCCTTTTCATTTGAGATGTGGATGAAAAACTAGAAAATAATGTTCTGACTTAAATCAGATTCAGAAGTCTTCAACTTATTTATTGGGGAGATGGGTCTGTTCTGCTTTCTTGAATTTTTTTTGGTTTTGGTGTTTGGGATTTTTTTTTTTTTTGCCTGAAGACTTGCCATCAAGGCAACTGAGTTTGGGTTAACAGATCAAAGATCACTAGTTTGTTCTAATCTGGTATGTGATATCAGTTTCCTTATTTCTGTCGCTCTAGTATACTAGTATATTTTGCTGTACAGGAAGGATCCCCTAATCTTTGCTTTCCAGTATTTTAATTTTTATTTAGTGCAGAATACTAGAAAAAGATACAGCATAAGCTCTAGAGGAGCCCTTTGGCTCCAGCAAAAGATGTAGTTTTGTTTCCATTATACCATTTTAATTTTATTTGAGAGCTGTCTAAGCAAATTTTATGAAGTTAAATTTATTTAAACACTGAAGAAATTCTTTTGAGCTCAAAATGCTTTCAATTATTTATGCATTATCAACATTTTTCTAGACAATGTCCATAAAACAAAGACAGAAAGGGGAGAAATTCTTCTGACTAAAAGTAAGCAGTTTCAGATGATTACGAGGTGTTTTTCTACCAGCCTTGGCAGGAGAGGACCCCACAGATTTCCAGTCATATCATCTAGGCCCCTGAGCTATCTGCTGTAAGCATAAAAATGGTTGGTAGCATTTGCTTTTGAAAAAAATATCCAAATTCATTGATAATAGAAAAAAGCCATGTAGTTTGACTAATAAGGGGATACAGGGAAAGACATTATTGTGTACAGACTCAACAAAATTTAATAATGCTTTAGAAGTCTGGACCACCAAGTATACTAAATAAGTAAAGCATCTGTTTGTATTTGACAGGACTAAAACTTACAAAGGAAGTTTTACAGGCATTGCATTCACTGCTATTCACAAGCTCTGACCTTTAAAACACAGCAAAATAAATAAAATACAATATACAAGACAGTAGGATAACAGTAACAAAACACAGTTCTATCTATTCAGCTGTTCATTGCTGTGATAAAGCAGGTGATGAGGAGAACATATTGAATTAATTTGTATGTGTGCAGACTGTAATGTAGTTTCCCCCATTATTTTTTTTCCTTGTGTGTTTTTTTGCAAATGCCATTTTTGTATCTATCGAATCTCACATTTAGTTGGGAGAATTTACTCTCTTCTAATTCAATCACTGCTCTTGCATTCGAAGTATCATGAGAAATTTTCTACGTATTAAATAAAAATAGATGAGAGTTTGAAATTTTATTCCTTCCTGTGCTGAATTTGAAGTTGTAATAATTGTTTATGGAAAGCATATTATAAATGAGGGTGAAAAGTAGCTCAGATGCAAGCAGAAGGATGAATTTGGGTTGTCTTGTTGTTTAGGAGCAGCTGAATTAGCACACAGTGATATAGTTGTCTGAAATTTGTAGGTGTAGTGGTGGAAAAGTGCCTGTATTCTTTATATCCTTCCTCTAGTGCTATATACTTCTTATAGCTTTTAACATACACATAGCAATGTTTTTCTGATTATGTGATTCTATGAATGTGGTGGGAAATTCACTGTTTTGAAACAAATGAAAGATTATTGAATGTGCAGGGGTTAAAAAAAACATGGACTTTAGTTCAGAACATGATATGTTTCTAATAATAATAAAAATTACCCTTTGCGTTTACACGCTGAACCTTTATATTTTTTTCCCACGTGGCTGATAGGTTGAGATGTCAGTGATGGGATGAGTGATGGGTTTATTAGTTGACTAAAACTTATTAGCATATGATCAGGGACTATTGTGGATTGGTGGTTTGAAAAGGACTGAGATTTGCTTCCAAGAAAATCAAAAGGCAAACAAAAAATAGCATAAACAGGGTACATTTCTTGGTGTCAGGACTTGGACATTTCTCCACATTGCAAAGGGAAATGAGTAGGATTTCTGCAGTTGTAGGCACTTCTATAATGTTATTTTCTTGGAAACTGTTTGGCTATCCCTCCCAAAGTAACAATGAGAGCAATTGTGCTGTCTGAACCAAAGAAGTCAGCAAGTGCACGTGCATAGCTAGCACAGCATGACTGCATCAGTAGACAGGGGAAGAGCTGTGGATGTCATCTATCTGGACTTCTGGAAGGCCTTTGGTATGGACTCCTACAACATCCTTCTGTCTAAATTGGAGAACAATGGTTTTGATAGATGGACTGTTTGGTGGTTGAGTAATTGGTTCAGTGATTGCATCCAAAAAGCAATGGCCTAATGTCCAGATGGAGATCAGTGATGTGTAGTATGGACCTCCAAGGTCCATACTGAGGCCAGTACTGTTAAATACCTTCACCACTGACATAGAGGAATCAAGTGCCCTCTCAGCAAATTTGCAGATGACACCAGGCTGAGTGATGTGATTGACGTGCTTGAGATGTGGGATGGATGCCATCCAGAAAGACCTGGATAAGCTCAAGAACTGGACCCATGTGTACCTCATGAGGTTCAATATGGCTAAAAGAGGTCGCCCGAAGAGGTGGTAGATGCCCTGAGCATGGAAACATTCAAGGTCAGTTTGGATGGTGCTCTGAGCAACCTGATGTAGTTGGAGTAGGGGAGATGAGAGGAACAATTTCTTCAGGGTTATTGAAGTATCTGCCTACGCTGAATTGGCAGGCTTCTATGAAAGAAAAGAGTAATTAAAATGCTGGCACTTAAAATCTAAAAGGATATAGAATTGTTTTTTCTTTCAGGCAGGATGTGGACTATTCAAGGACACTACCAGGTAAAACTAACTAGTGTATTTATCAAAAAGTTTTGCAAATCAAAACCAGTGGCATTGTTAGAAGCAGAAGAAGAGAATTGTAAGAAACAGGTGAATCTGTTAAAATGAGAAGTGTACAAAGGCTCATAGTCTCTGGCAGGTTAAATGTAAAAGTAGACAACAGGCAAAAAAAACCCCAGAATTGAGGAACACCTTGCAGACAGAGTAAAGATTAATAACAAAGTTGGTTTTTTTTAGTTCTGAATGCATCAGAACTGCAAAGCTAGAAAACTGCTTCAATGTGTATATGCCGCACTGGAGAAAATAAGCCCACAGCAGAAACTTCATTTTTACTTCTGTTCTTCACCCAATGTAATCACAAATTCTGAAAGCTTATACAGCATTCAAGAGGAAATTAAAGAAAAATTAATGGAAGAGGAACTGACTGATGGCAAAGTACAAAGATGTTCTCTGTCTCAAACCTTCTCTGAGCTACACATCACAACATGCTAGGAGAGCACATCACAATATGTTATATACTTTTCTTACATATTTCCCTGAGCATTCTCTTCTGTACCTTGTTTTCCTCTCCCATTCCTGAAAGCACTGCAAAGCTTTACTAAGTAACTTGGCTATGGCAGGATCTCAGAAAACTGGAATGAAGTCAGTATTTTAAGTGTCACTGATATTCAGTATGAATGGCGTATGGCATACTCTTCTCTCAGGTGTGTCTTAAAGAGCTGATGCGGTACTACCAGATTGGTAGCAAGTGCTGTAGAATAGAGAAGGATGGAACAGTAGGATAGTAGCAACACTGTAAAGAGAGCAGTTCAGAAAAGTGAATTGATTAAGACTCCTTGCCAGCCCCCAAAGAAAGGGTACAGTGTTCAGTTCTCTGACAATTTTCTAGAAACCTGAAAAAAAAATGGTGGGTAGGTTTTGGTGGGTACAGAGTCCAGGCTGGATGGACCTCTTTTGGCCATGCTTATCTTCTATACCCATTGGTAGGAATGGCACAGCGTTTAGCTTTCACAGGTATAGTTCCTGCTCATTACTAGTGAGAAGAGAGGGGTTGCTGACTGCTGAGGACCTGGATCACACAGCACCAACCTGTATATGGAAAAACTGCAGTTTCTCCTGCTGTTTTCTCCACTGCAAACTGGGTTATGGCAACGCTGTATTTGGCCCAATGGAGCTATAAAAAAGTGAAATTAATCTAATTTATTGATAAATTAATGGAAAAGTCTCGTATAAACCTAGAGATTCTCCTTTTCCTACAATATTTCACATTAGTTTGTCTACTGGACTGCAAAGAATCTCACATGCTTTGCTCTTTTTAGGACAGATTGCATATCAATTCTCTGACTGTTTCCTAGAATTTACTTCAGTGTTAGTCATTTTAGGCTCTTGTGGAATAACTCATATGCAGGAAGTGGCTCTTAAATTTTCAGCAAATCTTGCCAACTCTAGGCCATTGGTCTAATGCAGAAGTCACAGGAAATTTTCGATGAGGGTTTATGCTGAGAATAAATTGTTAATAAATAAATAAATTATTAACACTCTTAGGTTGTTAATTTTTAAGTGAGTGGGTCATGGAATTGAACTATCCAGCTGCTAGAGCATGAGGCATTTGCTTGCAGCTGACCATTTGCCACTTGCCCCAAAATATCTTTAAAATTTTAAAAAATGGGAACAAAAAACATTTAAGGTAATATCTGATAGTTACTAAACAAGACTTACCCTCTTGCTAATTTTTCCCATTGATATTGTGATTCTTCCCAAACTTTGTGCTTGTCCAACTTAATTGGTTTCAGTGTCTCAGTTTCATTGCGTCATCCTGTGTCAATGTAACAGCTTATAAATTCTCAAATGCAATTCCAAAGATATTCTCAATTGCCTTTTATAATTGTCTTACAGTTGGGACCTAGCAATATTTGAAATGTTAATACTAAATAATTTAATGGGCAGGCCTTTTTGAAGTTTATTATGTGTCTATAGTATTACAGGTTGAAGACTGGGAATTGTAAATGAAACTGCTGTTGGGCTTTTTCTAGTGTTTTGCTTGATTGTTGTAGGAAAGGGACTAAATGAGGGAATTATATAGTTTTAATCTGTTCATTTGATGCTGCCCTCTAGTATTGAGTTGCATAAGCAAGAGACAAGAGTTACAAGCCAATTACTGGGAGTAGTTTCTTAGCTATATGCTTATATGTACCCAAAACTAAATATGAAATTTTAATGCCTATTCAATTTGTCCAGGATATTTGTAACTCTGTGGAATGTGTAGTGGAAATTCTAAATTCACAGTGACTTCAATGTTTAATCCAATATGAGTGTCCTGCATTAGCAGCCAATGTAGGGAAGTAATAATATTCTCTGTGTCACACTAAGTGTATTGAAGTGCACAAGGACCTAAGGCATCAGCCCTCAAGTTAGAGATCTGTGAGGACAGGGAATTTCCTGTATTGTTCAGAGCCAGGGCCATTGAGCTATAGATATTTTTTTTGCTTTGTTGAAACTAGTACTTGAGGTTTACTGATGCACATCTGCAACTCAATAAATGGCTTTAGACCAGTCAGTTCTTGTGTATTCACCTACTAGTAATTTCTTTCTAAAATCCTTGTTCCATATTGTCTTCTACACCTCAGTAACTGCAAATTGATTAAAAAAAATGTCTCTACTAAAACTCTTCTTTCAGTTCAGCCATTAGTTACTGTCTCATTTTAACTCTAGTTACAGTCTCAGTGATCATTGGCAGTCCATCATTGCCAGTGTCACATAAATTAATATAAATCACTGCCAAAGGTGTTTCAGCCTAGAAATGGACCAGGGGCATTCATGAAATTGGTTCCAGTTAATGCTGTTATAGGAAGTGGTCTTATTGCCTCAGCTATGAATTTCTGCAGGTCTTTCTAGTGCTCTATTCAGTATCTGAAGATGTCAATAGGAGGGAACCTAAGCGCGTAGGAGGAGGCTTTCTCTGTCCTGGGCTCTTGACAGCTTCCAGGCATGGTCAGAGGGGTACCCTCTTGATTATTAATGTGGATGATTGTCAAATTGGTTGGCAAACTGAGGTGTAATGGAAGTTGTAAAATTAAACCTTCACTTGACTACGTTGTTATGATTGATGATAAGTGTTTGAGCTGGAGGCCATGAGTAACAACTGTTCACCTATGCTAGCCTTGGGTATAAATTAAACATTTTCAAATTAATGTTTAATAAGTGCCACTCTTAAATATGAAATTCAAAACCATAGTTAAGAAGAAAGTAATTTTATAATTTTCAGACACATTTCAAGGAAGTACTTTGTTTGCTATGAAGTGAAATTTTTAAAAAATATTTTTTTCAGCAACCATGGCCTTGGTAGTGAATTTAACTAAATCTAACTATCTCAGGAAGCAGGCCTCCTGTCCAGAGTAATTTAAAATTCTGAAGTTCCTTGTTTGGAATTGGAATTATGTCTGTTTTCATTATATACAGCTAAATAAATAATTGCCTATTTATTTTTATCTGTTTTGATTCTGTCTACCTTCAAATCCAATTTCAGTGTTTACCCTCTTTCCGCTAGCTCCTCCTTACACACTACTCCAGAGTCCTTTTCAAGGTATGCCCATGCCACCTCAAGTGACCTGCCTGCTCACTGGATCCCTCTGTGTTCTCTCTGCCTGAAACTCTACTAGTCTCCTCACTTTCCCTGGCAATTTATCCCACATGCTTTTTCAGTCACAGTCTCTGCTTGGTCTTATGTCTTATCTTTGTATGTTAGTTGGGCTGCTTCCAGTTCCCCTTCCTCTTGCCTATCTATAACGTGGTTGCTGCATCAGTGCTGGGCAGGCACGAAAGAAGCTTCTGGGAAGCTCCTGCACCAGGTTTTCTAGTATTTCCTGGGCCACAGGTTAGTTTTGGTGTAACAGTGTGTACAGAGGAAACAGCACAGCATTAACATTACTTTCAGTAGGACTACTTCCATGAAGAAAGAAGCTATTCCAGTGACAAATATAAAGAATTTATGTTCAATGAGAAGTTTTATCTAAGAAGAGCTTCTGAAGAAGCTTTCATAAGGTTTAGGTCAGAGAAGAAAACATTTTTCTTAATTGAAAGAAGTGGTAAGTGGAGGAATGTTTAATCTTGTTTTAATTCCATCTTTTGCTAAAGTAAATAATGAAAAAGTGAAGGCAAGACATGCAGTTACAACTATATAACTATACCAGTATGTGGCTTATTAATGAGCAACCAGAAGGAGGTCTTGGCTGCTGATGAATATTTTATATTTTTTAAATGTATTATGTATTTGACTTCTTTTTTCCATAAGGAGTTTGGCAGATGGCTGAATTTGCATCAGGGGAATATGCCGATATTAAATTAGTCTAAAGATGTCACAATGACTTGGGATTTCTTTAAAGTTCCCTATATTTCAAATTCAAAATAACCTCTGTGCTATTTGAGATGGTTGTATTTAGGTCACAAGATGTTATTCATAATCTTGCAAGTCATTTTTCTCACTGCACAAACCAATATTTAGTCTTAGGGCAGTGCTACCATGTGTGCTTTTATTGCAGTTTTGTAGGAAGAAAAGTGGCTTTTAGCAAGGGAAATTCTCTCCTTTCCTTGTCTATCAAGAACCAGCTCCTGAGACAGATAGGGGCACTTTGCCAAGCTATTATGTCAGTGCAGCTTCCTGCATTGCCCTATCACTGATCTCTTTCTCAGTAGAAGCCTTACAGTTTTTTGACATCTACAACCACCCAACAAAAGAAAAATGGGTAACAATGTAGTAACAATCTGATGGCATTACCTGGAGAGAACAGTATGGAAATGATAAGAAAACATTTCTGTTTCTGGCTCCAGTTCATTTCAGTACGCCAGTGTGTGTCCAGCTTGCATGTAAAACATCTTATGGAAATAAGCTGTGCATTTGCAGTGCTTTGCTTGTGCAGGACACAAAGGGCGGCAGAGCTGAATGGATCAGCAGAGGTGCGATAACAGGATACATGCTCACAGGTGCAGAGGTCTGAAATCTAGAACCTGTTTCTCAGAGTTTTTCACCCATGTTTAAGTTAAGCTTGTGAGGAGTCTCGTTGACTGTTGTGAAACTGCTAGGTGCCCTTGCTCCACATAAACTCACTTTTGTCTTTGTGCCTTATTAACAAGGGCTTTACTTCTGGAAAATATTTGAAAACCTACGTGCAGAGAGAAATGCACAACTTTATCCCTGGAAAATGTTTTATATGGATTTCATTTTTTCCTTATTTTACCTTTGCGAGGAATGTAGTTAAGAAAGCTTGAAGAAACTAATTTTCTTGTGCTGGACTTTGTTATGGAGTTATATAAAGCATCCATCATGCAAATTCCAAATACATTATGCTAAATGTTTCATGGTAATTGACAATATTCCATTAAATTCCACTGCTGGAAGAGATCTGCAACATTTTTAATGTATTTATTTCTGCTTCCAACCCATGCATCCCAACAGTTCTCTCAGTGCTGTTTTTGGTCCATTCTCTTCTAATTTTAAGAAACTTATATCACACAGTATTAATTTATCATGTTTTTAGCTACCTGCCTACACTGTGGAATCTAGTTTACTCTGCTCACAGCAGGATCTTGTATTATTTCCTCCATTACCATTCACTGATCTTTTGTCTTCACAGGTTTCTGTATATGATAATTATAGTAACGATGAACGCATAATATCTGTTCGTTTGAAGATACCTACCAGGTATATGAGCGTAGATAAAATCCTCTGTAAGTCTAACTTCTACTGCTCTCTGTTAAGAGGAAAAATAAGAATGCAGTCAAAACCATCTGGGTTTGTAATTTTGAAATTTTGCTTTATCTGAAAATCACCAGCAGAGGAAGCACTGCATTGCTGAAAGAAGGGAAGAGAGAAACTGCCTTGACATTTGAAAAGTAGGTCTCAAGTCTTGTAAGGGATGAGGTAACTTCTCAAGACTGACAAAATAGCCATCAAGGAGATTAAAAAAACTTAAAATAATCAAAATTTTTTTGAATGAACTTTTTGATAAAGAACAGAAGTTAGAAATATGTGCTGGTTAAATGTTTGGGGTTTTTTCAGTTTTTTCTCCTTTGAAACAGTCCAATCAGCCACCACAATATTTGCAGATTTGTAGGTTGGTGCGATATCAGCTCTTTGAAAAAGGATGAGAGATGTTGATTAAGATCAGATAGCATTCAAGTGAGTTAGAGTCTCCAAAACAATTGAAACATGATACCATTACTGAGAAACTAATTTACTAGCAACTTGTTAACAGAGGCCATGTGTGAGTAGTTATTGTGTAAAGCTCTGGCAGATCTCCATCAAGCAGAAGATTTGGGAAAAATCAAAACATATTTTCAAATATTTTGTTCAGCCAGCTGCTAACAAAGAGTCCAAAATAAGTATCAGATTCTGATTTTTCCTTACCTAAACCTGTTGAATCATGCCTTAATGCACAGTGGTCACATTGAAATTAGATAAAAGCACTTGAAGAATAATATACTGCTGTCAGTAAGCATGGTAAAAATGGCGTTAGGAAGCAGATTTTAGCAGCAGTAAAACCAGTTTGGAAATTTTTGTAGTGCATGTAATATATATCTTTGAAGCCTCCACTATAGTAGACTGATGAGGCCAATCTATCACTAAACAATAAGTAAACATTGGACAGACTCGCTATTTGAATGGTGTACAGTTATCTCTATAAAGAAGGATAATTCCTTTTCCAAGAATGGGCAGCCATGCTTCTAAGGGTCAAATTAGAAGTGTTATGTTGGATACTGCTCTGTTATATAGTCACAAGCTTGCCGACAGTGAGGTACCTGAAGAAGGCAGTCAAGACAAATTTTTTAAACATATTTTTCATCCAAAAATTACCTATTAAATGGAGGTGCTCACAGCCCACTGCAAAAATGTATTTGAGTTCTTTCATGACACCTTCCAGTGCATTCTCATTACATGCTTTTAAATTTTCAGACTGGTATGGACATGATGTACCTTCAGGTAAACAAACTGAAAAGAATGTTTTGCAGCTTCTTTTGTGTGAAGGGAGGCTATGAGATAAGATAAAGCAAATATAACTGGCAAGTTTTTGTGCTCTTTCTCTGCAAACACCTTTTTTAAAGAATAATAAAAAAAAAAAGTTGAGTGAGTCATATTCAATATACAAGAAAGATAATTCAATCTCCTTTGCACTCAAGTGTATGCATCTGTTACAACGGGTACTTCACTAAGTTTGTTGGCTGGGGCAAAGCAAGACCTGTCAGTCACTGACAGCGCAGAATATCCTTGTTACCAGTGTTCTTGTCACTACTTTTGAACGTCCAGAACCTGCAGAAGAAATGTCCCTCTCTACTGCAAAGATTTTTTATGGCAAAATTTCTAACTCCTTGCAGATACTTAGACAATACTTAAAGATTGATGAATATTGTAAATTCTAGGTTCAGGTGACTAGGAGTTACTCTTAAAATCAGCTGACACCCCGTGCTTAACATCTTCATCTCAGTATTGGTGAACTCCAGAAAGCTACCTTCGTAAATACTAGTTCTGTATAAAATAAGAATAAGCATTAAGTGGGGAAAACCAAGTTTTTTCTCTATGTAAAATATAAATACATGTGTGTATGTATGTGTGTAAGTGTAACATAACGTATGTAAAATAAAAATACATTAAACTTATGCTGTGATGGGTAACCCTGCAGGAATGACAGGAATGGTTGGACTCGATGATCCGGTGGGTCTCTTCCAACCTGGTGATTCTATGATTCTATGAATCCCCTACCTGATGGTGTGAACATCAAATACCCCCATAACATTCCATGATTTTTCTAGTCCATTCAGATTGGTACCAGTGCAGGCCTAGCAGGAGTACTGCTGACCTTGATGCTCCAACACAGAAGTTTGAGTGATATTTTGCTCTGTCCTGAGTTAGAATAATGATGTATCTCAGCAAGAAGCTGCTGAACCATAGTATCTGGTTCCTTACTTCAAGGTGTAGGTTTTGCCCCTCTTTATCTTCAGTGTAGACACACTACCTCGTGGATTCACCATGAGTCAAGTGCATCTGGCACTATGTTTTGGGGACAGTAAAGCATCCACTGAGCAGTTCCATGACCCCTAACTAGAGCCTTGCCTGAAGTTCAGAATCTGGTACTACATTTTATCTTTCAATCTCTAAACCACCTGCAGAGTCAGATCTTTAAGATACCTAGACACTGCCCAATGTTCTTGGTAATTATTGTTGTTTCCAAAGGATGACATTAGTTTCATGCAGGCATGGGTGTATAACAAGTACTTTGAGTAGGATTTAGGAACTGAAAGCATGTATATATAATCTTCCTTCTGGAAAACAGTTCAAACTTGCAGAGCTTCACAATGTGTTTGTAATCTAGTGTGTTGTCCCATATTTGTGCCAGATATTTAAGGTACCACAACTCTTCAGTGAAGCAGGAATAATATGAACATGTAACACCATCCAATTTTCATTTTATTCTATGTATAAAGGAATAAATGTGCTTAAAATTTCTATGCTAATCTCTATAATGACTCATTCTCCTAAATGTGTATGAGAAAATGGATGTGCAAATTATTTAGGAGACTATACTCTTTGGCCTCAGTCTAAGGATAAAGCCTTTATTTTTAGGTAATGTTTGTTTCATCCTTTCCTCATCTAGACCTATGCACACACTCAAATCCACTGTGCCATTACTGTACTGCTTGCTGTTAAGAGGCACTATATTCCTTTACAATCCTTGGGAATTCAGTCTGCCTCATGGTCTTCGACAACAAAAAAACTCATAAGGAAATGGCTACACCAAATCACAAACCAGCTGGTGTGCTGCTAGAAAAAGGAGGTTAAGCTCTGCTGGAGCCTTTTATAATCATATGAGCAAAGGATGGAACAGAGGAAAGTACTTGCTACTTACTCCCTTAAACAGGTTACTGAGCCTACTATAAAGCTTCCAGGAGCAGAGTATAAACCATGCCTTTTGTGAAGGGTACAGAAAGGACTAGATGATGTAATCAGGGTTAGAAAATCCAACATGCTATTCTTTTTATACAGATGCAGCTGCCTGTATCACACAAATCCTGTAATCATTGTTGTAGCCTTGCAAGCATCAGATCAAGCCATCATCCACTAAGCATTAATGTCAAAAGCAATGTAATTGTGTGCTGCCCCATCACCAGGCAATCCCACTACGCTAAACACAATATGTGATTATGGGCATGCATACTTGCTGTCCAGCCTTTATCTGGATTTAATAACATTTTGCAGGAGTTTCTCAGAAAAGCTTGAGATGTCATGTTAGTAGAAAAGGAATGTTAATAGTAAAAGCCTTCACAATTGTGGAAGAACAGTGTTAAAAACTGTAACTAAATATTCATACCAGGGATGTTACTATCATCTGGTCTTTTAGCATACTCCCTGAATGGATTAAATGAATTCTCTTTCCATTTAACTCACTGGCCAAATTTACTTGCTTCAGTGGGAATAGGATTAAACTCTCTGATAACAGAATTTCCTGAGGAAGGAAAGTATAGCACGGTCATGGACAAATCTAATAATTTTTCTGCTCTAATCATCTAATGCCTCAAAGAGACACTTATACCTCAGGGGGACTAATATTTACATAATTGTAATTTATTGGGTAAAAATTTTCCTGACACAAAGAAACATCAAAGTATTTGTCTTCATCAAGTTTTGGAACAATTTTGAACTTAACATGAAAATGAAAGGTAAAGGAAAATGTTTCTTTGGACCGATTGGAGAGAAATGGAACACAGTATTTGAAACCTTACAGGCTGTTGAGTATTTTTAGCAGAATACAATTATTATGATAAGTGCTGTCACTGGACACAACATACATGACTGGGGGGGCTTTGCTTGCGTATCTGATTAAAATATTTGGTTATGTGTTTGAGCAGGGTGTTTTGGGAGCTTCATAGGCAAAACAGCACTTACATATAGACAGCTTTTACTACTATCTAATTTCTCCCTAAAGAATAATACTAGGTATTGTAATTTCAGTAATTCTACCAAAGAATGTGTGCTTAGATAAAATACCAATTGTTTATCTGTTACCTCAGGTTGTAACAACTCTTAACTCTACTGCTTTTTAGTATGTAAATGCACGTTTGTTTATTTAAGACTTCCACACATTTTCTGTTCAATTTCTTGATTTTCTTTTAGTTAGTTTCAGGTAAATTTAATTCAAATAACAGTTGGTTTTTTATAAGAATCTTGAGATGCTTTAAAGATAGGAGTTACTCTTGAGCTTAAATTTCCCACAGATGTAGGCAGTACTGTGTTCTTTCTTCAGGTCAGGAAAAGCAGAAATGAAAGCCGAGGCTTAGGAAATTAAATGGGAAAGGTCCTTAAATTCAACCACAGCGGTTTGCGTTCAAGTTTTGTTGCAGCTATAAAGCATGAGTTTTCAAAATACCTCAGGTCATCGGCAAGACAATTGAGAACATCACAAGGACCTTGTGTTTTGTTATAATGAGGAGAAGGAAGGCTGTTGGGAAATATCTTTTATTAGACTAGCGATGAAGTTGAAGAAGGGTTAGCAGAGAGCTCGCCTACTATATGCATGCGACAGAAAGAAGCAGGGAAACAGCTCAAGAAGGAGTTGTTAGTAGCAGCTTCCTAAATACGCTCTCAACCTGAAGTGTTTTTCCTCCTGTTAAGACTTAGGAGGTGATCTTAGCCACCCTCCAGCTTCAAGAGAATGGCTAGGAGATTTAAAATATAAGGCTTGGGCTTTTATCATTTCTTTCATATGAATGAGAGAGAGATTTGAGTTCAAGACCCAGTTCTCTATGGATTTAATATACAATATAAAAATTGCCTGGGCGACATGAACTTTTTATGGTGCAGATGCAAGTAGGAAAAAACCGACATACAGTGCACAGTGTTTTATTCAAACATTTGAATTTGAGATCAATTGGTTTCAACAATATTTTTATCTGTTGGCATTGCAAGTTTATTGACTATTTCATTGCCAGAAAATATCATAGAAAATTATTTTAATTTTTTTAGCTTGTATGTTCAGATCTGATGGGAGTGATTTTTAAATTTGCTTTTTACTGATATTTATGCTATGGTCTTCACTATGAAATTTCTTATTTTCTTTCTAAGGTGCAGAAACATTGCTATTGATTGATTTACAGTCCATCCAAGCCAAAGTGCTTCCTGTTCAAATATTGAAGGGAGAGCTCTAGATATCTCCTAGTCTAAACTAATCCTCATGCTTGTGATCCTCAAAGTCCGGCAGTTTTGTGTGGAGACAGACTGGGTTTCACTCCTGTGCTGCAAGCTGCCTCTGACACTTGCATTGTTTCAACACTGCCAGCTGAAATATTGAATCTTAAATATTTTTTTTTTTACTGCAGAATCTTAAAGTGACATTTTGGAAAATTTTTTTATTCCTTTTGTATGACTGACTGAATTATATTCAGGGAAAGCTGATAGTGGCTAGAATTAAGGAAAGAGTCCCTGCAAAAAAGCCACATGGAAATCTTCACTTCTCTCCTGCTCTCTGGGTACCTGTGCTGAAACGTGCTCTTCACTGGCACTTAAAAATGCAATTGCCCATATGTGAGGAAAGCATAGGGGAAAAGGCATAAAATTTGTGCGTGATTCTCTATTTACTCATTATTGAAAAAATTACTGTTTGAGGGGTTGTTTGGGGTTTGACATTAAGCGTTTATTTTATTGAGAAATTAATTTTCACTTATATCTTTGTCTTCCAACCTATTTAACTTTTGATAATCTCTAATTAACATGCCTTTTCTACTTAAATATTGAAGTGCAGCCCCCTGTAACTATTGTATTTTCCTCTACCTCCTCTATTTTCTTGTTTTCTGTCCCCACGTGGAGGGGGTTTACGGCAGGCCCCTGGTGGGATGAGCAGCTGCCATGGATACCAACAACACAGGCTATGGAGGAAATTGTCAGACAGTGGAAGGATTGGAAATAATGGGTGAATGTCCAATCTCATTCAAGTTTAAATTGTTATTCTGCAGCTTAGGTCAACTACGCATGTATCAACAATTAACTTTCTACCTCTTCCAGGCATGAGTTTGTATTTATATACCTTTAAACAACCTTGTTTATTATTTGTAGGAAGTATATTTTTTTATGTAATGATTTCCTTTGATATTAGATTATTTTAGAAATTATGAAAACAGTGGTGGTTATTGAGATTTAAGCTTTTGAAGCAGCAGGAGAAGCTTGCTGGTGAATTTGAAGGCTTAATTTATGATCTAGATGAACTGTGCTATATTTACCTATTCAGATGCTGACAAATGAATGAGTAGGGGGCTGAAAAGATATTTAAAATGGGAAATAAAAGCAAAGTAAATAATCTAAGTTCAGGGTGGTAGCATTGAAATGTGCATGAAGCGCATGGTCTGAGCAGTGTGCCCAGTGGTGAAGAAACTAGCAATTTCTCAAAGCATGGGTTGAAACAGCATGGATAGATGCATAGAAAATTGTATCATTTGCTAACCACAGCAACATGCCTCATTTCCCTTGCAAACGTGCAGGAGTAGGAGGGCAGCTGTGCTGCAGGTGAAAATAGTAGAGAAAAGAGAGATATTTCTGAAGGAACACTCAAGACAGGCCATTAAAACTGCCTCATTTACCTCAGTTCTTTCTGAAGAGAAGAGAAAAGTGTATTTAAGGTAAGTTTCATCATATTTATTCATGTTGTAGTCCTTTGCACAGTGGGCTACGACAGACTGTAATTCAGCATGCCTTTAAATGTTTTCTGTTATTTCTTCCTAGGAGGTTCTGGGGTTTAGGTAGTGAGGAAGCCCATTTAATGCTAACTTGTTGTGGGATTCAGCTTTCTCTGATGTTATGTAGGCAATTTACTTTGCATTTGTTTCAGTCAATCCCTGTGTCCAGTGGGATGGACAAGATACAGATACCCATTCATTTTTTCCACCATGGGATTTTGTTGCCTCTAGAAACAGAAGCGTGGATAAAATGTCACGTGATACAAATGAGTAAATGGTTTTATTCCACTGGAAATGGTTTAACTTCCTCAGGTCCTAGTTTTTTTTAAAAAGAAAGCAAAAGCTAACCTCCAGTTTTCCAAATTTTCCATTTTGTGTCAAGCTGTCAGCATGCAGGGGAGAATTTGTCAGGCTCTATACTTCTGTTCACAGAGGGACTGCAATAGGAATATGTACCTTACATTTGTTTCCAGTCTGGAAAACCCATCACTAGTGAGGGTTGAAAGTGACAGATGCAGCACAAAGACTGTGGCTTTGAGGCTTCAGGTATTGGAGAAGTCTCTGCGATATGATTTAATGTAGCTTTACAGTTTCTGTGCCGTGTCTCATTGCTCACTGCCTGTGCAGACTGAAGGACCAGACTTTGTAAAGGGTTCTGGCCAGTGGCTCAAACCCCATGATTTTTAATCCTGGTATGGCTATGAACTGTGTGCAAGACTTTGTAAATTCATTTTTCTCTTCCGTTTCTTCTGCGTGGTTAATTAGTATGATATGCTCCTACGGCCAGGCACAAATTCTTGCTCTTGGCACATGCAGTGTCTCGCTCAGTGTAGCTTGAGCCTCAGGGGGGAACTCTTGGTACAGTTGTAATGTGAATAATATTGCCATCAGCATAATAATGTTTTTGAGACACATTTAGCACTGCTCAAGCTAGGCCCAAGTATGCATGAGAGAGTTCAATAACATCTAACATGGAATAAAGGTTGCGTCACTGGAAGGTTTTTAAATCTCAGTGAATGGCTGCAAGGATGCTTTCAGAAGTAATAAAGCTCAGCATATGTCAGTATACTGTAAAGCAGGGGAAAAAACAATCCAAGTGCTGTCTCATACTTTTTTTTTTTATTGAATCTATCGAGGTAATGTCCAGTGTAACTGTAGTGACATTCCTTTGTATGCCGTCTCAACCAGTTGTATACCTTTTACATGAAGATGCTTTAAGGGGAGGAAGGGAGTTTCTTTCACTCATATGATTCTGGCATGAGTTTGATCTCAGATGTCATGGAAGCATGTTTTCCAAAGCCTGCATGGAGTAATTCTAGCAGGTCAGTGGGTGATCAAAATTGTTTGGTTTGTGCCATGTATGGCAATTAAACACACAACTGGCAAGGCAGCTGTAGGTAACATTAGCATGTGCAATTAAGGTAACTTTCAGCAATATGATCTCCTGAGACAGTTGGATACATAAGCAGCTACTCAGGTAATTATAATGTTAAACATGTGAAACACTGTGGTACTGGTCTCAAAGGTTTAACTTTATTCTTTTGACTTATTACCTTATAGCATCTATATTGGTGTGATGTATGGCAGCGTCACAAATATGGATAGGCAACTTATTAAAGCACCTTCACACGTGTTTTGATGATCCTAAGCATTATATAAAGAAAAAGATTTTGCAGGAGTTATTATTGGGGTAAAATGCATACTGGGGGCTGTTTGAACAGGTTTATACAATAGCAGAGAATTTGACTTGATGACCCAGTTCATGTCTGTATTCAAGTAATGTTACTAGTCATGATGTTGTAAGTATATAACAAATGCATGCCTACTGTCATTTATTGTTGGCAAAGAGGATGATGTTAACTGCTACAGATTTTTTACTTAATTTATCATCTTTTCACCTAGCAGTTTTCTTTTTCAGGAATTGCATTGTTTGAACATTGTTTATGGTTGGACTCGATGATCCGGTGGATCTCTTCCAACCTGGTGATTCTATGATTCTATGATCTCTGTTTTAAAATAAAGGATGGGCACTTCATGGAGGTTGTTGCTTTATTACAGAGATTTTGGATTGCTATGAGAACTTTGTCTAAAACTTTAGAATGGAAGCCTTCATTTTTGCTGGATCATGGAGAATTAACTTCATGAATTTGAGTGATGCTAGTTTGCAGTGTAGTTGCTGTTGAACTGAAGACGACTACATGAGTACAGACAGTTGCCTGTATTCTCTGTCTTTGCTCAGCTTGCTGTTTCTCCAGTCGACCTGGAGAGAAAATATAAAGACATAGGCTCAATGCTTGTGGCAAATGAGATGTGCGGGCATTTTATGCCATAGAACTGAAGTCTACTTGCCAATATGAAAGAGCTGAAAAGCTCTTGTTTACTGTTCAGAGCATTGCCTGTGAGAAAACACTTAACCTTGTTTTATGGAAGCATTAAATGGTAGACAGTAAGGTAAAAGAGATGCAGCGGGAGTCAGAATTTGGAAAATGTAAAATGATCAATGTAAAAAATGACAAAACTCTTTAGAAGAATAGTTATTTAAAGGAAATATGCCAGATCCTTGGTGATTAAATAGTAGATGTCTAAATAAATTTTGCGTTAGTCATGTTTCATTTTTCAAGGAGGGCTGTCCTCTATGAGAGTCACTAGAGAATAAGTAAGGCTGAAACTGAAGGCACTGGGGAGGAGACTGTGTTTGTGTTCAAGTGTTGCTGATGCTGTGGTGAAGACACCATTGTAACGATGCAGAAAAGAATACCTAAACACAATTAATAATTTGCAAAGAAATTATTGATGATACATAATAAGGCTAAACTATGGAGCAGATCTTCACCTAATGTAGATCAGCATAGCTCCAGGAAAGTCAAGGGAGGAATACTAATTTGTCACAGCTAGTAGTTTATTTTGTTGAATGTGTATTTTACTACTTTATTTTACATACAGAATCAGATTTACTCATCTACTTGTCTCTGTACTCTAGCCAGAATTCCCTCAGTTTGATAATCCTTCTTCTTTGTGTAACATCTTAATCACTTCTGATGCAGTCAGTTATGATATTGTGGCTATACAGAGGATTGTAATTTAAAGTGAGCTGCTAGCAGCTGGAACAGAAGAATTCATAGCAGTGTTGCTAAATTTTTTAACACTCTTCATCTCAGATTCTTCTTTGCTTTGGTGATGGCAACAGAGATTATGAAGCACAGGAAGTGAGAGTTTAATGGTGAAGTGGGCACCTGTGGTTTGTCAGTCCTTGCTCAGAATAATGCCTGCTATCCCAGGACACCCCTTGCATGAAATGGTAGTCCAGTTTCTGTATTAAGCAAAAACTAACAGGTAATACCCATAAAGCATCAAGAGAATTATGTCTGAATTAATTAATTTTTAACTATAATGGCATTAATTCTCTTAAGGCTTCTTTATTTTTCTTTATTTTTTCATTAAATGTATTCCAAGCAAATGCCCCTAGATAGTAGTTACTGTGGGATAAAAATCTCTTCCTATGCTAACTATTCAATAAACAAGATGCTGCTGAAGTCTCTGCACATAAGACCACTCCCAAGGCAGACACCGGACAGGTCATAGAGACAAAATGGCTATTCTCAAACCTTTTAACACAATACAGTTAATTACAGACATTTGTTCCTTTGAGAAAACATTTCAGACCTCAGTTCTCTGATGTCAGACTAGCTTAGTAACATTCAATCTATTACAAATGTCTGAGCTCTTTTATGACTAATGCAACAATAGATTCTTTATGTCATCATTCAGTGATGTGAAAAAAAAAAAGACCAGCAAAACCTGACTACTAGACAGTCTTGCAAAATTAGTGGGAAGTTTTTCTTTTTTTTTATGGTGTGATGCTGCTGGGACAGAGGACACTACTTTTGAGTTTTTCATAGTACAGTAGTGGACCTCTCTGACCATGGTTAGATCAAGAGGAGTTACTTCGGACAAACAGTAAATTTACCAAAGGATGCCTAGGTAATTAACCAAAGGCCATTTTTATTGAACCAGTGGTTCATGACTATGGGTCAAATATGCAAAATTATTAGCTTTTCAGATGTACTTCATTTTAAAACTCCTAAAATTAAGTTTTAAATGTGAAAAGAGGGATTAGTTAAACAAAATGTAATTTCTTAGTTAAATGCTACATTTCAGATGTAAAATGCTTTGGTTTTGGAGAAAAAAGGATTATTTTTTGTGCTAGGTTGACATATTTCCACATTTTTTCTTTAGCCAAAGAATCGGATGTTTCTGTAAAACCATAAGACTGAGACAGCTTGTAATTCCTCCAAACCTCTCGTATCCTGGCTGCTGTGGGTCGAAGAGCCCTCCCTACCCGCAGCTCACCCGCCTGCCCTTCTCTCATGACCTGCTGCTGCCCCATGTGCTTCCAACAACTTCCCTGCTGCTGCACCCCTCGCTGCTTTTCATTGCACTATTGCTGCATTTTCCACCGCTTCTGGTAGCGGTGACACCATGTCATGGGGAAGAGGATGGTGATGGATATAGGCGCAGCAGTGGCGGCAGCGTGAGCAGCCACTGCCACAGAGGTGATGGCAGGAGATGGCAGTTTGAGTGTTTCAAATTACAGTACACAGGCTGTTTCCAACGTGGTTAATCCTCTAGGTTCTTTTATTTGCTACTAGATTCTCCTGGGGGATTTTGTAAGAGCAGTAACAGTTCAAGGACTTTGTTTGCATTTAGTGACAGGAAAAACTGTAAAACTGAACCTGAAAATACCTGCTCAGTTTATGTGCAAAGTTAACCTCTCTTTATGTGCTGAGATGAGAAGAGTCAGCAGTGTTCACCAGCAGCCTTCTAAGGGTAGTAATTCTCAATGCAGTGTGTGGTCTCTTTGGTCACATAATGAGCGATGCTAAAATGAAATTTCACTTCAGACTGATTTCTGCTGCTATTCTCCATCTTGATAACATGGGTACAGTAAGTTCTGCACAAACTGATTATCTGCCCCTCGAGCCACTCTTTTGTTTGTGCTCTGTAAACCCTGATGCATAGCTTTTGTTTCCCAGAGATGTTAATTGTATTGTATTACATCAAAAGGAGGTGATGTCTGCTTGGACTGAGATGAGGCTCAGTTTCAACAAGCTTATATACAGTGTTCATGCAATAATTGCTCTTGATTTCAGGAAAAGAAAATTAAGATAAACAAAGTCAGACACCCGCACGCACAGCTGTCTGAGGTTGATTCTGCAGTCTAATACTTTCTGGATTTTCAGTGAAAACAGACTGAACTTCTCATTCTGGTTTTGCCGGGGGAAGAAATTATGTCCAAATGAGTTTTGATTCCTTTAAGTGATCTGAAAATGAAGATGATAGATGGGAAAGAGATACCCAGATAACAGTGAGTTCTTCATACAATACTTCATGATTACATCACCCCCTCCTCCACCCCCCCACCCCCCCATCAGAAATTAATGGCAGTAATGTATGGTTGAAGAGGAAGAATTGTCAAAATATACAGCAGCTTAAACAGAGGGTTATGAAAACAGAAGTGCATACTGAACGAAATAGGATTTTTAAAAATCTTAAATTCATTAGTTTCTCATCACAGATTCCTGTATTTTCTACAACTCTGCCTTGGCAGCACAGTGTTCTGAAAACAGCAAAAACTTGGAAGGATTTTTAATCCTTAAGAAGAATAATGTAATTTCATGTGTTGCTTTGTTTTTTAAATGGAATAATGCGGAATTGCCCGCTATGTCATCAGCTGTTAGCAGCACAGAGTTGGTCAGGGGATTGTCAAGCAACCGGGTTAGAGAGTTTTGGTGCCTGGGACTGGCTGCACTGTCCCTGTGCTATCCCGTCCTGCCTATTACTTGCACAGTCCTGCAGAGTGAGGGGTGAAGGCAGCCTGTGCTTTTTCCACCAACTGATAAACCTGCAGTAACTACTAGATGTTAGTTGTGCCTCATTTTGTACAAGCCCTAATCTTGCTTCCCATGAGGAAATAATCTACCTGTCTCTCCATTAGGAGAAATTTATGCTGCTTTGTTATTAGCTTTCCTCCTCTGTTGCATTTTATGCTGAAGGGATAATAGGTTCTGTATCACAAAATGTCCTTCCATTATTTATCAAACCAACTGCATCCTGGCATAACTTTGCTTTTCCCTGTAGTAAGGCTTCCATGCCAAAAATCAGTAAATATATTCTGCACAAATGCTATTGTATCTGAAGTGCTCTGTATCACTGGAGCACCGTGGTTGTAAAGTACGTGTTGTGTGTGTGGCCCTGCACATGTAAGAGGTGTTTATCATCCATGCGTAGGCACACAGAGAATTTCACAAACATAACAAGTTGCTCTGAATGAGTTGTGAGTGTTCAAAGGTCAGAAATATTCCATACATACAACTCTCTGCTATGATGAGATGTGCAGCAATCTCTGCATGTGACAAAAGCTGAGTATTCATGTGAAGTGAAGAAACTGAATCAGAATAAGGGCCTGTTCAGTGAATGTACTGATACCATTGAGTGCCACTGATTTTTGTTTAAGTGCCTAAACAGTTGAGGACCTAAATATCTTGGTAGATTTGGGATCAGAAACAGAAATGCCAGATTCTTGGGTATGTTTTGACAAAAGACTTCAACATTAGGTTGTAACTAGAGAGAAGCATTTTTTTTTTAAATCATGATGTTAATTTTTTGTACATGAATTAATAAATTTCTATTAAAATGTAAATTATGACATGGATTAATAACTGGCTGAAAATTTAGGTAAAATTAAAATCCTTGATTTTAAGTGTTACAACACTTAACTTTGGAACATTGGTTGTACAAATAAGGAATCCAGAACCTAGATTTAGGACACAGACCTATAAATCAGTTATTGCATGAGCTTAAATCACTATGAAAGAGATGCAACAGAATGAGGTTAGGCACATCTGAAGAACATTTTAAGATAGCAAGAGTGCAGATCAGTCCACGGGCACCTACTTCGAATGAGCTGGGAGAGGACAGGAATAAAAATTAGCTCATAGTACTTAAGCCAGTGCTACAGGAGCTCACCTCTGAGTGCATATTTCTGTGCTGTCCACTGAAGGTGGGTACCTCTGATCTGTTTTTAAAGAAGTGGCCAGAGTCCACTCTTCTTTACAAACTGAAGAAGTGGAGGTAGTGGAATTGCCTTTGATGTATCAACTCAGTGGTTTGAGTTTTAGTCTAGGAATTGAAATAGCACCAGGTTCATCTGGAGATGATTCATTACCCATCCACCACGTGCTGCAGGTGTGTATGCAGTAAGGGATGAATGGGGCCAGAGAAGGCACTTTCTATTATAGATATCAATGCTGGGTCCTTATGGCAAGGCAAACTTAAAAGGCCACAAGACGAAAATATTCTCTGTAGTGTTTTGCTAAGGGCGTCCTACTGGACTGAGGATGTCCTGTGCCTCAGTGGTCTCCTGATGCCTGTTTATGTGCATCTCAAGGAATAGTCAGGGTACTGTTCAGTTTCCCCAGAAGAGTAAAGAACAGTGCTGGGGAGACTACAAGTTTAGATGCCTGGAGAATTTGAAATTGAGAAGCAGGAGTTGATAGTTGGAAGCCATTACTTCTAGGATTATATGGAAGCTAATGTGGGTTTGTACTGGGACCTTCACTTATCCAGCTAAATCCTGCAGCTTCATGCTGCATCATGCTTTAAAAATCTTTGAAAGCTGGTGATTGTCTTTGAAGCTGAACCTAAAAATCTCAAACTCATGGTAAGCCTTTAGAATGAAATTTTAAATTATCCATGTTTGAGGCTTTATAATAAAAATGCTGTGTTGATACTTAGCTAGAGCAAAATTAAAAATGATAGCTCCTGATGACTTTTCTTTGTACTAGAGCTCTCCTTAAAGAGTATTTGATTTCTGGAAGTTTCTTCAGAATTCCTAATACAAATAGACAGTACGGTCAGTACTTAGTTTTAAATCTAAAAATCTCATTTAAATAATTTATTGATAAGTTTTAAATTTAATCATTCCATTATTTTTTTTCAGACAGGCAGCTTCATAACAGAGAAGTTTATCAATAGATTATATTTACCAAACCACATTAGTGTTGCAGATGGTTTTGATATTTAAAACTAAGTCTGAAGCTGAAGTTCTACTCATAAACTATTTCTCATTTTCTTTTGCTGGTTTTGTCACATTTCTGATTAAGGATAGGAAACATGAAAATGTATAGTCTTAAAATGGGGATTCAATTAATCGGAACTTTTAATTTAATTTAATAACTTAATTTTAGTAAGGTAGAAAATATTTCAAATTCATAATCTCAGATCTTATTATCAGAAAGGATATAATTCTCAGCAATAGGCTGTCAGAATCTGAAATCTTCCTAGTACTGGAGAAATATGTACTGAAAATAACTAAACTGGCTTGGGCCTTGCTAAGCCAGCCTGTCATTGAAATGCATTTCAAAATATGTAGCAATGTTTCACAAATGTGGCATACAGCAGTGCATGTACCAATATGTTCTGGAGTCTGTTTGCTGAGTACATGTATCTAGATTTTCTGCTCTGGAAGAATACCAATTGTTCCTATGTTCAAAGGAGAGAGGGTGGGAGAAGTTTCACTGTCCAGTGAAAATCGGAGTTAAACTCCAAAGTTAGATGTAATAGGGAGCGCAGTTATGTAGTAGTGTAATAGTGTATTATATAATATGTATAATATAATAACAGGTAATAATGTGTAATGTTCCATTCTCCATTATCTCACAGATTACTTCTTTCTCTGTGCTAAATTGTCTTGTCACATCTTTCTTAGGTTCAAAGTCTTTTTCTCCTAGTAATTTGTGATTGAAGGTAAACAGTAACCAGTTAACCCAAAATAAATGGCTTCATCTGGGATCATATTGATTGTTGGCGTGTTGTCCAGTTGCTTCTATTGCTACATCATTGGGTACTGTAATTATGACTGTGTAAAGCCTTTAGTGAGTGCAAGGATGTCCCCTGGTAAGATTAAAATATAGTACTTAATTGGTAATATAGGCAGAACACTCAAAAAAGCCAAACTCAAGTTTTGGAGATAAAATGTCTAGTAATATAACTTATTTACACCTCAGCATGTATTAATGTCCCCTGATCGCAGAGACAGGTGAGGTAAAGGCATTGAGTGCACCCTTAGCAAGTTTGCAGATGACCCAAAGCTGGGTAGAAGTGTCAGTCTGCTGGAGGGTAGGGAGGCTCTGCAAAGGGGTCTGAACAGGCTGGAGTGCTGGGCAGAGACCAGTGGCATGAGGTTTAACAAGGCCAAATGCCGGGTCCTGCACTTGGGGCACAACAACCCTGTGCAGAGCTACAGACTAGAGGAAGCCTGGCTGGAAAGCTGCCTGGAGAAGAAGGACCTGGGGGTATTGTTTGACAGCCGACTGAACATGAGGCAGCAGTGTGCCCACATGGCCATGAAGGCCAATGGTATCCTGGCTTGTATCAGAAACGGTGTGACCAGNGATTCTGTGATTCTGTGAAGGGAGCACACCCCCATAATGAGATAAAGCGTAAGGCAGTACTTTAATTATGGCACAATATTTTGACAGACATTCGCTTAAAGAAAAAATCTTCTGCACATGTTAAAATTGATGCACTGAGTAAAGCATTTCTGGTTTACCCATGACACATAATTAGGGTTTGCTGAAAGCTGGTGGGAGAAGGAAGTCATCTCCTGAAATTCACTGATGGTGGCATTGGCTTCTGCTCTGGCTGTTACTGTTGCTCCTACAGTCACGTCAGGCAGCAATGCCTTGTGCTTGGAAAGCACAGCAGGTCAGCAAGAACTGCTTCTGTGAAATGCCAGCAGCCTCCTAGGGTAAATTCCAGATCCAAAGCAAGCCAGAATCTATTGTACTCAGTACCATAACGTATGCTGACATGAATGATAATTTCAGTAAATCACTTTGTCACTATTGATTTTCTTTCATTGGGTCAATGCAGCCAGACTTAATGTGAGAATGAAAGAGAAGAGCTACAAGTAATAACCTACAGAATATTCCAGCAGTTGAACTTGCTGTACAAATGCCAGATTTTGATCAAAGCATATCTTCATGTTATTGGAGTGTAAGGAAGTTTTAAGATGATTTGAACAGAAGGTCTCATTATTTTTGCTTGAAATAAATACATGGATTATTTCCTTTAAGAAGAACAGAATGTTATGTTTGTGCTTTTTTTTCTATGCCCATGCCGGAAGACAGAATATTACATAAATATTGGTTGAAGCAAGGCTTTTTTGATTTCTGTACTCCTTTTAAGTTCTGGGTGTTCGGCATGAGAATTAAAACAGCTGTATATTCTTCTTCAGGTATACCAGTCAGAAAAGAAAGGTCAAAGAAGCGTAGCCACCAAGAAATGGGTAACAACAGACAAGGAGAAGGCTGAGGTACTCAGCAATTTTTTGCCTCAATCTTCTGGCAACATCTCTTCCCACACTCCTGAGTGGATGGACCAAAAGATCGGGACTGGAGGAGCAAAGTTTCTCCCACTGTAAGAGGAAATCAGGTTTCCAGCTAAGAGGTAAGTTCCATGACAACTTCTGATCTGCTATAATGAACTCAAACACAAATACACATGTGTATAGTCTTTATTAATTAAAATGTCTGCTTTGAGTGAGAGTGCTGAGATACAGTCTACAAGTAGTTGCTGACCCTCAACTGAAAATTAGATTCTGATTTGGATCCATTTGGATTCTGTTTTAACAGCGCACAATTCATATCTTTGTTTCCTACTCTAAGCATATGTTTGGGAAGTTATATGTGTGAAATGCAAAAAACATCAAGTGTTATAGCTTGGGGATAATTTTTGCAGCATCTTAAAACCCTAGATGCCACTTGTCAGTGAGGAGAAAACCCAGCGATCTCATTATTACTTCTGCATTGCATAGGCAAGGCTGGCAGAGGACGCTGGAAAAAGCAGCACAGCCTGCTTGGCAGAACATTATTGACTTTCCTGGGTTCCCATTGCTGGAGGCAGAAGACAGGGATTAGATGGATTTAGGATCTAATGGAGTTTATTTATTCTTATTTGCTTGCGCTCATATGATTGCAAATGTGACAGTAAACTCTAATCTCTTTTTCCTCTTCACGTTGGTATAATAAATCATGGTTACTACTAATTTTCCCTTGTTTCTGTACATTGAAATTAACTGTAAAAAATGGAGTACATAAATCAGTATTTATTGAGCTGAATGTTGATATTTACTCCAGTTGTCCCATTTAAAATGTATTTATTTATAAGGTGCCATATTTGAAGATCACAAATAGGCTGGAGTAGGTTCTTTTTAGATTTTTAATTTTACTTATTTTCTGCTTAATTTTATGTGTGTGACTCAAATATTCTAAACTTAAAGTAAATCTAGTTGATCAAAAACTAGATGTGCATAGCTCTGTGTGTGTGCGTGCATATGCAATTCCCTGATTTATGGGGTTTTTTTCTGCTGTCTGTATACACACTCACCAGGATATTCTTGGTCTTTGTTTTGCTTCCATGCTGATGTGTGTGACTGGCTAATGTTTCTGAGGGCCTTTCATATAAATCATGCTGTCAGAAGCAGAATCTTTGAGGAGGTTTATCGAGTCTATTGTTTTTCCTGTTTAAAGTAAACTTTTATTGGAATCAGACTTTATTTTATTTGTTTCAGGAATTGAAAATTATTTTACTTCTTTTCTTATTAAAAGACGATGTTTTCAAGAGTTACAGTGGTGAACAGCAAAACCATTATAATAGCTAAACTTCAGATACTGAGACTCCATAATTTATATAGCAGTAAAATACACCTGGTGCACCAGAGTCTCTTCTGTAAACATGTTTTTATTTTCATTGATACCCAGCAGAACAATCTTTCCTCATGCAGACTTAAACAGCTCCCAGTCACCTTTGTCAAAAAATTACTGTGTTGTTTCTGACTGAAAAGAAATGTTTGTCTTAAGTGAATTTTGAAGTGGGTAACTACAGGATTTCTTCCAGGCAATTGGCTTCTATTATATCTAGAAGAATCAGGTGGTAATTTGTATTTTTTATATAAACATGTAAAGTAGACTTGCAGCAGTCAGACTGTTTGTTCGCAGTATGATTCCCACTTGCATTAAGACTCCTGCTGGTAAACAGCCAGATGAAGAGAAAAGCTTAAGCAGTGCATTAGGACAGCAGTCTACAGCCAGCAGAAACAACCTGTCTTAATTTCTTTAAAAATGCTGTTTGAAGAAGGATGGATTTATTGTCTTTGCTGGCATCAGCGTTAGCCATGCATATCACAAAATACAAGTTGCACAATGCACATGTGCAATGGCATAGGAGTGAGTTCACCTCATAAAAGGAAAATCATATGATTTAAAGCTAAAAGTGAACTCATTCCATGGCTACAAATGCTCTCTTAGTTGAAGATGTTGTCATTGGGAGTATAAACGGGTGCCACCTCAGCCCAATCACCGTTTCACTGGTAGCCTTCCCTGCCCCAGTGCACTGTCAGAGCTTTCAGTTGACTGTAGGGCTTGCATTTGTACTGCATGTTGTGCTAATGAAGTTCTTAAAAATGCTTTGGGTAGGTTCTGTAAGTTTGGCAGTTTGTAATCAGGTTTATATATATATATATTCAAATCTTTAGTCAGAAGGAAGGAGTCCTTCAGAAGAGGGATTGTAAGTGAAAAAAGAACTTTTGGGCCAGGATTTATTACCTACTTTGAGCCAAAATAAGCTGAAAAATTAGAACTGAACACATTGGAGATTACTTAAATTGTTAGATTTCTTTTATTTTTTTTAACTCAGAAACAAAAATGCACCGTCTGTTATGTGCTTTGTAAATGCATATGCAGAGTGATCTGGGTAGCAAAAAGGCTGCAAATGTTATTTTCCCTGATGACCTGTTTCTTGGATGCTTTTCCCCCAGTCCAGTCCCTCATGGGTTCATTAAAAGGAAATTTCACTGTGTGAACCTAACAGAATTTGCTGGATCCAGTTGATACTCTGCTTATCCAAATTATTCCCCCCCCAAAACGCACTAATTCCAGCAGGACAATCAAGTGCTTTTTGTGTCTCCGTTCTTGAAATCAAGTGGTCTGTTTTTAATCAAGTTTCATTCTGAAGCTATTAATTTTACAATTATCTCATCAGCAAAATTTCTTATAGGCTTTGATAAAAAGACTGACAATCTATGTGGATCAAAGAAAAATCATATAAATGGCCTTTTTAAACTATGTGCTGGAAAGAGCATAAGCTCCATATTACTGAAGGAGCTTATCTCCAAGCCTTACAAAATTTTCCTCATGCTGTATGAGTAACAGTTTGTTTATTTTTTTAAATAAATGAGTAGAATATTACCTTGTTTCCTTATCATCAAAGAGATTTTAGGTTAGTTTTCTTTTCATGTATTGCAAGCTATCACCTTTAAAAATAATGAGGTAATTTCTTCTGGTTTTCAGAGCTCTCATTCCAGGGGTTCTTTTCTACTTGGGTGTTCTACGTAAGTCCTCCTAAACCTCAAATGAGAAAGAAGAGCATTTGAGCCATGCTGAAATTGACCTGTTCAAGGTCAAAAAAAAGAAAAAGAAGAACCTATATCATCGTGTCACTGCTGTGTGCTCTAACCATTATCATCATCTTCCTCAGTGGTGGATGAAAATAACCACCCTGCTTAAACAAAAGGCAAAATCATAAATCATCTTTCTTCTTGAAATTTTTTTTCTCACTGTTCTCTTACCAGAATTTGAGGAAAACTTTCGTGAACTAAAGCAAATTGACTGACCCAAAATGTCAACACACCTTCCATCAATGGATTTAAATAGTGAAATTATGCAGACGTTTCTCAGTATTTAGGCACTCAAATTAGTAAACTCTGGAAATGCCAGCAATAATGCCAGTTCTTGCCCTGTTTACTTTCTGTATTTGAAATCCTGTATAACCTTTGCTGAAACCTTTCAGGAAATTGAAACTGGTTCATTTCTCATTCTGAAAAAGTCTGGAGGTAGGATCCAAAACATTCATAGAGAAGTTTTGTTTCTGCTGTTATTCAGTTGGAAGACCATTTATGCTATATTTATTCATAAAAAGAATTAATCGTCCTCAAAATACGACTGCTGCTTTACAGTAACATTGCCATTTAACTAGAGGGACTCCTTTCTCCCCATTGCCCAGAAGACATAGGCTTAATTAAGAGTAAAGCGTTCAGGACTTCTACTTTTTGGTCATGTAGTACTTTTCCTTGAATTTACCATTTTAAAAATGAGGTTAATATTTCCATGTTCCATAAGAAAAGAAGCAGACAACAGTGATCTTAAAGTGTGATTAATGCATTTGTTTTTTATACTTAGTTTTGTTCCAAATCTTAGCTAGTCTAAGGTTATAATATTTGTAACAAGAAAGATAAAAAAAGAGGAGGTGGTCCGAGGCTGGCTAGCTCAACTAGACACCCACAAGTCTATGGGGCCAGACGGGATTCACCCAAGGGTATTGAAGGAGCTGGCGGACGTGCTGGCCAAACCCCTTTCCATCATCTTCCAACAGTCCTGGAGGACTGGGGAAGTTCCTCTGGACTGGAGGCTGGCTGATGTAGTGCCCATCTACAAGAAGGGTCGCAGGGAGGATCCGGGGAACTACAGGCCTGTCAGTCTGACCTCAGTGCCAGGGAAAGTCATGGA
>WAAB01019354.1:97043-129764 GCA_013389865.1 Piaya cayana | reverse complement strand
ATCGGTCTCTTCCAACCTGGTTATTCTATGATTCTGTATTTTTTAATATAATAAGTTTGACATAAATTGTATGACCTAGCATTCTCATAGACTAATGATAGAACATAGGAAACTCCCTTTGTCTTGTTACTCTATATCCTCTGTCGCCTGACATATGGCAGTGAAATAACAACATGAATTTAAATTCTGGTCTGACTGGTTAAAAACTCTGATATTTTTGTCCAGCAGACAACTGCTTAGAATGCCTATAACATTTCAATGTGGCTGAGGTATAAGGAGACTCATTGCTTTTTGCTCAGAGCACCTGTTCTTTCATCTTCTTGGGTTTTGATATATTTTAAATCCCTTTTATATATGTGTAAAACAGCTGTTAGTTTCAGATTTATTTGATTTTAACTTTAATGGAGTATCTTAATGTTCTGTAAGCCGTTATCTTATAAAACCTCTTTTTTCTGATAGGTAAAAAGGAATTTTAAAATGTGTTTCCTGTTCCTTCAGTATATCTGTGGAAAAGAAAATCATGGGATTTCTGATCTAGGTATATTTCTTTTGCAGCTGTTGTACAAGGAATCAGGAACAGGGAGGACTGTAGGGATAGGTAGTTTATTTTATTATACCGTCTGGTATAGTTGGAAGATGCATTGAAACTGTGGGTTTTTCTGTCTTTTTGTCACATCTAAGAAAGAAAGATCAGTCTCCAAACCTAGTAGGCTAACACAGAGAAAGTAGAAAAAGATACTTGCACAGGAGAAGTAAGAACCTCTAGATTTGGCAGTCACAGATACAGCCTGTTACACTTCACACATAAGTAAAACAATATCCTCAGGAAAGGAGGATCATGCTCTGAAACCCTTCCCCTCAAAAAAACCTCCTTTTATATTTTTTAGTACCGAGAAAAATGCAGCTGAAGTTTATTGATCTTTAAATTAAACACGTATATATTTTTGGAAACTGTGATAATTAAGCAGATATTTGTGTGCTGCATATTTTTATTATTCTAAGACAAAGCACTTACAGACCACCGCTGGTTTAACTAGGAAGCTATAATTTTAAAGAGAAGATGTTTTTTTCTTTCAATATATAATTTGTATTTGCATCAAATTTGCCAGATTTATTTTTCCTCTGTCCTTTTTATAACACAGTTTTTACATCAATAATAAAAAGAGAACACAGATGCATATGCTATGGATATAAAAGAAGAAATTGCTACCAAAATTTAATCAATAAACTGACTTTATAACAGAATTTTGAGGAAGATACAAACAATATAGTTCTGTTTTTTCACAGTAGGGCTGGCAAGTGTCATGAGAGTTTTTGTTTTATTATAATCACCTGATTATTAACGATGTCACCACGGAGCAGTTGTATTGCCAAATTAATAATTCCTATCACATACAATTGCTATAATGCATATTTATCTTATTACATCCCAAGGAGGGTGGCCTTAATTTTCTATCCATCTTTTTTTAACTATTATTACAATGTTATTTAAATATAAAATTCTTACTTAGGAGAAATATGTTATTAACATCACCATCAGGACCAGTCATAGTATCAGGGCTAGGAGGTGGATATGAGGTGATGTCATGTTTTTAATACAAAAAAGAATGGTTTTTTGAGAACATTACTGAATTAAAGTAGGCTTTCCATTGCACGCACTGCATGGATGCTTCATAACATGACATGGGGCATTCATGAGACTGTCCTGTTAGAGCAACCCAAGTCCTAGCAGATTAGTTACTTCATACAGGAGGGAAAAAAAGGCATTATTTTCTGTCCTGACCCCACCTCTTGGAGCTCCAGTTGGATTTTCCAGGGCATGCATGGTTGCCAAAGCCATGTCCATGTCACTGTGCTCTAGACCCCATCCAACCTGACCTTGAACATTATGAGGGAAACATATTTCACATTCCTACATTTGTGCTAATGTGCCGTTCTTCCTCTGACTCTTTTCCTAGCTTGTTGTTCTAGAGATTTCAGAGGTGCATAATTTCCTTCCAGCTGTGTGCTTGTGCACTGCTTAAAGTAAAAATAATAATAATTAAAAAAAACCCCAACAACCTTCTGATCTTGTTTTGGGATAATATTTTATTCAGTAAAAATTATTTATATGAACTGGAGAGAAGAAGCAACTTGGTGCTCAGTACACAGGTGTGTGTTTAGCCTAGAGAAGATGTTCAAAGAATACTTTTCACAGGCTTCGTAGATTTTGGTCTGCTTAGCATGGTGGGGTGGCCATTGTGTTCATTCTTTCATTTTAAGGAAGTTGATTTATGAATCGCTGCTCTCTGAAATCAACTCCTGAGTAATGCTGCATGCAGATGGAGCTGCTGTTATTTACCCACTATATTGTCTTATAAATAATAATAACAAAAATTACTTAGAGATTATGTAAAGATTAGATGCTTTTCCCCACAGCAATATGAATATTGACTCTGGAAAGCTCTTTTTGCCAGAATAGAAACTTGCAATTTCATTGCAGCCTCAGAGGTAAATACTGGTATTTGAACAGTGCTTGGAAGGCATAATTAAGTATTTTAGTGACTCTGAGCTTCATTGGTGTAGGTTCAACAATTACTGTTGAGTTCTTATCATGAAGAGGAAAGCTTTTTCTCCTTCAGAAAATATTTAGTCTTTAAAATGTAGGAAATCTGCTACACCAAAGACTTACATCATAGGTGTCCATTTACATGGTATTCTTTCACATACAAAAGTTAGAATTACAATGAAATTTTGACTAAGCTGGATTCAGATATCTGAAATATCTGTCAAAACATAGCAGGTAGCATAAGGCAGGTGAAATGTAAGTTTCCTAAGGTGGAAAAAAATATATAGTTTCCTTTCTCCAGATACAGCAAATGCACAGTGGGAAGCAAAGCTGAAAGGATGAGTGAGTGAAATGATCATTAATGTGGGAGACAGGAGTAATATAGGAGATAGGAATAATAAAGGAGATAGAAGGGGTTTTACTGCATTACATTAAATGTATGTAACGATACATTGTTTTCTATGTAATTAAATCTGGCACAGGAAAATACACCAGACAACTCAGAAGACAGAAGAACACAAAAGTTGTCCTGGTTTACAGTGTAAAATTCTGATTTTTTTGGGGTGCTTTTACCCTTTAGCTGAATCCAGTTAGATACAGAAGTCATGGGGAATGAGAAAGGGTGGCTAATCAAATAAAGTAACAAATACTTAAAGGCAAGAACAAGTTAAAAGTAAGAAGAGCAGAAGAGACTGAGTGATGCCGGGCAGCAGGAAGCGGGCAGACAAACAGGCTTATGCAAAAGGGCATTTGCAGTGGTTCTGTGACCTTTGGCAGATTGCTTCTCTTTCTTGGTCAGCTTCAGCTACAGCTGGGGATTTCAGAACATGAATTAATTGATGTGGTGCAAGTCTGTTCTCTTCCTGTTACTTCAAGACTAAGGCCTGGATTTGTCCCAGCTACCTTTACATACTCAATTGAGAAAAGCTAACGGAGCTGCCTTTTACAGAGCTCTGTGTAATGAAGTGGAAGATCTGAATTCTGCCCTGGAGGGTCCTGTCTTTTGTGGTTGACTGTTCATATAACCTAAGACTTCTGAGGTAGGTAACTTCTGGTGCCTGAGGCTAGGTGGGATGAATGTGGGTGTAAAAGCTTTGTGCTCACAACAAAAGAGCAAACACTGGTGAGTGTAAGAGCTTTGTGCAGCCCTTATTCCCTTCTGTAGAATCAGGATCACTTACATTGGGCCTGAGATATTATGTGAATTGTGGGCTCATCCTTGTGTCAATGGGGTGTTTTTAGTGTAGTACCTCTGTGACAGGTCTGCTTCACAGATTATGGGATCTGAGAGGATAACAGCAGCTGAAGCACATCTGAAAAAGGAAAGTACTTTTATTTTTCTGATTGAAAGGCACAGAGATGAAAGATCTTGTACAACCACTGTAGTAGCCTATCCTTTTTATTATTAATCAACATCTCCGTTCTTCACAGAGTAATAATATACCTACAACGAGTTCAGAATTTACTTCTTAAACTCATTATGTGAGATATATATGAGGAAAGACAGAGTGATTCTAGACAGATAAAAGATACGGAATTATGTCAAATATTATTTCAGAAGTGCTTCAGATCGAAAAGTATATGATACTATATTACACATGTTGCATAAAACCAGAAAAACTTTGATTCCTCTAAGCTGTAGTAGGAATGTCTTTGTTGGAGCTCTAGGTGCTAGGATGTGATACATAATGTTGATCTCCAGCCAGCATCTTCAAAATCAGCCTGTGAGCCATAGTGAACACTATTTCTCAAGAGTAGTTTTTTCTTTCTGAATTAAGGGTTTAAAAAAACCCACAAGTGTGTGTGCAAATGATGAGCCCTTTCCTTGCGGTTTTTATTTCCTTGAACCCAGGTATTATAAATATTTCCAGTCTTTGTATATTCAGCTGAACTACCTTTTCTAAAGACTTCCTTACATTATTGTTTTGGGAGAAGAATACCTTGGGTTTTGTCAGCTGTACTCAGCTATTCAGAACAGTACAGAAGCTTCTATTGCTGATCTCTGTTTAAAATAATTTGTTTGTATCCCCTTCAAAAGCTTTCCAGAGGTCATTATTGCTTAGTTGTGTAACCACATTGCATTTCAAATCAATGAGCTTTTTGTCTATGGGTGTGTGGAAAAGGGTGGCTTCAACCAGCATGCTGCTGAAGATGTGGATGCTTTCCTTGAAGACAGTGTGACTGATACAGAAATCAATTAAATCCTACTACTAAGAGCACTCATTAGAACAAAACCACAACTTCCTCAAAGGGTAGTATTTATATTCTTTATAAAACTTCATTTGACTGAAACTTCACTAGATCCTAAAAAGTGTTGTGCATCCTTATGAGGGCACAATTCGTTGTAATAATGATGTGGATACTGTTGGTGCATTTAAATAGTCGGTATGAAAACACTTGTGTAGGCATCATGAAAACTTCTGTGTACATCAGACTGGTAGCAGAAATCAAGTCATGTGTTTGATTTACAGAAAGAAAGAAAAAAAGAACCCAGAAAGCAGAAAAAAAGCCCAGACCCTGAGGCAATGTTATGACAGTATTTTAACAGCCCTGGACTCTGAAGGGGAGTGTAACTAGGGGGCATAGTCCTTTTTTCCATCCTCTGATCAATAGCTGCTCTGCGTGCATTGGGTCTCCTTGTCAGATAACCTCCTTTGTGGGAAGCTGGAGCTCGCTTTTCAGCCCCAGTCTGCCTCCCAAGGTCATACATGTGAAACACCATAAGAATATGCTGGATAAAAGTGCTGGATGTGTGCAGAAGGGGGCTGTGGAGTGTGAACTGTCTTTCTTGATTCTAAAAATACCTCTGTTACGTGTAATCTTCCCTATGGTACTTGTAAGACCAACATGTGTATATGCTGGATCTATTTTATGAAAAATGGATGGTTGGATGTCCAGCAATTTATTTTTTTTTTCCAGAATAAATGATTCCCAACTGGTTTATGAGCAGAAGCATGCAGTATCTTTACAGTCAAGTAAATTTTTACTTCTGATGTATGCACAGCATATCATGATTTTTAAATGTTGGAGAGCAGATAAGAGTTATTTCTGCTTTCTATGTTTCCTACAGAAGGCATCATATTTCACAGTCTATCTTCAACACCATCAGCTAGTACCTCCTGAACCTTCGTTACGTGAAATTGCAGTATTCATTTTCAAAGCAAATCAACCTCTGAAAATTTAGGTGATGCCAGATTTAAGGATGTTTTTACCACAGTAGGGAGAGTTTTCCACCTCCACTTTCTCAGTTTGGCAGAAGAATTCCCTAATTTGCTTGGTGCAATGAAAGCTGCCTCATCTCTTTTTCAGTCTTCTGAAACCAATGTCTGTTAAAGACTGCAAAACATGCTCTGGGGCTTGAGATTCAGTGATGATATGGGCCAGTTGTTTTCAAGTTTTTTTCTATTTATGTGGTTGTAATTATTGTTATATTGGTCAGTATTTCACAAATGCTGTGACAAATGATGATGATGAGAAAAGACCATTTTGTTCTTCATGAGTTCAACCTCATGAGCAGTTAGTCACATCCTGGGAGGTCTTTCAACATATAGATCGTCTGATTTTTCTTAGACTGAATTATTATGGATTTACTACACCCCAGTAATGATAAAGGCAGGTAAAATTCCTGCCTGTTTGAAATTGCACCTTATTTCTACTAGGAATGGAGAAATTAATGAAATTGTTTAGCAGATGAAGCATTATAGGGATCCCTTTAGATAAAATGAAGGGCTTTAGCTAATACGGTTCTTCTGGGATGGAAGGGAACAAGTATATTGAAAAGAATCATATTTAATCTCATCATTTTCCTGTACTAAAGGCTTTTATGAGTTATTAGGTGAAGGTATTTGAGTAGAAAACATGTACATAACAGACAAATATTTCAGTCAAGTAAGTTATTTATTTTTTGAGAGAGCCCTGTAACTTACGAACCTGACCAGAATGGTGGCTGCACTCAAAAGGGTTAAGCTGCAGCTACTGTTATGTGCAACACCTACCAGAATTGAATTACACTGGAAACAGGGAAAATATGTAGAATGTGAGAGTTACTGTCCACTTGAAAATATGAAAACAATCTTATGAGCATGCTGTTCTGTAGCACTGTAAGAGCTGTTTCAGTGTTAGAGAGAAAATGCAACTTCCTTTGATCAGTTGAGAAAACATGACAGAATACTTGGGCGCAATTTGAAAGCTACAAAATCCACTTTTTTCGAGTTAGCAGAAGTGAAATTTCTGCCATTCTTTTTGCACGAAATCTAGCAAGTCATTTCGTCAGTCTAGCACTGCCTGCATCTGCGTTTCGTGTCAGTGATAAATATGAGATGTTGACGAGTGACACCAGAGAATAAATGTGAGCTATATAGGAGGGAAGTATGAACATGCCCACAGTTGAGCTCAGTGTATGTAACTGTGGCCGTGTACACAAACGCTGTCTGCAAGGTGATGGATGCTGATTATTAAAGCAAGCCATTAGTAGTAGCTGCCACGTTTGATTAATTTAATAACACACCAAACAAGACACATGGGAGTGTATGTGAAGATACACACTTATCAGAGGCTGTATATAGGTACTATGTCTTTGACAGTCTGGAATCTATTAGCACGTTGACAGATTGGAATTACCTGTGGAGAAGGAGGAGGAATATATCAGAACCACTCTTACAGGAGAAACAGCACCAGAATGTATGTAAAGGATCTGTGATTCAGTTTCTGTTATTTCCCAATGGTTTTGATATGTATTTATATTGATATGAAAATAAAATCTTTACAGATTCATTTATTCCCTCTAATATAATCCCTCCTGTCTCTTCTGCTGCCTTTACATCATCTGACTTCTTTGCAATTGTAGACAATTTTGCCATGGGCAATGGAAAGCAAAGTAGATGGAACCACTTCTGACTGAATATGTCAAGAATCTCATGTATAGAACCAGATTTTATCTAGGATTTAAGACGTCAGATGACCGCTTTCCCTGCTACACCTGATCATGTCCTTTTATTTGAAAGAACTGTAAGCTTTTACTTCAGTGCTTCCCTCCTACCTTTTTCAGGATGATACTGTCTCCATGCTGATACTGTTCTGTGAAAACAACTCTCCCTTCTGCCAACTCTTTCTACTTAAGCTTTACAGTTAAGCCTGTGTTGCGTTTGAAGAGTATGAGATTATTCTTTCTTCCTTTAAATGCCTGTCCCCTCTGATCACTTTGCTGGGTGGAGTAAGTCTTGTCTTGTATAAAAATTAATATTGTTTCATTCATGACAACAAGCACCTTATTTACAGTGGTTTGGTTATTCCTTGACACCACTCTGCAACAGCTTAAAAATTTATCCTAATATAGTTGTAGGTTGATAGTAGATGTTGGAGGTCAGATGGAGCAGAGGAATGGGTAGCATGCCTGAGATGCCACCATTTTGTCATGGTTCTGTTGTCTAAAAGCAGAACATGTCCACCACCTCCTTCCACAGACCCTTGCCTCCAGTGCTTCCTGTGATGGATGAGTTTTTTCTTTCCTTCTGACATTTTCTTTAGAATGATTGATTTTGTAGTACTTTACCATTAAATTATACCTATATGCTCATAATTTAACATGATTATAATATATGCAGGGCCAAAATATAGACTGAACAGAGCTAGCAAAAGGGAGAAATTGATGGGATGTGTGAGTTATATAGCATCAGATAACATGGTAACAACTCTTTTCTGGTTTTATCCTGAGGGAAAAGCAGAATATTGTTGCAGAGATTTCCTGTTTGTTTTTAATGAAGAAAATGCAGTTTTGCCCTGCACTTTGTAGCTCTGGGAAGCGAGACAATTAGGAACAGTTTAACCAGAGAAGAAGAAAAAAGAATATCTGTTGCCTCAGAGTGATCGAAATGAAAATAGGATTTCTGAAATCATAGGCAAAAAAAAAAAAAATCAAAAAAGAATCTGTACTTGATCCACCTAGGAATTAGAGCCGGTATCAGGATTCATAAGGTTTTACATGATTCCTCCTTTTATAACTTGGTTACATGTGTTAGGGGGTTTTTTTGTGAACAACAGTGTGGATTTACAACTAATGAAAAAGTTATTGAATATTTCAATAATTTTCTAAAAGAGTGCTGTAGAACAGATTGATGCTTGCTGTTTTTCCACTGTAGTCAGTGGAGTTATGCTATGAATAAACTGAGGACAAAACTTCCTTTTAACTAATTTTGATGTTAAATGTAAGGAGCTTTTAAACTATCAAAAAAAAAAATCAAGTATTCAACATTGTCAGTAAAATGTCCTATTGGAGAAAAGAAATCTATATATAAGTGAAGAGAAATGTATTCTCTTGGCCTGCTTTTTCTTTAAAANATTAACTTTCTTCTCAACAACTGCTGCTTCTCTAGATTTTGGTATGAAAAGAATGCTGAAAAATACTGGTGTTTATAGGTGTTGTTTGGGAAACCAAGGATCTTTAACAGTTGCTCATGTTTTACTAGTAAGCAGGTGTATAACACTGGGAGGAACAGATGGAAGACAGCTGACCCTTATTGACCGAAGTATTCCATACCATAAACATCATGATCAGTATAAAGTGGGAATCTTTCTGGGGATGGCCTTCTTCCTCCTCAGCTGATTTTAATAGGATTCATTGCTCTCACGTTTTTTGCTTCCTGTGTCCTGATTCCATGAACTTGGTTTCCATGTCTGGGGATCTCTGTGGATGCCGTGATGTTCTCGTGCTGGAACTATAGCGCTCACTGTGTTCACTGTCAGGCATTCACTGCTGGAGGTGTGTGTTCCATGAGCTAAGCATCATTCTGTATATTTGATTGGTTTATTACAGTAACAATAACAATTATTGTTATCATCACCATTGTCATCCTCTTCCTTTATTGTTTTATTAAAACTGTTTCTGTTTTAACCCACTAGTCTTCCTTTCCTCTTCCTTTCCTCCATCCTCTCTGCCCCCACTGGGGGTAGGTAAGAGAGCAACTGCCTACTGTTTAGATACCAGCCAAAGGCTAAACAAATCTGAATATCAGTTTAAAGATTTAATTGCAAACTTTATTTCCAACCCTTCTAGGACTAGGTTTAGTTCTGGAAACCTCTTCTATATCCAGGGATACAGATGGAAAGGGCTGAAGACCAACAGGCTGGCATTTTTGGCCTGGCTTGGTTTCATGAATAGTGGCAGAGGCACATTAGTGCAATTCAGAAAAAAAGATGCAATTGAAATCAACAGAAGCAGTTACTACCAGTGCTAGCTTATAGTGGTTTAACCCAACAGACAGCTAAATGCCACAGAGCCATTTGCTCATGTGTATCCCCCATATCTTTTCTGACAGGGCTGTATAAGAAGCTAGAAGATGTGCGAGCAATGCCAAATATATGGAAAATAAACTGCGACTAAGATAGATCATCTTGAATGTGGGAGAAAACCATGCTGGAAAAAACCATCTGGGAATAAATGGACCAAAGACATGATTGAAAACAGTCATGAGAGTGCGGGATAGACAAAGCAAAATATCTTGGTTGTCTTATTACTTCGGGAACCAAAGAGCTGTATAAAATCTGCTTGAAAGAGAGAAGTCAGTGTACTCTGACTTCTGCATGCTGTGCTGATTAAAAGAATATGCTCAGAGAAAACTGCAAGGTCTGCTTCTCCTTCCCTGCCATAAGAAAAGTCCTTGACTTAATGTAAGGACTGCTTAGCAACAACTAAAACATTAGTGTGTTATTAACATTATTCTCATGTAAATCTGAAACACAGAACTATACCAGCTACTAGGAAGTAAATTAACTGTGTCCCACCTGAAACCAGGGCATAGCTACAGAAATGGCTCTTCATGGTGTGTATGACTATGACTTTTTAAAGTGCGTAGCCTACACTATGGTAAATGTATACAAAAGACAATATTCAATACATTCTAAAAGTAGACATGTTGGAGGTGGAAAACCATCTAAGCACAGCATTTCAAGGTATTCATCATTCCTGAGGGCAGATACCATCGTAGTAAAGTACTGTATAAATGCAGCTGGATCTGTCTCTCATACAGAAAAAAAGCATAGGACCTGATTCTAGAAATACTGAATAAGTATAATGCTTATTGATCCGAGGGGATTCCTGTGAACCTGCCTACTGTAGAAGCATAAAACTAGTGCTAAACTTCATAAAGCTGTTAACTTTTCAGCTGTTACATAAAACAATGGGCCTAGGAAAGAAAGCTAGCACTAATAACACCTACAAAACAAATAATGACCCTTTGGGATAGAAAGAGGTCTAGACTAACCCTTCTTGGAATGTCAGTGGCATTCATGTCCTCTGGCCATTGTTTAAGGGGGTTCCAAATGCATATTGAGAGTATTTTAGCAGTAACTGAGAAGCAGTTTTTAAATTAAAGCTTGAATGGGCCCTCATTTTTTAATCCTGTTTCTTTTTTGTAGCCACTAAAACTACTCATGGTGTAGTAGCAGATAATAGGTAATTATATTCTTGCCTTTGAAACACTTAGCCCTCTCTGAGGTCAGCAACACTCAGCACTTTTATTTGTCTGCTTGTATATAAATAAGACTATCACTGTATGAAAGGTGTTCCTGGCATAACAAACTAAAGGATCTGTAGAAAAATAACATCAAGACATGTTTGTGAATAACAGCATGGGTTTTAAAAACTTTTGAAAATATCTGACTCATCCTTTATTTTTACAGTCAAGTTACACATGGAGATGTTAAGGAATAAGTTTATTCTGTATTTGCTTTATTTTCTCCAGCCATTTAACTTGGTTTGTCATTTCTTTGGCTTTTGTTTCATTTTATATCTTTTGTTTTTTCTTACCAACTTTATGGCCAACTAAAACATTGGATTATTGCTGTGGAGATCTAACACAGATGGGTCAAATCCTGGGCTCAGCACATGGCTGGAAGGCATGTAGGGAGGGTTGAGATGAGCAAGTCTTGCTCTCAGGCAACAGAGAATTCAGTAAGCTGCTTCATGGAAGCTGCTTTGTCCATTTGGCGATATGTAGTCCCAGCCCTTTTCCTCAGGCCTTGGGAGAGTAGGATGGGAAGCCAACCCTCCTTGACCCTGTTTTTCCTTTCTTGGATATGCTGTATTTTTGCTTATGCCAGTACAATGTGTAATGTCTTTCCCACACTTCTACAAGGGAAGTTGCTCAGTTATGATGAGAAGAACCTCTTAATGAGAGGGGAAGGGATATGGACTGCATTTCTTTACATTTTAGTCACAAATGGTTGTGAATAAAGCTTGCCGGTTCAGCCCTCTGGCAGAGAAAGGTGTCTATGCATTTAGATACCACCTTTTCTAGCACTAGAACACTAGAAAGGCAAGGTCTCTTCAAGGCTACAAGGAGAACTTTACACAGAGCACTTGTTTCATAAAGAAGCATTTGTGTTTTATAACGTGGATTTAAAGTAACCAGAATAAATCCCTCACATACCTTAATTTAAAATCACAGGAGTCATACTGTTTTTTGTGCTGGGAAGGCTGTGTATTTTGTGAAACCAGCCACTGAAATAGAGTCCTGTTGAGGAGGGGAAGAAAGATGTTTGCTTTTTTTTCTGCAATTTTGCCTGCTGTTCTCAGTTATTATCTGCAAAGTTGTGAAATTCAGTCAAAGCGTTTTAGTCATCTCTTGGCAGCAGGAAATTTATAACTTGGAGATATAAAGAATTTGTTGAAGAGTTACGTATCTGCCATGTAATTGTTATATTTTTATACAATTCCTGCTCACATTATGCACTCCATTTTGTAGGATTCCCAGAGATATTGATTAATATATCTTTAAATATTAAAAACAAAGAAGGCGAGAGGATAGTGAAGAGTTTTTTAAAGAGCAAATGAGTTCCAAGAAATACATTTCAAATTTATTTCCTCTAAGACACACTGAAATCTTATTGAGGTCACTGGGAAGTTTGACTTTCCTGGACTCATGCAACGAATGTACTGAACTAGGTAATGAGCATATTCCAAAGTTTTGCATGAGAAAACACTAAAATTATCTTGAAAGCACCCACCCATTATTATTCTTGGTAAGATTTTTGGGGAAAAATTTTCCCAGTTCTGAACTGTCGAGTTCTTCATTTTGGAAGGGTTTTTTTGGAGGGTGGGATAGATTTAGACTCTTCTGCTCACTGCACGGCTGTGCTAGCTGCAGTTATAAAATGTCAATATGTGGCACTGTCTTTTGCCAGTATGCTGTTTGGAAAAAATTAACAGCAAGTATTCTCTGTCAGAAGAAAACTCAACAAATGAAGCAAAATGCAGCCATGCATAGCATTGTAATGCATCAGAATTTAAATAGGAGATCAAAATCCTCCCTATTCGTGTCCTTGTATTGTTCAAATGCTGTAGTTATTACAGATGCTGGAGTAGATGAAGCAAACAGCTATGTGTGTTTATTAATATGTAAGTTATATTTGGCTTTTATATAGTTCTTCTACATGGTGAGTGTCCTCTACCATATGTCCGTTGAAGCCATAACAGACTGTCCTGTGACGATCTCATTTAAGACTGTGTTGGAAACTGTTCCCAGTTTGTCTCTGTACCAGTGCTTTACCATGCAGCCCCTCACTTTTTGCTTTCATTTAAGCCACAGTGATACCTGAGCACAATTCAGTTCCACAAATAATTGCACCGGCATGACTGGAAGTTTGTCAAAATCAAGCAGTTTTTTTTTGGCCATTAAGCCATGGTATGAAACAACAATATGAAGGATCTATCTTACTAATGGTAGTCTTAATTTAATTTATTCCAAAATGAAGTTCATGACACATAAATCCTATTTGAACAGCAGACAGATCTTGAGCAGCTAAGACCCTTCTACTGGCTTCTGTGTCTAAGGGAACTGCAGCACTGGTAGCAGCCAAAGGAGATGGTTCACATACAGCAGTAAATCAACCATGATTCAGTCTATATCCATATTTTACCAGCCAGTACTTGGAAGACTGCAGCCTAGTCTGACCTGTAGACAATAAATTCTGTTCTTTTGGTGGGTTGGATGATATTAATGGGAAAAAAAATCTCCTTCAGTGTTAAGCATACGTTCAGAGTCATACATGCAAAAAGTATTCTATCTATCTGTAAAGCATTCAGTCAGAAGCACTCTGAAAGTATATGATTGCCAAGGAGTGAGTCTGAAGTGTGAACTTCCAGAAACTTTTCACTTAAATACAAAGAACATTTTTCCTCTTTTGTTCTTCTTTTCCTTTTAGTGATCTTTAATGATTCCATGAATTTCAGATGAAGTCTGTTTAAGTGGTGGACAGGTTTAACTTATCAGAAGAGAAATGAGGAACAGCACAATCATTAATCACAAAGCAGAAGCCCTGGGTATGGAGTCAAAGTGCATTGTCTACCAAACAGTTTTCTGCAGATTACTTGATAACGATATTAAGATTGATCACACAGTACTGATCTTTTAGGTGATGTGAGCTAACCTACTTTTAAAGGGGGTTAATTTGCAATTTCACTGTAGCAAATAGAGATGTTGGCTTGTGTAATGTAATTTGCTAATAGGATTCAAAACATGCACAAGGTTAACCCTATTTTGGGAAGAAAGTATGATCATTTCACCTTGTCAGTCCTCTTTTCTACAGGGAAGAATTGTTTTTGCAGGATTAGGTTTTCAGACATTACTGTTACTACAGCAAAGAAATACATAGTAAATGAGAAAGTTGTAATGGCTCATTACACTAAACAGCATACTATAGAATAATACCTCATCTAACCCGTTCCCCAGGCTAATAGGCAAAAAAATGGGAGGAGAAATTATCACTCTTTCTTTACAAACAGAGCAGGGAGGCATAGAGAGCTGGTCCCACAAAGTAATTTCAGTTCTGCAGCCCAACTGTTATCTCTTGTTGGCCCACCCAAAATGCATGAGGAGAGCTGGGCATCAAAGCACAGTAGTGTGAAGTAAGTGAATTTGTGGAATGCACTATGCAATCAACAGCCATGCAGTGGTATTGTGGTTCTCCACTGACCTGTGAGTTGAGTAGGACAGCAAGTCCACCTACAGCTGTGCATCTTTTCACAGTCATGCTCCTTTGCAGGCATTGTGTGCTCAGAGCATAACATTCTTAGTCGCACCTGAGGTGCCAAATAAGAAGGGCAGAGCAGGTCTGATGACAGTAACAAAGGTCAGGCCCAATTCCAAATCAGTGGACAGGCCTGTGACACAAGGCAATCACCACAAGGCACCTCCAAGGCCAGCGTAGTGCAAGAGTAGCCAAGCTCAGGCAAGGGCCCAGGGCAAGGACTGAGCTTGCACTGCAGCTCCCTGGCCAGCAAACCCTCAGGTATGTGGGGGATAGGTACAGTTAGGGTATTCAGCAAAGGTTACTCAGGGCAATTCGAGCCTGTTAATGTACACTGACATTCATTATAAAGCAGTCTAGTTTATCCATTTGTGACTTTTCATGAAGACAGATTGATGAGTACCTTCCTTTCACTAGCAATAAAAGGACATCCTCCTTGCCAAATCATAAGTCTCTGATACAATGCATGGTGTGTATCACGGATAGAAATTTTACAAAACTTTGGTATATCAGTGATTTAGTATTTATTAAGGTAATACTGCAAAATTCCTATCAACACTTAGGTATCTATTGATTAGAAAAGTGATTAAATATTCAATATAGATGTTATAATCACATTAATCAGCGACTTAATCAGATTTGAAAATAAAAAGATTTACTCATGTTTTCTACATGGTGTGATAGGTCAAACATAAAGATATAGAGAGACATATGCATACAAAAAAACATCAATATTTAAGCATAAGAGAAGTACAGGTTATGACAGAGAGAAAGAGACACTAGTTTCAAAATCTCCCTCTTCAGATTTGATGAAAGTATTCTTATATAATGCACTAGCATTCCTGATAGACAATGGTCAGATCTCAAGAGGAGATAACCTTGCCTAAGACCTTTTCAACTGCTATGCTAGCAAATGAGATCATGTATTACACCTGAGAAGTGTCCCAACTCAGAGAGAGATTACTGGCTGCAACCTGCTGCAGTCCAGAAGAACTTGAAAAGGCCTTCTATGTAACTGCATACTTACAGGGTTTTGAGATAATTGACTTTTGTTGGATATTTCAATATTCATTTTGATGTTTTAATATTCACTTTGGCTGCACTTGGAAGACGTCATACTAGTGGAACTTTCTAATAAGTGCATCATACCACCTGACTTGGGCCATCATCCAGGTATCGGGTGTGCAGGGGGGCATGACTGATGGTCAGTCTCTCTCAGGCAATGATCAAGCCTCTTCCCAGGCATGCAGGACCCCAAAAACACTGGGGGAGCGCCTGTGTGCTTTGGGTTGCTGAGCTGTAACTATGGGTATTATTTCCCCATTGTGCCCTGTCAAGATGACCAATTATCAGTCTTGTTCTTCAGTTAGGCAATTTCCCAATTTTAGCAGTTTTAGGAAGGCTGAGGGGCTGCTTTGGTATTTGGGATGACTGCCTCTGCACAATGGGAATTCATCTCCCTATGCAGGCTGCATTCCACTGGATCAGACGATACCCCAAATAAGGGTGAGGAATTGTTTTCCTAAGTGCATCAGTGAGGTTGTGCAAAGCAGCATAGTGGTCTGTGTGGCTAGTGGGGTTGGAAGAAATACCTCTACCACAGCGAGTTACAAACATTAAACATAGGCAAAGGAATACATGTTCTCTTAAATGAAATACTGGAATATGTGAACATTTTTAGTGCATGTTAAATCAGAAACATAATATGCAAAACTTAAGATTGAACTTTAGACTGAAAATATTTTATACAATTAAAAACTAGATTTTTAGGAAAGAAAGTGTCAAGGAGATGTTGATATGCATTTATTGTAGTCATAGCAACATAGTTCTTTCTTTTGTAACATTCTGGTCTTTTGGGATTTGAGAGAAGGGAAGAGAGGACAGATTTTGTTGTTTCAGTAGCAAAGTTTTTTCAGCTAAGATTGTGCTTTCTTCTAGCTTTTCTGTAGTCATATCACTAAGCATCCAGTTACTTTAATAAAATCACTTCATGCCAGCAGGCATAGCTCAGGGAAGACAGTAGACCTAAAGAAGCAGATTGAAAACTAGTGATTGAGCAATCAGTACCATGCTGTTATTTATGGGATCAATTCTGAGAGGCCTGACTCTTCCACAATTTTCAGCAAGAGATTTCAGGTTCCTAAATTGTTGTTGCAGGTATGTTCTGTAGGATATATACATAGAAATTAAGCTCTACAATGCTGATGATTTTAACAATTAAAGTTATTTTTTGGATCTCTACCAAAGTAATATTGCTCCAAAGTACTGTCTTAATTAAAGGAGCCATGTCGCTTTTAAGGTGCGGTCATTATTTTAGGGTGCACAAGAAGTCTGTTCTGAGTTGGAACTGTTCAGTAGGTCCCTGAAGAATGAACTGACCTGAGTTTCTAGAGCCCTGCTGGGTTGCAGCAGCCCACCCTCTTTTATACACACTGACTGACCCACTCTCTTGTTTACTGATGCTTGGTGGGTCTTGTGCTGCTGAGCCTGATAGCATTTTGCAGCAGGTCTAGCTTTATAGCTCTCTTAAATTCAAAAGCACTCCACTGATTTACAGGAAGTTCTGCTTACTCCTGTTTATCATCCTGCTCCCTGGTTCAGCTGTGTGCAAGAGCTGCTTGCTGGAGCTTGGATGGGTTAAGAAGAGCAAAGCCGCTGTGTTTGATCACTGCTGTCATGCTGCCGCCTGCAGACATAATGGAGGAGTCTCAGACAGGGACTCCAGCCTGGTCTGGAGGAAGAGGTTACAGGTTTTCTTTCTGCATATTTCTTTCCTTTGGAAATAGCTTCAAGCAATAAGTTGAAGGATCTTGAAGCATTAATTGAAATTAATTTTTCTGGAATCACTGAAGCACAAAAATAAACACCCTCTGTTTCAATTAGAGGTGTGTTCTGCACAATCAAATTTGTTTTCTTTTCCTGTAATTTTCTTTTAAATTATGAACAGGAAACAAAATGATCACTGCAGCAGGACAGCAATAACCAAGCTGTGCTCAGTTAGAGAAGCTAGTCTGCTTTTGGTCACCACAAAAATAAAAAGCTCTAAAAATGGATCTGAGAGCAGACTGTTTAAGATAAGTAAATTATTAGTTATGAATGTATTTAAACATATTAAGCAGACATATAGGAGATAAATCTACCAGGCTCCAGGCATGTTTTTGTGTCCTGCTTTAGAATAAATGATGCATTTCAGCTTCTAGCAATATAAAAAAGGCTAAATCTATTCCCCACAGGTTCTTTTAGTCCTCTGCTGAGAGAGGACTGTGTGAAAGTACAGCTTTGCTTACAAATTACTCCTTCAACAACTTTTCTCTTCTTGAAATGTTGCAGGCAGGATGCTTCACAAGCTGATGCGTGCCATAATTTTCCATCTAATGGTCTGAGTACAAACTGAAAAGAGAAAGCTAAGTGAGAATCTAATATTTTAAAGTGATATTATGTTGGCTGGCAGTTATATTTTACACTTTAAATTCTAACGTGAGTGAATAAGCTTTTATATAGTTCATAAAATAAAAATATGTTAGGAGTACTCTTTGTGCAATCTAATTGCCAATGTAAAATTCATACCAGCATCTGTTGTAAATAAGAATTAGTTTGGTTGAGGTTACCTGGAATAATATGTGTACTTGTTGTTCTTATTGATAATCAATTTTTGATTTTTTTTCCTAATTGGCAAAAAAGAAGAAAAAGAATACTTAATAATTCATAATTTTGCATAAAGAATTTTAAATGTTCTGCTTTTTTAGGTGACTTGCACTAAAAACATTTTCATATTACATCAAAATAGACAAATTACTGTTCTCCTGATTTCACAGAATGGTTTAATCTTAGAATGTACTTGAATACGAAAAAGGATGGAAAGCTCTTTAGAAATAGTTGGCTTATATGAAACAAAGAATGCATTTAAAATACTTAATGTCAATTGCAGCAGAAATGTAATCAGTACTTGCATATGAAGTTTTGGAAGTTAACCCTTAAAATATTGATTTTTTTTTTTTAGATTTCTTTCCCCTGTTCTGATTCTGAGCCAAAAGCCTTGGTGTATTATACCCAACAGGTAGCACAAGCTAATGGTTTTTTTTGTTTGTTTTTTAAGAAATACATAAAAGTATTTTGAACGTAGGCCTCATTGCTCTAGAAATCCCCAAACCCCAAAACCTTTAAAGTTTTATTTGTCATCAGTCTCTTTTAGATGATGTGGCATACAGCTTTACTTCTGCAGGTTATGCTTACAAGAGGACAGGGAGCTGGACCTGGCTTTGGACATGACTTAAAACTTGTACAAAATAAGTATTACTGATCTTTTTTTTTTTTACATTATTTATGTTACATGGTGGAGAGTATTTTGCCATTTGTTAATAATGAGTGGATCATTGCACATAATACTGTAATTCTTCTTTTCACAAAGGCAATGCTTTCTAAATGCTTTTCAACGAGAGAAAAGCTTTCCTGTCCTGTAAGCTTCACTTTATATGAGCACAGAAGAGATTTTAAGTAGGTAGGAGTCCTGTGTGGTACAACTGCCTGTTACACTCAAACCAACCTGTGAAGGCTGGGGTGGCTTTTCTGTGCATGGTCTGTAATAAACCATTCAGTCTTCTTAATGATTCTAAACCATTTTCACCCCAGAAATCTTTACAGAATAGTTGTGAAGAAAACAGTGCCAGCACAACTATAAAAGGTGCTTGAGTAGGTCTTGAGTGCAGAAAAACATTACTCAATAAGAAACTGGGCACTGAAAGACTTTTGGGTCACACCAGCCTCAAAACCCCATATGTGGTTCTGACCCTGCCTTCAGCCAATGTGTTTTCCTCCATGCTAGCCCTGTGGGTGAGTTGTGAAGCCCAGCTACAGCCCCAGGGTCAGGTTGGTCACCAGCCCCTGCACCCCAGCACAACCACTCAGGCTGGCTAGCTTTAAGCCTCATCTCCTTGTCCTCCCTCGCAGCAGTGTTTGAAGCCCTAGGCCTCCTGTGTGCTAGCCAAGTGGTTTATTCACTGGTCTGTAGTATTTTTAAAATGTAGGTACTTCTGAAGATTCATAAAACCACTTTAGGGGAAGGTATGGATGACTCGCTGGAAGAGCAGTTCACAAGGGTCTGTGGCTTCATGAATAGAAAAGAGACTATTAGCTCATTTCAGCACCTCCCCAGCCAATATTTCCCATCTAATTTGTGACCGGTAGCACTTCTACACCTAACTAAAGAAGGTCAGGACAAGATTCATGTCTTTCTGTGCAGTGCCTAGCATGTCTGGATGCAGCTAAGCCGTGGTAAGGCTCTTGCTGCCAGCAGTTGTGAGCTGTCGGATACAGAGAAAAGAATGCTGACTTAAACCCTGTGCAGATCCTTTCCATCCATGATACTGTGCATACAGGCTTTATTGCTTAGTTGGGGTGTTAGTTTCCTTTTTAAACATGGAGTTGTGTGTGTTGGCCTCCATTGCCATCTAGTGGAATTTGCTTTTATTTCTCTAGTAGGAAGGTTTCCAGTAAAGACATTTCAAGCCTGTGGATGTATGTGCATTGACATACTTTTCTATACAGCGCTGTGTTCCTGAGGAATGATCCATCTACAGATGTTTATGTTCAGTCCTGATATTTCATGTATATATAAGCTGGAAGCTGAAGCACATTGTAAAAAAGTAAACAGAACTATATGTTTGCAGGCTGATGGTGTGACAAAAATACACCTTTGCCATTAATGAAGACTTCTGAGATAGAGCATAAGTGTTTTTGACTTTTCTAAATGGTATAGCTACTTGTTTGCATGTGGAAGTGCTGTTCCTATATCTGTACATCTTGTTCTCCACGTATTTTTTTATGTAAGTGGCATAAATATTGTATTTTCGTTAAATAATATTTTATCCATTTTGAAATCATGATATAAACCACATTCAATTATTTAAATTAGAATATAAACTGGACCCCTTCTTTATTTTTTTTTCCTAGACATTGGCTTGGCTCCTTGTCACAACCCGGACCCACAAGCCACATGCTCGTGACTGGCCCTGACAGGAGTGGGGAGAAAGTGGATTCGTTTATCTGTGTGGCAATCCGGAGGCCAATAGGGTCACTCCCAGGGTGAATATAAAACCAGTATTTGTTACTGGCTCCAGCAAACCTAAACACACCAACATGCCGGGATGCACAACAAAGACATGGGGGAGTGCAACCACCCAAATTTGCAGAAATTAATCCCTTAAACAACCAAGTCCCTAGGATCCGATCCAACATGCACACCATGAGGCAATGGAGTGGGGGGGATGGGGGGAGGGGAGAGAAAGAGAGAGAAGGGGAAAGAAATCACCACATCGAAGGCAGTAGGTGATCTCCGGAACACGTGGTCCAGGCTGCTCCAGTTGAAGTGTGTGAGTCAGTGCCGGCATGGAGGTGAGCCCCCACTCCTCCCTTCCGAGTCCTTATATCCCTGAGTCCGTTTTGGCCGGCTCCGGAAGTGAGCAGGTGGGGGGGTAGTGGGGGCAGCAGCAATGGCTGCATCCCCTCCCCACACCAAAGCCAGCTCTGGGGCCCGACTTCACCCCAGCGCGGGAGAGCTGTGCCTGCTCCTGCACTGACCCCTGCTGAACCGTGGCACCACAGACAAGCTGGTGCCACAAGTGGATAGTCCTCTAACAAAATGTTTAAGGCAAATAGATAAAAAATAGTCTAACTTGACATTCCACCCCATGACTTAAACATTTGTCACAGAAGTCAAATCGAAAACTCAGATCCATGTCGTCTATAGTGGTGACACTTCAGGGTGCAACTTGCTCAGCTGAACGTACTGCATCACCTCCACCCAACTGCAGGCAGCTCTGGACCCGGAGTCCACCCAAGCAAGAGAGAGCGGTGCCAGCTCCTACATTGTCCTGTTGAACGCGACACACAACCAGGCAGTCTTCTGGCAAAATGGTTAAGGCAAAGAGAACTGACTTCACATTCCACCCCATGACTTAAACATTTGCAACAGAACTCAAGTCGAAATCTCAGGTCCGTGTCGTCTATAGTGGAGACACTTTCAAATAGGGAGAGGATAAAGAGAACAAGACCAAGGGAGAAAGAAGGAAGGGGTAGTCACATCCCAGATCCATGCACTATCAACTTTTTCTAGTCGAAAGACAGGGGATTGGGGGGGTTTCCTCGAACCATGAGTTGCTAGTTCACGCTGAGGCCTCCAAGGACTTTCTCAGTTGAAAGACAGGGGGTTGGAGGAGTTTCCTCAACACTGCTTTGCTGCTCAAGTGGGCTTAAAGTTTCTGTAAGTACAAACCTTCAGTTTTGTTGGTTTTAACTTCTGAAAGATGTTAAAGTATTGTGGGCAAATAATACCTAATACCTCAAGCTTTATGGATGAACCGTGGGATCTGTTACTTATTTTTTTTTCAGCTGTTGCTCCAGCTACCTTGGCTCATTGCTTCTATTGATACAAGAAAAGTATAGATCCTAACCTCAACCTCATTAGTCCTATCTGGGGGAGTTACTTAAGAAGAATTTGTGGATGCACCACTGGCCACACCTATATTGTCATCATTCTAAGTCCCCAGGAGCTTTAGGGAGCTGTTGGGACCCCTCATTCTCCTGGCCTGAGTGCTAAGCTGTTCAGATGCAGGGTTAAGCCTCTGGTTCTCCCCAGGTGGTGCTCAAGCTGATCTGCAAGAAAGTCAGCTCTGGGATGCTTTTATTCTCCAAACCCTGGCATCAGTCCTACCTAGATTTTTTGTTGTATGTTGAAATCCCAAGGTCCCTTTCACCTTGGGTTGAAGGCTGGAGTCATCTACTGTGCTGTCACAAGTAAGATTGTCCCGCTGGAATTGCCATGTTCTTACCTTGTAGTAGTAGGTATTTCCTCTATGTCTTGGCCTGTTTCCTAGTTGAGTGGGAGGATGATGGGTTTGCTTTTTAGAGGGGATGTTGGAGGCTAGTTGAGGAGGTAATTGCTTCACTCAGGCTGTGGCTGCTGGACAGGCTGCAGCTACCTGGCTGTGAGAGTCGCCGTCACCACTGTTGTTGGCTGCTTGTTGTCTCCCTGTGGATAATCCATGTCAATTTGTTGGCCTTGGATGTTCTGGAGACCTGGGTGGCTGTAGGTCTCTACAGTCGGTGGGGTCATTTGCAAGCAGGGTAATAGGTGTATACTTCTTAATGCCAGACTGCTGGGATGGGGCTGGCAAGTAATGCTGTTGTAGGGCTACAGTCTGCTGGCTGCAGACCCAGACCCCAGAGTTCCGTGTCTGCACCCAAGTCTGTGGGTGCTGCCACCAGCAAGCCCATGCAAACCTTGTTGGGTGTGGGCAGCAACATCTTGCCAGCATTGGGGTCTATGTAGTCTAAGTCATCCTGCCCTAGTCTAGTTTTACAGGCAGTATTGGCAGAGGAAATGTGGTTAAGGTACTGGTGCTTTCTGCATAGACTCAGTCATACTCCCTTCTCGGTGACAGCTCCAGCCGCCACAGGCACAGGCAGGGGAGAACTTCTTTGCAGCATCATCTCTGTGTGTAGGTGGAAGAGATTGCTTGGAAAAGATTCTGTGATTTAGTCACGCGTCCCATTTGCTCTCCGTTTCTTTATACGCATGTGCACTTGCTCTCTGTTTAAAGGTAAAAGGCAGTTTAAGTAAGGCTAGTTTGGTGCACACTGTGCTGCCTTGGAGTTCTTTCAGCATTTGAGACTTGGGTGGGTGAGTGTTTAAGGGCTTTGGTCATTTATGGTGTGAATGAGTAAGGACCAAGAGTGTGATGGCTCACCAAGTCTGAGGATTCACAGTCCAGCCTGTTGTGCCTAAAGCCAGAACTTGTGATACACCCTAAAAAGCAGGTGTTGTACTGCTAACTTAACAGTTGATCTTGGTGTGCTGCAGATGTGGATGTGTATTGGATATACAGGACTAATTGCCACCCAACTTTAAACATATGACTCCAAATAAGGAGTATTGTTCCCCTGTCCAGGCAATGGATCCTTCAAAGCATCTCCATATCCCAAATTCCTTGGAGAACCTGCTGAACCATGTTTGTAAGTTCTTCACTGGAAGAAGACACATATGGGAATAAATGACTGGATATTCAATACATGTAATCAAAACACCAAAGAACTCAAAATAAGAATGACCAGCAAATCTCTGAAGACCATGCAGGAAGACACATACATCTTACATAGTCACACAATTTTTTAAATAATTTTTCATAGAATAAAATAACATGAAACATTAATACGTAGATGAAAAAACTTATATACCCCTATGAACAATATTCCTTCTAAGATAGAAGCTAATACTTATAAGACTATTATCCTAATCCTAAGAACCTATCTACGTTTAAAACAGCATTAAAAATCCCAAGGAAAAATCTTAACTCTACCTATCCAGTTAACTCTACTAACACCCCACAACAACCCTAGCCCACCTGTCCCATCTCCTCCTCTTCCAGATGTTTTTAACCCTACATTCCCACCCCAGAGCTCCTTGCCACAGCCCTGCGCTTCATGGGGGCAGATGGAATGGCAGATGTATGATTTTCCCTGACTCTTTTGGCCACTCTAGTCTGGGGCTGTGGCAGGTAGCTCTGTAAACCCTGATGTAAGTGCTGAGGCCATGTCCCAGTGATGATCTTCTGGGCACTGCTCTGTCCTGCACTGGAGCTCCTCGGGCAGGTGTCATCAACTGAGAGCTGCTGGAGGCGAAGTGTCAGCGCATTGATGTCAACATGGCTCACGTTGTTTCGAGTGCTTCCAAACTGCCTCTTTGCTGTTATGTGAGGCACAGCACAGCGGCTGAAGGTGTTCGTTGCTTGCGTGGTGTTGATTCCATGTGCCAGACCCGCAGAGATGTTACTTTCAGAGATGCTGAGTCTGGCAAAAATTGTCTCCAGCTCCTGTACCCCTGGAAAATCACACAGCAACATCAGGTGTGTCTTGGTGCCCAGGATCTCCCTAGGGGGCTCTGGTTTGCTCTGGGGTGTCCCAGGGTCTACCCAGACCAGGGGAACTTTGGAGCCCCAGGGGACCTTCGGGGCATCACCTGGATGAGACCCAGAGCTGCAGCAGAGCCTGGTGGTGGTGGCTGGTGGGGGCAAGCTGGTGTTCCTCCACTGGGTGTAAGGCTAAGCCAGTGAATGGAAAGGCACCCACATGGAGCCATGTGAAGGCCTGCAGAGGGGAGTGGGAGCTGTACTACACTGGGGAGGCTCTCCAGAGTCACCTGCCGAGCTGGCTCTCATGACCATCTCCCCCGACCATGCACCAGCTTGGGGCTGGGGCACTCCCCACAGGGTGAACTGGTGTGTCTGTGGGATGGGGTTGCAGATTGGGAAGGAGACTCGCTTGCAGGAGGTCAGAGAGGAGCAGTGGCCCCTAGCTTTGGAAAATTTTCAACTGTGTTTCCTGGGCAGGCACCACTGAGGAGAGGGCAGGGAGAGTTGCAGAGTATTGCTGAAGTCTTGTGCCAAGAATGCCAGGTGGACAGTAGGTACTGGGGATGCTGAAAGTGCCCGGGAATCAGGGATGGGGAAGGCGATGGGGTACCAGAGCAGATGGGGGTGCCATACCTGCTTGGATTGATTGGGCTGCCACTGCCACTGGAAGAGCCCGGACTGCAGGAAAGGGTTGTGCCTGCTGGTACATACTGGCGGGGTTGATGGAGTCTGAAAGAGAGACAGGAGCCGTTGCTGGGGGTCATCTCTGCTCTTGCCCTCAAGAGCATCTCCAGGCTCCAGGGATCAGTCCTTACCTCGCTTGTAGGATGCTTTGGGGTGGAGGGAGGACTGCAGAAACCAAACCATCTTGGAGGTGCGTCCACTCAGACTGCTGGTCTGCTAGGTCTGTTGGTGGTTAAGGACTCTTGGGGCTTCCTGTGTTTAGCCCCGCCTCCAACTGACACCCCAGGCCCTCATGGGTAGGGAAATGGTTAAGGGTGGGTATGAATAGGTTGGATGGTTGTATCCAGCAGGTGGTGGTGAACAATTTAATGTCTGGATGCAGATGAGTGACAAGTGGCATCCCTTGAAGGTCTGCACTGGGACCAGTACCATACAATATTGTCAGCAATGACAGTGGGGTTGAGTGCACCCTTGGCTACCTTACAGTCAACATGAAGCTGACTAGCACAGTTAACTTGCCTAAGGGACAAGTACAATATCTGCTGAGAAATGATGTCCCTCCTGAACTTGTGCTGTCCTGCAAATTCTCATTTTAACCTTCACATAGCTCCTCAGAACATTCTTGTTTCACACGCTCAGTTCTTCTCGTTAACTTTGCTTTTTTAGAGTGAGCTTCCATTCTGATCTCAACACGACCACCGGTGACCAGCTTCTAGGAAAGGTGTTGTGGTGTTTCCAATTCCTGACACATGATCTCAGCTCTCGTCTCTGTGCTTTTTCTCTGCTCCAGCATCAGGCGTCAGTGGGCTGTAGTATCTCGGAGATCTCCCTGCTCTGGGTGTGTTGCCCATAGGCTGCTGGCGCTTTGAGGTATCCCTGTCCTCATGTGAATGATTCATTCCTGCATCCCCATCAATGCCCAACTTCAGCACCAAACACATCCTTGCAAGAGCACATTTCTAACCATCTTTACCATAGCACATCTTCAATAGTGAATGTCCAAGACTATTTCCTTCATTTCTGCAACAGCATCTTCCTGTCCTTCTTTGTTAAATAGGCCTGAATATGGACACCACAGAGTCCCTGAACTGGTTGCACCTTTGCCGTGTTATTGGGTCTTTACATCAACCTTGGAGATAGCAGGAAGTGGCAAAAGCAGCACACGTGGGACTTTGTGGCCTCCTCCCATGCAGGGCACTCCTGCTGAGCCCTTCTACCAAAACCTTACCAAGTATGCCCACACAAGCTGGGAGGAGAGTCACAAAATGGTCCCTAATAGTTTGATTGCAATTTGTATCAACACATCATGCAGCAGGTGTCTCTGATGCAAACTAAATAAATATATAATGCAGTAGATGCTCTGCATTTTGCTAGGCCCTTCCCATTCATTGCTCAACAGGGAAGGCAACATGCCAGCTTCAGTGAAGCATGTAATGGTTAACAGTGGAATATTTGCTTTTGATCTGTCAGTATCTCCTAGCTCTTCCCTCCATTTTCTTTTGATAAAAGCATGGACCTGGTTAGGAAGAGGTTATCTAAAAGATAAAATCCTTCTTTGTTTATAAGGAAAGTGATTACTTTTGATGCCTGCTGGAACAGGTTTTTTTCATGATCATGCTGGCAGCTTCTGGCTACCTGCAAGATACTTAGAACCATGTTTCTACAGCACCAGCACTGGGAAGTGTCTCCCCCTAACTGCTGTTCTTGTCTGTGTAATTATCAGTGATGTTCTAAAACTACCAGCATACCTGAATACTCCTCTAGTAGCACAAAATACCCATTTCAGAAAATCTCGGCTTTTTTGAATGCTCGTTTCTAACAACTTTTCCATTCATGTATCATCAGACTTTAAAATGTGTTCTTTTAAATAGGTTCTCTTTTATTAAAATTCAACAAGACCAGCAACAAAACCAGCATGAGAGTAACACAGGGCAATTTCAGTAATGATCCTAACTTATTTCTAAAGGATGAAAAGCTATTTGACAAAAATCTTGATGCAAATAATTTCAAAGTGGAAAGAGTGATTTGCTGTAGTAAAATCCTGCTCATTTTAGACATCCCATTATCTTGAATGGGAGTAAAATGTAAATAGAAGCATGACTTGACTTCTAATACTGATAAGCATGTGGATTTTTCAGGAAACATAACCATATTAGTTGAATAGAACCTCATACAAGTGTAAAATTCATAGTAAAGATGTCTTTATTCCAAAATAATAATAATGTGTTAGCCAGAGAGCTACAAAACATCTACACAAGACTTTGGTAAGAAATATTCATGGTAGCTTTTTCATAATTCCACAGCAAACAAACAACAAAGGAAATCTAAAAATGCAAACAAAATTTTGTTTAAATTGTATGCTGCACACACACAGAGTCCTACTGTACATTTGTTAAGCCCCTAGCTTTTCTTTTTTATTATGTATAAAGCGTCTACAGTTTGTATGTTATAAAAAAAAACATACACACAATGCTAAAATCTGATCGCTGAGGTCTACAAAACTGGAGTGACATCTGTGCTCTCATTTTAGCAGTATTATTCAGGAAATAAGAGAGATAACAGTTCTTGTTTTTATTGACTGATAATCAGTGGCTATTACACTACTAGAAAGTTTACAGTAACAATGCAATACTTCTACACATTGTATATCAGAGCTTTTTTCCTGAATAGAAAATCAACCTCTTATTTTTTCTTCATTTGTTTTTGTTTGTGTTTTTTTTTTACAAAAAAGCTTAAATATTATCTTGTATCAAGTTAGACGAAAGACAAGTGACTCATGAAATGTTTCAACAGAAAAACTGTGAAAAGCTGAACATAAGCAGGAATGATCACACATTTTTGACCCAGTGCAATTTATGTTATCATTTCTTGTATTATCAAGGTGTGGGCGGAGAAATTTCCGACATTCATAACGTTTATGAGCCTAAGAGAAATGACTGGAAATCAGATATAAAAGCCTCCTGAAAAAAACCCCAAAGTGTAAGGAGAATCAAATTAGTAAGAACCACAGTGAAAGGAATGCTAGATTGTTTTAATGGGCAATTTTGTGGACACGTTTAGAAAGATATTATGTATTTCCTACATAACCAAATGTGTATTTGGACTATATTGCCTTTGGCCAGGGAGTAATTAAAAGAGAAAACAGCTTGATGAACTGGAACAAACATGAAAATGAAAATAACTTAACATTTGTTTTAATTGATTATTTGCAGGAACAGGCACAGTTCAAGATTAGCTTGAGTAAGTGGCAAGAGTTGATGAGATAAAATATAGTGCATAAACTCTTAGCATTTTTTTTTTCTTTCATTCAGGAGAAACCTCCTGCTGCTGCTCCCTCTGCCCCAAACATATATCCAAGCCTGTCACACGTTTCTTAGTCAAAGGTTATGTTATGAATGATTAGCCTCAGCTGGGATAGCCTCTGTCAGGCTCAGCAAGAGCAGCTCACAGAAGTAGGTGGTGTGTGGGTCTTGATTGCATATATAGCCCTGTCCTGGCTTAGTGCCTGGCATTAATTGCTGTAGCCCTTCTCTGCAGCCATCTATTTCTTCACCTGAAATACGTTCACCTGGTCACTCCTCCAGTATCATTCCACTGTTTCTTCATTGGGGTTTTTTGAGTGTTTTTTGGTCATAAGAGGGTTATGTGCAAGGTAAGATCATGAATACATCACCTAGAGACAGTCTTGCTGTTATACAGTAATGACAGTGCAATAGAGACATAACTGCAGAATTTTTGAACAGGCAAAACCAGAGACAAACGATCTGAATTAATATTATTAAATGAGCCAAGCTGTGCAAAATGTAAAATGTTTGGTTTTAGCACTAAACCCAGTTGTATTCTTTTTTCTCCTGGTTTGGTTCACTACAGGCTTGCATCCATTTCATTTGGCAGTGGTGGGGGAGGCTAAATACTGTGGTTGGTTCCATTATTTCTCTGTTTCATTCCAGGTCTAAAACAAAAAAAGCTGTAAAATACCTTGAAGGGGTGGGATGCAACAGCTGTGGAAGGCCTGAGCAGTCCTTGTAGTGTTCAGTGGAGAAATGATGACGAAAAGTCCTACAGTGTAATGCAACCAGCCTATCTGTCTTGTTCAGGTACAGGGAGGTCATGAGAGGATCCTCAGGGTAGTGACAGTGAAGTTAAACTCAGTGAGTTGTGGTCCACAGTAAATTCAGACACTTAAAACCTGGGTGTCAGGTTCTCAGGATTGTGACCAAGTGTTAAGGAAGTATGTAAATTACTTAGGGCTGGTTTTAAAAGACTATAAAATGAATTTATCTCCATTCATTTCTCTCAAGCTTTTTTTTTTAAGCATCGCCATCAACAGTCTTTATTTTCAGTGCATTGTTATTACTTATGTAGAGACATAGGTCTATGCTGCCTTTCTTGGACCAAAAGATAACCCACCCTCTTCATCTCTCATCACTACTGTTAACTTCTTAAACTTAGAGGGAAGTATTATATCACAATACAAAGTGAAGCCCAAGGTCTCAGTGGTCCTACACCTGTATATGTGCAGGGATGAGAGCTAAATTCTACAGGAGGTGGTGTAAAATAGTAAAAGCAGTTAGAACGGTGAGGAGCTATTTTCTAATTTCAGGCATTTTGTTGACTGCTTAAGTGGTCAGGGAAGATATTTATCCTGGCTAGTTTACCTAGAAATGAGTAATTCTCACAAATTTAGTAATTTTAGTAATTTAGTAATGTTATATTAGATTACAAATAAAAAAACCCCATACACTGCTGTAAATATCATCTTGTGTAAATCTGTTATTAATTAAGATGCTGTCATTGTCTTATTTCAGAGGCTCCCTTCCCTTTATTGGTTAGAAGGGATGCATGAGAACTGGGCTCACCTCTTCTCTACTATTTTTATTATATTATAAATCTCTTTCTCTCTTCATCTGTGAATAACATCCTCACAATGCTGCATCTAATTTTTTAGTATTTCTCATATGGAAGCCTTTCCATGACACAGGTGCTGCGACTGTCTGTGGTTGGACCAATTTCTATTACTTCTTTATCCTTTCTAAGAGGCAGTGGGTAAACCCCATAGAAGAATATGGCATCTAAATATTTTATGACATTCACACATCTTCTCTGTTTGCTGTTTTAACTGTAACTATTTAGTGGGCTGACATCACCATTGAGCTGCTCAAATTGCTTCCTTTTTAAGTTTTAAAGACACAAAGACCATTTTGCATCGACGATAGCATCCACGTGAAGGAAAGTATATAGGATAATTACCATAACTATCAGCTTAACCCAACAGTGTAAAAAGATAAAACATGCACCTTTGATATTATTGAACCAGCATTACTGAAATTACTCCTTGGCATAGTTGTGTAATCACATAGGCACTGCTTTGGATTTTCAAAATCAAATTGAGAGAGAAATCCTCCCGTGTATGAAACATGTCACTTTAACACAGTTATTTTAATATGCATGCATCCCATGTCTTTACAAGTAGTATTTCTATATGGCTATTCCGTGTCCACAGATGTGTCTGTATTTTAGTTAAATGATTCATAATGACTTACTATTTTTATGCATTAAGGGCTGGCTGGAGTATCAAAGATTTACTCTCAGCATAAATTTGTGAGGAAATATTTATAAAATATATTTCTTGCACCAGCAAGACTAAAAAGCAAACCACACTGAAAAAATGAAAACTAATATACACTTTATATTTTTTCTGTTTTAAAAACCAAACCAAGGTTGACTTTCCATTTAGCTCAGAGTGCATCACTTGGAATCCAGGTGTTTTGTTAACAAGGATGAACATTACATGCTCTTAGCTCCTTTTTGTCTTTGCAGCTGGTAAACTGAGTACTTTTGGACCTCTTCTTTACCATCATGTAGCGTTCCTGAATTCCACCTCCACAGAGTGTAGAACATTCTGTCCAAGCAGTCCATGGTTTCAGCCTACAAACTGAAAAAATAAGTAATTTGATTAAGTTTTAGTTTTTCAGTCTAACCTATGTATCTCAATACGTGTACACACTTCCATCTTTTGAATGTAAGATATCATATTGCCTAGTTTACTACAGCAGGAATTAAGAAACACTACTTAAATATAATCAAGGTGCATTACTCAAACACTGAAAAATATATTCAAAAATAAATTTACCATCTTCTTTATAAGATACAGATAAAGTTAAGAAACTGTTAAATGACAGACAAGCATGAATCACAACTTAGCAGTAATTCATATCCTGATAATGTAGTGTACCACAAGATACTATGTTTTATTGATTTGAGTCATCAGTGCTTGACAACACTGCCCTTTATTGAAAAAGCAGCCTGAGCAGATCTCTCAGGCCCGTCTGAGTCTGAATCAGGTTATTGAGGTGGAAATCAATTCAATTATGAAATTCAGTACTCGATTCACGAACAAATACTTTCAAAGTACAAAAGTAACTGGATGCAGTTCATCACCCTGTTCTGCTGAATTTGCTATCAGTCATCTTCCCAGTTTAAATACTAGATTTTTCATATTCCACGTTTTTTAGTGACGAAGCTAAAATGTTCTCAATGATAGGACATGGACAGATGTAGATCATTCTCCCTTGTGCCCTAAATTTAGGTCCTGCATTAATGATGACAGGCAAACACTGAAAGTGGCTCTGCTTTACTTTATTACTGAAACTTTCCTTAGACTGAAATGCTGAAAATGTTCTCATAGCATGAAGGGGAGATGCTCACAAACTCCTGTTATGCAGAAAACACAGACAGACATGAGCAATCTAAATAACAGTTTCACACTCACCTGGATATTGCTCACTATCTATATTTTTTTTTGCTTGTTCACTTCTCCTTTTCTCCCGGGCCTCTTTCCAGCGTCTTTTTTCCATACCTGGGCCTCTCAGACATTTCCTTAGTCGACATTTTGTACGTTGGACAGTTTCTGGGCATGCTGCTCCTCCAAACTGTGGTTCTGTTTTAATCATTCTTGTCCTAATCATATGGCCCTTTCCACATGAGGTATTGCATTCAGACCACTGGGACCACTCTGTTAGTTCACAGTCAATGGCTGCAAAGAATCAGAAATATTACACAAAATCCATGAGATCTAAACACAGGGTCAAGAAGAAACATACAGAGATGTACCTACTGAGTTTTTACACACTGAATACATTAATGCAACTTAAGACTCCAGACATTTCAGCAATTTTTATGAGGCTACACATCAAAATTTTCTGAGACCATTTGTGGCAGAAATGTTATTTGACACTTTCCTCAATTACTATTTCAAGAACGGTACTGACAGATCACTAAAATTACAGTAAAAAATATAAATAATTCTCCTGTGCCTTCTTCAATTTTTTATTCTGATACACCCATATGTCTATTCTATAACGAAAAGCTGTGAAAAATTGTGTTCTATTTACAAATAATTTGATATCTCAAATGGTAATGGTGGTGGTAAATGGAGTTAAATCCAGCTGGAGGCCAGTGACAAGTGGGGTTCCCCAGGGCTCAGTGCTAGGTCCAGCCCTGTTCAATGTCTTTATGAATGACTTACTTGGATAAAGTTTGCAGATGACACTAAGCTGG
>WAAB01019354.1:84670-96907 GCA_013389865.1 Piaya cayana | reverse complement strand
CCTAGAGAAGAGGAGGCTGAAAGGAGACTTCATTGCTCTCTATAACTACCTGAGGGGAGGTTGTAGAGAGGAGGGAGCTGGCCTCATCTCCCTAGTGACAGGGGACAGGACAAGAGGGAATAGCCTCAAGCTCTGCCAGGGGAGATTCAGGCTGGACGTAGGAAAAAAATTTCACAGGAAGGGTCATTGGGCACTGGAACAGGCTGCCCAGGGAGGTGGTTGATTCACCTTCCCTGGAGGTGTTTAAGGCATGGGTAGATGAGGTCCTGAGGGACATGGTTTAGTGTTTGATAGGAATGGTTGGACTCAATGATCCGATCGGTCTCTTCCAAACTGGTTATTCTGTGATTCTATGATTCTATGATCTCAGTTCTAAGCCTTGTTTTACTGGTAGTGTTATGCAACATGCAAGATTTTTGTCTTTCAGCACTGTGTAAAACTTACAGCTCCAATGAATAAGAATCAAAATGATATTTCACATTATTTTGGAAAATCCAAATTATCAAATTGTAGCGTAAAAGCCTTTTTAACCAATACTTTCTATGGAAAATAATGCAATTAGTTATAAAGTCTTGTAACGGAGCTGGCAACAGGACGCTAAAATCGATCATATCTTATTCACTCAGCAGTGCCTCAGGATATCATGCTTCACAAGGACTGCAGAGCAACTAGAAATTTGTACCACCGAAGAAGTGGAGGGTTTTAGTGGAGTAAGGTAAAAAAATCAATGTGGCTGTCTCTACACCATCCACTGGCTGATGTGCTATTCCAGATTTCAAAAGGATGCAGATCAGTAAAAAGGCTACGATACAGTTCAGAGATGCATGAAAGATGAACTGAGCCTCTTTTGTGCTCTTTCTGTGAGGTAAAAGGATCACATAGGTGACTTTAATCCTTCTTTCCTTCTTTCCTTGTATGCATTCTGCATTTAAGTGAAAAATAGGTTTTATAATTCTGACTTACTTACGGCTAGGAAGTGCACAAAGTGTTCCCAGAAGTTGCAGTGTGTTAAATACACAGAAACTGTATACCCAGAGCAATACTGGTCATCAGTGTACAGTTACGTAAGGTAAAGCTGAAATTAAGACTTGGTCATATTCCAGTCTCACTAGATGAAAATACATAACAATAACAACAACACCACCAATAATAATAATAATCATAATAATAATAAGTTCCACGATTGTTAACACTTTTGTCTACGAAGTGAGTCCAAAAAATGGTGATAAAATTTTTGACCCATAGACTGTGACACACATAATTAGCCTCTTCTTTCCAGAGAGTTCTCCACACTTACGGCATTCAGGCAACATGCATTTTTCGGCTTGTTCCAGTTCTTCATTGCAGTCTCCAAGCTCAGCAGCAGATTTCAGCATCCTTTGCCGAGTTCTCATTCCTTTCCCACATGTCACACTGCAGTCACTCCATTCAGACCAAGGAGAAAGCAGACAGGGGATGGTGTCTAATACATAAAAAGGTGATAAATGCTTGTTATATATAAATTATGAAGATATATATTTTGAAAATAATACAGGTGAAAAATGTACTATGTTTTATCTGTCATCAACCAATTACCCTTCGTTGTCACTTCAGACAAAATGAATCACAAGTGGAATGATATTACTGAAGAAACTCAGAAAACACTATATTAAATTGAAAGGTTTGCTTGATTTTAATACCTTTCCTTTGGTATCTTTTTCTATATCTTATTCATATCTGCAGAGTCCCAGTGCTTCTAGGTGATAAATAGTTTAAGAAGCTATGTTTCAATCATAACTCACATAAAAAAAACTGGTTTTGTTGCAGTGGGCAGAACTGAAAGTAAAATTGATATAATCTAAAATGCAATATTTCCACATTTTATCTACTAAAAATATTTTTTAAATTAATTCTTTCTATCTTTGATGAAAATCTTAACATTTATTGAAGAAATTATAGCCAATATTAACATTGCTTTTATTTTCTTCTTTTATTGTACCCCATAAGGGTAACAGTACTTGACTGCACAAAAGCAGCACCTCAGTTTCTGAACTGTTCATGGGCTAAAAGGAGAGAGCATACTTTTATCCTAGCCTTATGATTAAATATACCTCACATTCCATAAATTAGAGTTGCTTAGGTATGGTTTGCTAATATACACATCGCTGTATGGGTAATACAGCAATAAGATACAACTGAATATTTTTTACTGATACTCTCATCCTGATGGTGAATATGGAGCTTCATGCACATTCCCTAAGGGATTGAATTTTAAGGAGAAGAAAAAGCAACATTGCTTTTCATTTAGCTATATTCTTCCTGTGATGAAGTGACATATCAGAAAGAATGCCTCGCTTTAAGGCAGAGGAGATAAACTTAAGGACACTTACGGCACTCAGGCATCATGCATTTCTCTGCCTCTGTAGTTTCTGCCTTGCACATGGATCCATCAGCGGGAGTCATCTTGATCATCCTGTGTCGTCTCTTCATCCCCATGCCACAGCTAGCACTGCATTCATCCCACTCTCCCCATTCAGTGACAAGGCAGCTGCTTGGGGCTATTCAAAATGGAGAGAGAAAATAATGTGCTAGTAGAGTTCATATGAAAAATAGTTTGGGCAGTGTTCCTGCTGTTGACCGTTATTCCACAAGGCTAAATAAAGTACTTACAACACTCCTCATTTACAATACATTTCTCAGTCTCTTCAGTTGGAACTTTGCACATAGAGCCATCTTCAGGGAATTGTTTTACATATCTCTCTCTAGATCGCGTTCCCATTCCACAGGAAACACTACAGGGGGACCATGTAATCCAGTCAGACATCATGCAAGTGGAACCATCTAAAATACAGAGAACCATTTCAATTGCTATTATTAACAGAATTGTTGATAAATCTGTAGCTGCCTATTTGTGTGCAGTATCACTTTTATGCTGCCTCTCACATTCTGTCTTCTCCTCTACTGCTTACTTTACTCCTTTATATTCTGTGTACTGCATGCACTGACTCAGATGAACTGCAAAACTGACCAGAGATAGCTTCAATTTTTTTTTCTTCAGCAATGATTTCTCTGTTTGCTATAACCCAACAGTTTCAGCAACCACCAGTTTCAAGAACTGAAAAGAAAACTAAAACCTACGAAGTGTCCTCCTCTACCTCTTCCTCTTGATTACCTTCATCACTGCAACCTGGACCCATGCATGGCTGAAAATCTTGGGTATCTGGGCAGGGCACACTGAGGTCCAGCTGGGCTTTAAGCATTCTCTGCCTCATCCTCTTGCCCTTTTCACAGGTAGAAGAGCTGCAGGCTGACCATGGGGACCAGTTTGAATATATGCAGGTCTCAGGAGTATCATCTAAAAAGTAAGAAAAGGCAGCATTAAAAATAGATTGTCCCCATTTGCTTCTCTTTACTTGGGTGGTCATCATTTTAGATAATAATAGGATACATTCTTCCCTCCTGCACTTTAACCTAAAAGAAAAAGAAAAGACCAATTGCCAACTTTATTTAAGGAAAAAAAGAAAAAAAAAAAGCAACATTTTTATTTGAACCCCAAAAGGCTTATTTTATTGTTTTTAGTGCTATTGTAATCTTTCAGGTATTGATGCAATTTCTTTTTTGTATAAAGGAAGACTAATAGTAGATACCAGAAAAGATGAAAACCTTAATCAATTTTTGTCAGTGAGAGGGATTTTTCACTTCTAAGTCAGTTTCGTATTTTACCTAGAAATGACAGTGGAGAATGGAACAAAATATAAATTAGCACAACACAAACTAATTTAAAAAGTACCTTCTTCTTTTTCCTCTGGTGCTAGATCTGCCACAATATCATCTATGTTATCAGGTACGATATTGCATTGCTCCCCCTGCAAAGAAATTATTGTGGAGATTGGATATAGAAAACTCATATGTGTACACAGCAAGATGGACTAAAACAGTATACTGTGAGGTATTAGTGCATCAGCAGCACTTTTTTCTCTTCACACTTTAAAAAAATCCCCATTAAGCAGATGTAGGAATTATCAGAAGTAGAAAAAATAATACTTTAAGATCGTTTTAAATTTAAGACACAGTTTTAGTAATATTCCTTCACTATCCTTCTTGTTGGTGAGTTAAGGAGTGTAAGTTGCAGTGGCAGAGAGGCAAGCTTGGGTTTTTTTATGAAATAGGGGGGTTTTTTTTGCTGGCCTGAGACTTTTACATAAGTTATACCTTGCGTGCAATTCTCTCAATGACAACTCTGGCTACCAGCTTGATAGATCCTCCTTCTGGATCATAAAATGGACTTTGTGGATGATCTAAGCTTGTAAGTGGTCTGATCTTCTCTTGAGGCACTGTAGGTTTGTTAGGAGACTGCAATCAAAAAGAAAAAAATACATTTAGAAAGAAACCAAACATTATTAATAATAAGATAATTAATACACAGAAATCAAAACTTATCCAAAATGTAGAACTAGGAAATTCTAAAATTCTAAGAGAAGATAAACTCAATATATTTATATGTAATGGTAGGGTGGGTTCATTGTTTTTTCAAGAAGCACTTCTCTAACACTTTGGGGTTCAACCCTGAAGCTGAGTTCACAATAAGATGCACATCTTGTAGTGTGGTTAATAAAATATTCTTCAATATGCCTCCAGAGTTTCATTGTAACTGCAGAAATACATTAAGTTCTAAAGACATCAATTCTGCAACAATGAAACAACCATCTTCTGTGATCTGAAAAGCAAATATGCATGGTATTTGAGTATATGACTAATCTTGTCTGTCTTCAGCTGTCTAGCCATCTGTATAGACACATAATGTAGCTACACTTGTCACCTATGGAAACGTAACCAATTCAGTAGTCTGATGTAATTCACTTGGTCAGAAACATGCCTTTACCTGAGGATGATGTGAATCTCTTCCTAGACTGAGAGAATGATGGAGACAGAGAAAATGGATGATATCAGAGTCTCAAAGTGACGAGAAGTCCAGAGTTTCTGTCCCTGCTTTAAGGAATAATTAATTTTTTTATGCCAAACAGAGTTGGCATTGCTTTGAAACAGCAGAGAACTCAATTTGGTGTAGCTGCTGATGGCACAAAGATTCGTATCAAAGGCGTTGGAAGCTTTAATGCTTAGTTTAGAGCAAACTGAGTCCTCCACTTATTCAATAGGTGAATATAAGGATACCACAGGTAAATGTAATATTGTCCTCTTAATAATGCTCAGGGAATTCTAACACAGTGGCTGACACTAACTGTAGCTAGCATATGTCTAAATTAGTTTTAATTCATTATAAGCAAAAATTCTACTAGAGCAGTGTAAAGGCATATGTGGCGGTATCATGCATCAAACAGCTTTCATTGTTTGCTGCTTTGAAGTAAACTTTACATTTTGAGTATACTGCAGGTAGCCCACATACCTCATAGGTAACACCACTGTCTGTGCCAGCATCCCAGGGTATTAAATCCTGAACGACTTTCTGAACCCAGCCACAGTCCTTGGTGCAGAGGTCTTCAGCGGACAGACCCACATTCCAGTCTGGGCTGGGACCGAGCATGGTGAGGAAGGACATCAGGTGCCGGTGCCGATCAACAGAAAACTCAGCAGAGGGAGCAGCTCTCCTGCAAATTGGCCATAAGGAAACTTAACAGCTGATTTCAAGTTTGCTGTTAGAGGGTAATGAAACTAGTATTTCAAAGTGAGAAGTACTGAACACCGGCATGACACAGCGTTCGGTATGCAGAGGTGAAAAAGCAGGGCAGGGAGATGACTCCTGCTTGGCACTCTGTATCTTAGCCTCCATGAACCATCTAAGAGACGGTTTTGACATCATTCAAGGAGATTTACAGTTTAATGGGTGAGAGAGATGTAGCAAGAGCTGCAACAGCATGCTTATGTCTTAGTCATTTAGCAATAAGAAGAAATACTGTCACAACATTTAAAAAAAAAATAAAGTAAAAGAGCAGAGAAATATTTTGCAGTTTTGATTGCTGGGATGCTTTTAACCCCACAAAAGATAATTCAAATTTCAATGCCAAAAGTGCTTGGAAGGGCTACTGTGTGTATGTGTGCGAAAAAGCACTCATTAATAGAGTTTTAGTGTTCAAGTAAGTGAGAGATTAACGGCCACTGCCAGCCCTAGAGAGTTCAGCCAAGACTTTTGCAGGTTTCTGCCAGCGTATGTAAAAACGCCTCTATTCATCCAGCCTTTGTCAGCCATTCCCTTGGGAAGAATTTGTGCTGAATCATGCAGTAGTTTTCGACGCTGATGAGCAACTATCACACTCCTATGCAAACAGACAATAAAATCAGGCCTGAACTGGAGGTTTCTGTTCAGCAGTGAAAACGCAGACCTGGAGTTATTTCAAATATGATTTTGGCAATTCTGCTCTGCCAAATACTGGTCTGATGTCAACCCAAGATTTCTTCAGTTACAAGTTACAGGACTTGGATCAATACAAAGTTAAGTTCGGGGCAGGGTGGGAGGTGGAGGTGTCAATTTTATGCCAAAACACACTGCTTTATGAGCATCTAAAGACCATGTTTATTTTTAATGTGAGTGGTTTTTACAATGTGATTAATATCTTCCCTTTGGGGGTTAGTAGCTGTACATATATAAATAAAACTAATATATTAATATACATCGTTCTTCTCTAGTCGTAAGGCATTTATTCTTCCTATAAATGCTTTCCTGACTGTAAAAATATGACATTTCCTATGTTCACTTTTTTTTTCTGTCTCATAGGACTCTCAGTGCATTAAAAACAAATAGAATAGCCCAAATACAGTGATTTTGAGCAGTTATCACACAGCTTCAAATATAGATGTCTAAGTTAGCATATCTAGTTCCCCTTCAGAAGGTAAGTTGCAGAAGTAGGCATTTGCTAATGGGTAAAACGTTCTGGCCACTTCTGTTCCCGAATCTTTAGAAGTTGTTTCTGACTGTGTAAATAATATTACATTGAATTAAATACTTTGAGTAGAAGAGTTTATAAGCATTTGATGACATTAATCCTGCCTTTCCCAGAAAGAGATGTGAATGACTCCTTTTCATGACAGATAGAAGTGATTTCAAAGGAACAATTTATCTAATGCAAAGTAATAAAATACTGAGCGATGGTATCAGCTCTGCTCTGTGAATAAAGTATCCTGATATATTTGCCAAGTACATAGCAGTGCTTTTTCTTAAAAAGCCTGCTGACTTCAGTTAACTAAAGGATTTACTGCATTATAAGGGTTTCTAAGAATTCCCTAATGGAATTTTATATTTAAAACTGTACACAGCAGAAGTCTAAACAGTACACTGAAAAAACAGCAGAGAGAAATGTGTTTGTATACTTGATCTTTAGATTGAGAGTAAGGCTAATATGGACTAATTGCAGAATTATCGCAGAAAAGAGATGCAAGTAAGCTCTTTCAAGAGAAACAGAAGAGCAGTGTGGACCTGCTCACTGCATTTGGCACCTAAGCTGATACTGTGTTGGTTCATATGTATTACACAACATTACATTTCAATATTTTGTGCACATGTTCACACAGAAAGGATAAGAGCAGCAGACGCAATCACACCGTGTAAAGGCAGAAGGTTAGAAATGACCTGAATGCCGTAGACACATTATAACTGAAATCTTTTGCCACCTGTTATTCTTGTGATAGGTGTGTACAATTAAAGCTTGGAATGCTTTGTATTAATCATGTCACTAATATAAATCAAAATTAATTGTGTATTTAAATTATAACTATATCAATATTGAAACTATGTAAAGGAACACTTCAACAAAAGAGACTTCTTGCTTACAAGCCTTTGCTTGTTTAGATCAGTAAACCTGAGCCTCCCATAATTTCCAACTTCAGAGCATTTCACAAAAATTACTTATCTCCTACTTCTTCTTTAAGACAGTTTCCTGGCCACTTCTATTTTATTTTATCACATAACTGTTTAGCATAGAAATTTACAGATTAATAGAGGACAAATGGAGGCAAGTTTTCTCCTCTTCCTCTCTCTGCTCTTGTGCAGACATGCACTCAATGCACATACACTTCGCCTGCAGTGCAGGATAACATGCTAGGTTAGGCACTTTGAAATTGTTGATATGAAAGTTTAAGAATGAAGAACTTAAAATATATATTATCAAAAAAATTATTCATGGCACGTGCTGCTTTATTCTATTAAGTAATTTCTGTGTGGATATTTGTTAGCAGTAAGCATAGAGATTTAAACTGCAATTGTACAATGTTACCTAACTATTCACAGTCCTTCTTGAGTTGCTGTAATTAAGGAAGAGAAATGGGCCGATATAAGCACCATCAATAACTACTAGCTAGGCACAGGGATAAGCACTGTTTGGGCTTATACAATAGAGATCTTTAGCATGGTTTTAGTTTGGGTTTTAGGTTTTGTTTGTTGATTATCTTTTTTTTAAATAAAATGACATATTACAGATGCTTCCAGTATCCACATGAATGATGAATTTATGAAACTGGCAGGAACATAAGTACTTCCATGCATACCTCAACACAATATCAGGTTCTTGTGTGCCAAGACAGACATTTGGATCTCCCTGAAGGAAACCAGTGTAACAGCATACCCAACTGCACCCTAAACCTGACATTCTTCATCTGTATTGTCAACATATCTGATGAAATAGGAATCTAGATCATCAACTTCATCTCTGCTTTCAATACAATATTGCCATCTTAAGGCTTTTAAATTTTAAGGAAGGCTGAGCATGTTTGGTAATGCTCACTGGACAAGCCCAGAGTATGAAACTAATGTGAATTTGCTGTAAGACATACCTGTGTCCCTTTTTCTTCCCCTGTACAAATACATGCATAAAAACACTGGCAAGTATGAGTTGCAAAGCAAATCTGGAACATTAGTTAAGTTCTAGGTGACAACCTCAAGAGCCCCATGGGGCTGGGGAATCTTGCTTGCCCTGGTTGAAGCAGGTACTTTTCCACTGTGAGCCTGATGAGCCTGCTGACAATTCCTGTCACATACTACAGAATGAAGCAAAGTACTACGTAAGTGTCCTGCATCCTAATGTTTTCTGTTTTCTCTTTGGTAGCATGATTATCCAGCTATAAGGAAGCCATATACTGAGCAGTATAAGAAAATGCTCTTTCCTGGCCACCCCCTACCCCATCCTGCTGGGTTGTTGAATGTTTGGGGTTTTTTAAGTTAAAAGCACAAACATAATTTTGCTTTGTAAAGTGTGCATGTGTGTTAAGAAAGCCTTTGACAACAGAAAACTCAACTTGCTGCAAGACGTATTTCTGAGTGTTGAATCAATAATGTTGTGTTCTACTGATATCCTTATAAAGGTAATAGAGCGCACATAAGGAAGATGTTAGTGGAGAGTTACTGTATAGAAATAGCTTAGAAAGTAGTTTGCAGATTAAAACTTTGAGTTTGTGTTTAGTTTAATATTTGATTGGTATATAAGTAAAAGAAGTAGAAAAAAGCAGCCTAAGTGTGTAACCTATGATACTAACTAGCTCAACAAATAAGTCCATTTCTAAGGCTGAGCTTGTACCATTAAAATAAATGTGAATTTTACTGCTGGATGCTCTGCGTATTTTATTCATTTAAGATAGCCATTTGTCTCATCCATGCATAAAGAATTTTCCAGCAACACAAAAGCCTATTATATAAGGACAGAACTGAACATGAAGAGCATCTGTATTTCCACTGCAAAGTGCAGTGTAGTGCAGAGGATCTCTTGCTAGCTGTTAAACTCACCAGGCAGTCTATTAGAAGTGATTCTAGCTGTGGAAGCACAAATACAAATAATTTTTTCAAATAAATTAAAGCAATGTATTAGATGCTTGTTATGCAGCAGTGGAGGAAAAGCCAACAACATGAAACATATTCATAAATATGGAATTTGTTCCGTGCCTCACCTTTATTTAAGTTCTGATTTTGTTTGTGGCTTAAAAATAATGTGATTAAGTGGGCATATTAAAGAGAACAGGAGAGCATAAAACACTAGTTTTTAAGATAGCTGTTTGAAATTCAATTGGGATTCAGTTGGTCTTATATATTTTATGCGGGAAAAAAACCTGATCGATTCCATGGATTCAATAACTATATGGAGTGTATGGTAGTTTGAAATAGCTTAAACCTCTCCAGGTTTCTTCACAGAGCTGCATTAAGCTATAATCATACTAAGCCTCTTATTAGAGCCTGGATACTAGATTCATTTGGCATACCAGGATCTAATCTCACTTGTGCTAAGGATAACTTAATTGCCTTTTCAGGAAGCAAAAAGTGTAAACTCAAGAGAAACCAGTCCATGTCTGCTGTTTGTTGGAGATGCTAGGTGGTTAGGAATGCTGTGGGCCATGTTGGGACTGGTTTAGTGTCAGTTCTGAGTGGTTCTGATGTTGTGAAAACACTTTTTTTTTTAAGCTGAGAATTCAGCTGTTACATAGATTATGGAAACTGCATATTTTAGGAAAATAGTAAAGGATTTGCCTATTATACCTCTAGTCAGTAAAAGTTACATCCTTCTTTTTAAAGCCTTGCACTACATCACATATACACTTGCCATGCTGAATAATCTATTTATTCCTCTTGAGAACTTATTGCTCGTGATACAAATATCATGATGAGCATGGGAACACATTTCACACCCTTGAACTTCCAACTCTGCAAATCCTGCCTACCAGCAGCACCTACAAAATATCTGTTTTATTCAATAAACTTTAAAATCATAACATCCTGGAAGGGCACTTCGCTTTAAAGAAAATAAATTAAGAAAATTAAGATCTAAAACTGAGCTGAAAAAAAACTCTCCTAGAAGTCTGCAAATAACAAAACAAATTAGAGGGTATATTTAGATGACCTATTATTAAAAAACCCACATTTATAAAGTGAAGCAAAATTATTAGGATAATTCCAAGGACAAAAAAGTTTTATGCACAGATACCAACACCTGAATATAAAAGCAGAATTTCAGAGCTGCACAGAAAAAGGGGGAGAACCCTTCTCGAGTTATGCTTAAATGTAGGGCAGGTAAGACTTTAACCTAATGAATAATTTAAACACGTGCATGTCCCAAAAGAGCCAGGGAAAAGAAAACTACAATAAAATGAACACTGAAGCAATTAAATCTGACTGACATCCAGATAAAAAAGTCAAAAAGCGCTTCAATGCCAAGCTGTTATTGTCTATGAGCAACAAATCAAAAAGGAGATAGTAAGAGTCTGGCTATTTCATAATGAAAGAGAAAAGCAAGGTGCAACAAATCTATACATTTACCTTTTGGACTACAAAACGGCCTGCATAACAATCTCTTTACTTTGCTGTATGTAAGCACTTAAAATGAGAATGTTGCCCATAACCAACTAAAAGAGACAACTATGTAATTGCATACACAACTAAGGATTACATCATTACCACTGACATTTACAAATGCTGTTCTAAAAACATCACTAATCTGAGTATTTTTTAAAAGCATTACAAAAGGAAGGGACTTTGTGCAATGCATTTTTCAGCCATTTTTATATTGTCATTGAAATATACCTGGAATGCTGCTTTACATAATAATGATATGTTATTCATTAATATACCAGCTATTTTATTTAATACCTTCAGAATGGATATACCTTACTGATACGCTTAATAAAAGTGAACAGGCTTTTCTCACTGAAAAATATTCTCAGCCTACTCAAGTTAGGACTGCCGTTTCTGAAAACTGCTCTGTGTGTTCTTTGCAGGTTGTCACAAACCAAGATAGGTGCAGTTATCCCACACGGTGCTGTCAATATTTGCTCCTATTTAGAAAAGCTTTATGTCACTTTTCAGATAATTTACTGTGCATTTGAAATCAAACCATTTTTCATGAATCCTTTTGCAACATATGGCATTACTGTGTTTATTTTATACTGGCCAGGTTGACTACATCTTACCCAGGCCAGTCTGGCTACAAAGCTATAGAACTCTGCCTGGGTGAATTCAGGAAACTTCTCTCTTAGAATCATAGAATCATAGAATCACAGAATAACCAGTTTGGAAGAGACCCATCGGATCACTGAGTCCAACCATTCCTATCAATCACTAAACCATGCCCCTCAGGACCTTGTCTACCCATGCCTTAAACACCTCCAGGGAAGGTGAATCAACCACCATCCTGGGCAGCCTGTTCCAATGCCCAATGACCCTTCCTGTGAAAAACTTCCTCCTAAAGTCCAGCCTAAACCTCCCCTGGCAGAGCTTGAAGCCATTCCCTCTCATCCTGTCCCCTGTCACTTGGGAGATGAGGCCAGCTC
>WAAB01019354.1:39912-84655 GCA_013389865.1 Piaya cayana | reverse complement strand
AAGCCAGGATGCCATTGGCCTTCTTGGCTACCTGGGCCACTGCTGGCTCATGTTCAGTCACTGTCAACCCAACACCCCCAGGTCTTTCTCCTCCAGGCAGCTTTCTAGACAGACTTCTCCTAGTCTGTAGCTCTGCACAGGGTTGTTGTGCCCCAAGTGCAGGACCTGACATTTGGCCTTGTAAAACCTCATCCCATGGGTCTCAGCCCCGTCATTGATGAAGACATTAAACAGGGCTGGACCCAGCACTGAGCTCTGGGGAACCCCACTTTCCTTCACTTCCTAGGAGCTTTGTGGCTACAAATGGTCTCTCCAGAGAAATTACAGCTATATTTACAAAGGAAAGCCTATGAGATGTTGTAAGAGCACACTCGGTTTGTATCTTCTTTTCACCTGGCTAGGCTACAAAGCCCTCACCATGCTTTCTTCTTCTTTAGAAAGAGTGATGAGAGATCAGCTCTTCAACCCAACATAAGAACTATCACAGCCAGATTTCTGATCTTTTCTTCACCTTTTGACAATATCAAATAAGCAACATGGACTTATTTATGATATTGTTTCAGCAATGAACTTCGATTTGCTATCAATTTAATTTATTAACAAAAAATCAAGGCTATTTACTGGAATATCTACAAAATGTAGACAGTCAGAATCACAGAATTCTTTAGTTTGAAAAGACCTTTAAGATCATTGAGTCCACCTGTAAACACTGCCAAGTTCAACACTAAACCATGTTCCTAAGCACCACATCTACACATCTCTTAAACACCTCCAGGGATGGTGACACAACCACTTCCTTCCAATTCATTTTAAAGATTTTAAAATTGCATTGTCATGCATTTCAAAGATTTTAAAACAGCATTGTCATGCATTTCAAAATCATTTATTTTATAAATTTTAATAAATTGCATTCTCCATCTCCATGGTCCCTGCGTAACTTCTAAAGATTCCAAAATCTCATCATCCACACTAATACGATACATATTCCATTTCATTAAGTATCTATGTACATCTAAGCTACACATGCCCTTCAATGTCTGGAGAGGTGGAGTAAATGTTTAATTATTTTTACATTCATAACAGTGCAAAGAGATAAAAATTGAAAGTTTGAAATTTTGCATACAGATTTCTGTTCACTAGAAATTTAAATGGCAAATTGTTCCAGTTAATCGGTGAATGTTTACACAAGAATGAGGAGCTAAGATTAGTAAGTAGACATATAATTGCGGGAAAATAATCCGTACACGATTACTCATGAAATTATAAAGGGAAATTATTCTGGCACAAGGAAAAACAACAGATGGTAGGGAAATAATCATAAAACAGTAACTACCAGTGTAAGGCACATGTAAAGAAAACAAAAGCAAGTATAGAATTGGTTAAATATGTTAGATTTAATTGGTTTGTCATTAATTTCCATGAACAATTACTGTAAAGTTCTTGTACTCATTGTTCTTAATTAAATCTTTTCTATGTTTCAATATCCAACTTTTTCTTTGCCTAGTGACATTTGAATTTTAAATAGAGAGTAGATGGTATGTGATAGAAAATGGAACTGCCATATGTGCTTGCTCTGACAAAAAACTGATTGATACAATTTTTTTTTCTTTTCCAAAAAACACAAGTTCTTCCTTACTTTTTGAGATTGAATTATAAATTTCTTAATGTGGGTGTCAGGCCATCTGTCAGACAATGAAGTTTCCCTATCTCTCAACAATACATGTAACACTTAAGACATTAATTCTTTTTATAAGTGTTTTGAATAGGTATTTTAGTCAGACAACTATAAATGCAAAGAGTTGGGTAAATGCAGTACTTTACAACAGCATGTGACTGCATGCTAGGAGAAGCAGAAATTTACAGCCTTGTGCTGCTAGTATACAACCCAGCACTGCTGAGTCCTTTTTTTTCTGTGAAAAATAAAAAGACTTTGTTCTTCACTCATTTAAATGAATCTCTGTCGAGTCATTAAAGTAGAATAACCAGGTTGCTAGGGCAGCATATGGCATTAGGTTTACTGATTCTTGTTAAGTTCTTAAAATATTATTAAAGTGAAACTCATATAATTAAAGGTTTTATATTAATTATCCAAGTATATACATGCATTTTGAGCTCAATAACATCCAATCTCACATTTAGATCAAACAGCAAAACTGGTAAAAATGCAATTATATAGGTTTTTTAAATATTTTTTTTCTAAGATTTACTTCAAGGATTCCTTTTGGATAAAATTTAGAATTAATACTAAAATGATCTAAAAGACACTAGGAAGATTTTTCTGTTTTCAATGTGAAACCGTAAATTTACCACTTAGATCTGATTCTTGCATGAAAGGTTTCATTTTTAAGTCAAAGCCTTTTAACAAAAGTGTTTTGATTAGCTCTGCTGATGCATAAACTCCTCATTCAACGTAATTTACTCCTGCACACAGCTGTCAGGAGCTTGCTGACACATCTGTGAAACTTCCAAAGAACTTCAAGTCATATGAGCACAGATCATCTCACAATTTAGGGAAAATAGTGATGCTTAAGACAGCACATCAACAGTGCAGAGAAATTATATACTGCAGGAAGATTTCTGACCTAAAATATAATTTAACCATTATCCAGATGCAAAGCTTGAACACTCAGAATTGTTTTGCTGCTCCAGAAAGAAATATGTATTTGCTGTTGTATTATCAAAATTCCCAACTGACCTTTTCAGTATATGTAGTTTTCTACATCAGATTGTTCTTTATGCATTACTCTTTCTGAACAGACCAAGGGTCGAATTCTTCTATTTTTTTTACAGTATTAAATTTCACTGGATTAACCCCAACTACCTATGAAATTATAAAAGGAACAAATAGCTGAGCTAGACACAGCATTGTGTTGCCATAGAAACAAGGAACTCTGTCTGGCTTTCTCTTTCTTCTCATTTTGTACATAAAATCCCCAAACTTTGAAAATATTTCCTAGTAACTATAGTGTAATTTTGTGGAAGGAAACTTCATTTACACCTGGTTTGAGAGATATTGGCTTTTACCCCATTTAAGGATAGATAGCCCATCATGTGAGTGGGAGATAACAAGAGAGATAAGGTTCTGGGGCGGGGGAAAGAGAACTCCAGTAATGTACAGACATAAAAAGTAAAGACACACGTGCTGTAGTGGCAGTATCAAAATAAAATGTCACCACGCAAGAATAAAAATATATAATTTACAGAACACTATATTTGTAGGTGGGGGGGAAGAAACAGAAGTCTTTATAGTCTATGATAATCATATTCTACTCCTGGGATGCATGTCATCAAACTATCTAACTTAATATGACCTTTAAATATAAGGCTCAAATAGTACATCCATGCTAGCAAAGGATTACACTTAAAAAGCACCTAGCTACCAGAACATGGTATTTTAATTTTTTTTATGACTATATCTCTTTGCAGAAAAAGTTGCGGAATGCCTAGAAAGTTTTGCCAGAATTTATTGTTACTACTGCAGCTTATGGCTAAGTAGATATTTTTAAATCCTAAACACAGAAATATTAATTATTAAAATTTCACTCCTATTCCCTTATGAGCAGATGAATAGGAAACCTTTATCTTTTAAAGACAAAGCATTTTCATTATAATTTTCATAATACTCATCAAGAAAGCATTTTTCCATATGTGACTATAACAAGAGATATCATCCAAAAAATTAAGTTCATAAATCTGAACAAGATGATTATTTTAGTTGAAATGCTAGCATTTCATCTACAGATAATTTATTTTCCCTCTGAAAAATGGCTTTTTTGCCTTTTTTATATTTCCTTTCCTTTTCCTTTTTTATATTATATGAAAGCTTTTACTTTGAAGAAATTAATTTCTAAGAATGTAGGTTGGAATTTGACCATCTCTTAGATTTAGGACTTCAAGATTTTTTTTTTCTTATAAGTAATGTTAGGAAATATCACTTATTATGGAAACACTAAAGAAGGAGTTTTCCACATTTACATCTGCCTATGTGTTTTATAAACTAGGGTCTTGATCAGTTCTTGAACGATTAATACTTTTGGCCATGATACAGTGAGCAAATGCCAATTCATATGTGCCATTTTCCTCCACTTCTTCCTGCAGTTCCACTAAAATATCTCACTTTTAACTATTTCAAATTATTTTACATTCCAAAAGGCTTTGATCTGAAAATGTTTCCCCCATCAGTCTGAGGTCTGCATTCTGATTTTGTTATCACTGCATATTACTGGCTTCCATAGTGGGGGCTTTTGCAAAACTTTTTTTCATTCACTTATGCTTTACAGGGCATCACAAATAAGGTCAGTTTCTGAAGAAATAATGAGCTACCAGATGATAACAAGTAATTATAGGAATACTGAGGTCTTTGTACATTTGTTAAACTTGGTCTGATGCAGCTGAGATTTTCAACTCACTATGATTTTTTCCAGAACATGGCAATACAAGACCTTCACAGTTGAACAGCCACACAAAGGAAAACAGCATGAAAATTTCTGTCTAAACACTTAACATGCAGTGAAATTCAACCAAGGTATCATAATGGGCACCCTTCAAGGTGAACTTTAATTGAGATACAATGTTTCCAACATTTTGCACATGTTAAAAAAAAATGAATCCATTGATCAAATTCACTCAGATAAGGAAATGACTGAGAATGCAATTTTCCTCTTTTAAGACAAACCCTGAAATCATTTTCTACTCTTCTGTGCCAGCAATGAATTGTGACCTGTAATGACACCGCATGGGATCCCGTATGAGAACATAGGGATGAGTATATGGATGTTTTAGTTGAGATCAGAGGTGCATTGTTGAGGTGAATTTCCCATTGTGCTTTGGTTTATATCCCAGAGCAATCTCAGCGTGCAGACCTTATTTCTTTCTGATCAACCTAGCCTAGATCTTTTCCCCTGTACTCCTGCTGCCAGCAGGTAGCCACGCTGCATGTGACCAATGCAGTGTCCACCCAAAGCAATCTTCTATCCCCCAAAATGTGCTTCATTCTGCTTTCACCCTGCACTGTTTCACTCTGCTGATCTACTCCCCTTGCAGTGTATTTCTTATGGATGCAGACAGCTCAGATATCTATTAATTATGAAGACTCTTCATGGTTATAAATACACACACTATAGAGATTGTAATGCTTTCACCATAGAATTAAAGCAGGGGTTTACACTTAGACAAGACATACCTCACAGAGAATCTTCTTAAAATATTCCTAGAGCACCTATTTAAGGCAAAATATGGGGCATACAATACAACATTACAACTCTTATTCTTACAAAGGCATATCTGTACTTGGAGAGAGGCACTTAGGGATTTAAAAGAATACTTTCAAGTATCTCAAAATTTAAATCACCTCATCTGTCAAGAGAAAAATGTATCACAATTCTTCAGCAAAAACCTCATATATTTTCTTTTAGGATAACATAGATCCAGTGAGATGTCAAATATAACCACATTTCACTCATCCCACTTCATTAAAATGGCAAGTTACTGAGAATAAATTTGTAACACAGACAGTTCATCAGCCTATTCCTTATTGCAATCCTTCATTCTTTAGCTACTAGCAATTTTATGCCCTTTTATTTTCAGTTGTTCACGATGAATTGTTATCAATGAGACAGACAAATTTAATTATTTCTTTGCTGGAAGTTTTATATTCGTAGATGCAGCTGTTACTGACTGAAAATCATGTTATTGTGAATTCAGTGCATGAGGAGTACAGTAATGTTGCTGTTAGAACATCAATGACGGTTTTTATGGCGAACTTCCCAATGATGTGTTAGCCAAGCAATGTTCACACTATGGTCAAAGATATGTTGATATTTTAAGCTATCAGCTGCAGTTAACAACACGCTATTTTACCCCCCTCAAGAATCCCCCAAACGGTCATTAATGTTTGCTTCAGGCAACAATTTGAAACTATCTTAGCATGATAGATCTTTTAAGTTCCATTTTTAATCAGTTATTCTTTTTTAACTAATCATGCTATCCACTATACTGTGTGAAGAGAGACTGTACTCTCACAAATCATATTTAGATAACTATTCACATGAGGGGAGTCAAATGCATGAAATTGTCCTATGTGCCAAATGAATAGTTACACACCAATGAAATTATTTGCACCTTAACTTTGAAGTAAATCTAACTAACATTAATGGCATTACCATGCATACTGGCAGAAGAATTTATCTGTAGCATAGATATGAATTGATTCTTCTTTTTTTTTTTAGAAAATAATCTAAAACTGAAGGAATGATGAACTCCATGAGATAAATGTAGCATTCAATTAGGAGAAAATGTCTAACAAGTATGCAAGAAAAATGAATGTTATAAGGAATATAAAGGATAGCAATAAATGATAAGCTTTCTTATTTGTATATAGCCCTCTACTGACTCTTAGTCACACTAGGTGGAATTATACATGCATGATTTATTTTTCAAATCATTAGGTGGAACACTGTTTATAAGCAATTTGTATAATCAAATGTTAATGATATACAGTGCATAGATGATTAAAGGACCGTGATCTGAGATTTTCTTATCACTTTGGAGAAAACAACAAATGAAATTGAAACTATGTCCATTACAGCTGGTTAATTGCAGTTCAGTCTGTATTTTGCCATTTGGAATGCCAGTTAAACCCAAATACAAGTATGAATGTTCAAACATGTCTTCTTTTTTTTTTTTTTAATTCTCAGCCGGGTAGTTTGAGGACTTGATTAATTAGGCAACTGAATAATTTATTCATTTCTGATGTATGTTTTTATAAATTACTTTCTGATACCAATACCAGTATTTATGGGCAGCCCGTTGCATGGCAGGACAGGAAATCATTTCAGCATTCTAAATGGGGAAAGAGTCACGTAACTGAAAGTGAGCAACTAACCTCAGAATTTGTTCACCTGGACACCACAGAAAACAAAACTTCTGTGACTACATAATATTTTAGAAAGACTAAATGCACAGTTTCATTTCATGTGAAATACTTTAAGTGGATGAATAGGAACTGGAATGCCTGCAAAATTCAAACCTCCTTCCTCTCTGTTGAAGTTGATTAGAGAAAGTTAGTAGATACTTTTCAATGACTTTTACCTTGTGTGCTACGAGGAGTTTGATGTGGTACTTGTGAAAAATTCTGTAAACCCTTAATAAGATGTTCTAGGAAGACTAATTCACAGAATTAACTTACAGATGTTGTCTGGTCTCTAGGGCTCTGGGCATTTCATTATTTTTTATCTAAAGCCTCTCTGTTAGCAAAGCTGAAAGGTGCACTGATTTGAGTCTTCCCCTCTCAATGCTGATTAATATAGATTTAGTAGGGAACAGCGTTTGGCTCTGATATCAGGCTTCTGAATTGCACAGAGCAAAATGTCTGGCTCCAGAGAAGGGCAGTAAGAGAGGAGTCCTGGTGTGGTTTAGTGCATAGGTGTGTCCATGCTGAGCCAGGAGGTGGGAGTAAATTACTCAAACAGGGGGTGCAGCCTCTTGCTGACACAGAGCATACAGAATAAGGGATGTGCAAACAGATGGGCTTATTTTATAAGGACACAACAAAACGGACTATACTTTAATTATGTGGATTTCCTAACAGTTAAACTATCAGCTCTCAACATGTCACGTACTTTCTGTCCTTACAGAAAGGGTAACATTCTCTGCAGAAAGTGAAAGAATTTTTGTAGGAAGGTTATTTAAGTTGCAGTTATATGCAGTTGAGGTGGTTTTATTTCAGTGCATTCAAGCAGCACTTGCTGCAAGACTTGGGAGCAAGTGCGTTGGTGTGAGCTTGTGCTGAACACATGTTGGGGTCTAATCTGATTGAAAAGCTGTACAACCGTACCTTCTTTACTCTTTCTGTTCAGACTGGCTCAGACCTATGCTGCTGTCACGCATGATTTAAGCACTTTATCAGAAATACCTTAAAAAATGTAGCTGGTATACACTGCTTAACTATTTTAACTTTATTATTTATAATAATCAACTGCAGTGAAGGATGTCAAAATTAAAACCTGATAACATGATACAAGGGAATAAGCAAGTTATTTACACTAGCTTGTTTTTTTCCAAAACCAGAGGCAACAAATAAAAGGGGAAAAAACAGAAATCTTTTTTCCCTCTGGTAAGACCACCGGTCAAGGCAATGAAACTACCTGTAACAATCTCTGTATTAAGCTCTCCAAAACACAGTAGTCCAAACATAGGTAGTGCAATAAGGCACTGATCGTGGATATATTCTATAAGTACTTTTAGTATAGGTCTTCTTAAAAGAAAAATGCCAGCTTTAGTTGTGCCATGTGCGCACGTACATTTATCTACACATGCAGTTTAGAAGGAGATAATTCACATGGATAAGGAGCTTGATTTCTCAAATTCTTCAGGTACATAGATATAAAGATCAGTTACATAAATCCTAAAAAATACTACTTCTAAAATATTTTCAGGAAACCTTAAAATGATCCCTCAAATAATATATTTATTTTTATAGGACAACACAAAAGGAAATGTCTACTTGAAATCGTCATTCTAAAAAACCTACTCCTTTTATTACAAATGTAATGCAAATGTATGTAATTTTGTCCTTTTTCGAGGACAGAGAAATTAACCAAGTAATGGAAAATCAATATTTGCAAATTATAATTTCCTTTAAAATTGCATTTTTAGGTGAAGGGAAACATTGTCTTTTAAATTGAGTTCATCTAATACCAGTCAAAAAAAGGAGAAATCTAAGTGTTCTCCTTTTCCAAAGTTTACCTAATTCTTGTATTCTAGTTTAAGGTATGTGATGGTGTTTAAAAAAACCAGAAAAATCTAAAACTGGAATAAAGTATTTTGTTGGCCAGGAACAGTGTTTCTTCCAAGGCTGCCAGGGAACTGAAAAGGCTATAATCATTGCATAAGTGCCATAAAATAAAAGTGATTTCTAATTAATGGGACCATGAGACTGATCGGTACTTACTCCACACATACCCTTCCCCTCTCTTACAATGCTGGTCACCTCACTGTTTACCAAACATTTTAGCTATTAATATCCACCACAGAACTCTTCTGTCTTGCCTCCCTTTTCTTGAGAGGCAGATTTTAGTGATTGCTTTCTTTCTCTGGCTAATAAATATTTAATTATTCTATGTAAAATAGCAAGGCTTGAGCTACAAGAATATGATATGTAATAGAAAAAGGCTCACTGTGCAGGTTGCTGATTTGCATTTTATATTCAGAGCATTGACATTCAGATCTTGTCAGGAGAAAAGGAGCATTAAACCTAGATCTTCCAAGTATCAGGAAAGTCTTCTCTATATTGGGGGACATCATTTAATTTGCTGACCATATGTAGCTAATTTAAATGGTATGTTTGAAGAGCAGGCCCTCACCAATAAAACAGGCAGCGCAATAAGTAAATGATGGAAGTTAACAAGGTTTAGTTGTGATCTGTGATCCCTTCTGTCTTTGGAAAACATAATGAGCTTTCTCAACCCTGAAAGTCGATGGTATTTTTATGCATTTACTAATGTTACTAGTAGCTATTTAGGTATGTAAACATCTCAGGAAGTGGAAGCTTACAGCAAATGATTACCTAAATGCCTTCCAATGTCTTTTTGTAAATTAGCCTCTCTCTTGAACCTCACAAAACTTGCAACATGTGACAGGATCAAGAGAGACGTTCAGCAACACACTATTTTTACAGGCCTAGAGTTTATGTTTCAGCTCTCTGTCATCTGATGGAACTTGATTAGATAATATCAGCAACATTAATGAAGTATCAAAATATTAGTAAAGCTGTTTTCACTGCTGAAAATTTCTTTTAAGTATGCAACTGTATATATAACCTTGGCTAGTTTTACACAAGGGCATTTATCAGTAAGACAACATCACATTAAGGCTGTGTGAGTAATGAAGAGTTGAATACCAGACAGAATAAATACACATTTTAAACAACAATGCATAAGAGGAAGAGAGAGTTCACTCATGACATTCAGAAGATAGTAGTTCCATTTATTACTTATTGGTTCTCCGTGTAACAACATCTAAGTAATCACTCAATGACCTAAATATGAAGGCTACGTTAAGGAAGAGAAGTTTTGTGTGCACAGGAGTAGCAGAAGATTACAATATAGTTTAAAAAAGAAAAGTAAAAAATGATAATGAAAACAGAAGTAGAAAAAAGAAACAAAGAAATTCTAAAACCCTAAAGAGATGTGATTTCCTACTCATCTGTGACTTGGCTGTCAATCCCCAGATGCTGTAATGAAGATTCACTGATCACAGCAAATTCACTGAAGGATCAAAACATACAACAAACACTTATTGCTTGAATTGTGGTCGAATAATTTTGGAAGAAAGCAAAGACTGAAAGAGCTTTCACTCAAGAACAAAGGAAGGAAAATGCAAAAGAGTATGTCAATATTTTTTTTCTCCAGCTAGTACGATCCATCAACTAAAACATATTTTGGATCAGAGCATTCTTGCATCTTCCATCACATTTCTATAGTATACTCTTTGTCTGATTTCTTGAATAGTTTACTTTGTTGCCTAGTTTCATATTCCTATGTATCTCCATGCTGAAAACTGTATTTAGGAATATCCTTTTGCATTTTCTGATATCCTCCTTGCCAGCTAGGAAAAAAAACCCCACCAAACTGGAAATGGAAGGGGATTGATGGAATAATTTATATGGGATGATTAGGTAACCATACTAACTTATAAACTGTTTGGACCAAACAGTTGTATCCATCTGAAGTGAAAAGTAACAGGACTCCTTTTTTTTTTTGTTAAGCTTCACTTTGAAGTGCTTACTGGGGTGTTTTCAGGTAATCTTCTAATAAATGGGAAAGAGAAAAAAGTAGTCTCTCTGCATGGAAGAGAAAAAAAGTACGCTCTGCACACACTTAAGAAGCAGAGGAAAATCACAGGACCGTGACTGCTTGCTCAAACAGCATGGAAAGATGAAATGGAAACAGGACAGACAGGAAGGAGGGGGTAATTTTCCAAACTTCAAATAGTTCAGCATTATAATAAAGAAAAATGACTTGGTTGTAAAAACGAATGTACCGAGGAGCTAAAGGGTTGGAAAGCAGTGGTGTTTTTTGCATAAAGAAAAAGAAAATGGGAGGGGTCTATGAAAAGTAATGTTTGTGAATATATCAGAAAAGCCTAACCTTGTGTTGTAGGCTACTCTCACTAAGCTGTTTTCCTAGATAAACTACTTTGAATTTTAGCAATGAAATATATTGTCCATAGGTTGACCTACTAAGCATAAAATAATTAGACAAACTGCAAAAAACAATAATTAGAAAATTCATGGGGTTCTTAGTAATAATTACAATAATATTGCCAGAGATGCCTATCCAAACATATTCTTTCTACTAACTAGGGCTGCAAACTGAAACTCTAGCAGGAAAAGAGGAAAATAAGCAGTCAATTTATGTAGGGAAATGAGTTGTCCTTGATGGGTTTTTTTAGAATCTGAAAGCTTTTAGCACAGAAAGTTAAAGCTACCTTTTCTATTAATATACTTTGTTTTTCAAATTAATATTTTGGTTTTATGTATCAGGAAAAGCCAGAATGAACATATGAAAACGAACATATAATAAGATGCACTATCTGTAGCAGTATTTAATTATTTATAAGGAACTCAATGTTTAATAATGGAATAAATGACATACAGGAGAACAATTTCCTTCCTATATCTGATTTGTATATATATTTAGTAGTATTAGGTTATATGTACATGTCCACCATGTCCACACTCCATATTGATGAATGGGGTTGAATGTTTTCCTGGTTTACCAAACTACAAAAGAGTAATTAGATACAAGAGTTACAGTTCAAATACTTTTTTTTTTTTTTACCCTCCGGGAGCTTAGAGCTGTGTATGACATGATATTCCTTATTCTTATGCTTGGAGGTCCTGCCACTTTTGAAAATCAAAGATCCATCTGGAGAATGTGCTTTCTCCTGTTCACCAATCATCACAAGAAACATTCTGCTATATAAATGAAAGATACGTGCATGATAATGCCTTTCCCTGATGCTAAGGAATCACAGAGGACATAGTGACTGTGAAAAAACAGGCAGCTGTAAAAACAGCAAGTGAGCCGACAACACTGTATGTCTTGGATTTCACCATGTTGAAGACAATCCAGCTTATGCCAAATGTGGAATTGACAGCTCTTTCCCATTTTCCCTCTTGTAACTGACTGTAATTCACATTATAGAGTGGGACTAATTGATCAGGATTTATGCATATTTTCGTCTTGTAAATTATTCTGGGAAGCTGTTATTTAGATAAAATTGTTTGTTGAATGAAAAAGGCATTCTCATTCTAGAGATGCCTGGATTTGAAATAAAGGTCCACTCTCCTCCCCCTAACACCCTTCCCATCCCCACAAAAAAGAAGTATCCATTTGGGAAAGGGGAATACAAGGCAAGATATTTAAAGGTTTTAGCTCCAGTGAAATTTGACGCATACTGCATTTAAAAGTCTTGCCTTCTTTACCCCTAAATTCTTCTGTCATGGCTCGATTATTTTACAGGTGCCAGATATGCAGATTTGGATACTAGTTGTACTATGTGTACTTGCTGGGTTTTATCCTCCACACTGCCAAAGGCCAAGAATTTGCAGATGAATATAAAAGTAAAATCTGATTCTGCCTGAAACACAGACGAGAGGAAGGAAGCAATGAGCTGTGCTCTTGTTTATACAAGTAAGATAAGACAAACTACTTTCATTTGACAGCATGCTGTATCCTGCTACCCTTACACTCAAGGAAGAATGCATTCCCTGGGAGTGCTTTAAAGTCAGAATTTCAGACACACAACTTGGTAACACAAATATAAGCCACAGGGAATTGTTTATTACTTGGTCTGGACGTCCTTCTCATGCTACCAATATTGCTGTCTTGGTTGGGCAACCATAAAACTCATTCACAAAGATCATCCATAACTGTCTCCTGCGTGCAACAACTCTGGAGAATTTTCTGCATGGCAGTGCCTTGGTTAAAAAAGTGAATGGAGGATAATGAAGATGAGTGATAGGAAAAAAACCCAAAAAACAGTGACAAAGACAAAGCATCTATAGAAACAGAAGAGAGGAATGATAAAAGACAATGAAGTGTTAAGTCTATGGTAGGATATATGTGCCACAGCACTATACCTGCAGTAGCGGATATCTTAAAGTACACTGGCCTTAAGTATAATTTACAGAAAGCATTAAAAAAATTACTTAGTACCATTAAATTCTTCCCTGCTTAGGACTGGCAACTTGTCTCAGACCCTTCTGTGATGTCCTGCATCTAAACTCATGTCTGAAGACAAGGACCTCTCCCAGGGGAGGCACTTTTTGTCCACTAGATCTGCACTGAGAAGTCTCTGTTTTCTTCTTCCTAAGCAGAAGAAAAGCTCTGTTGTATTTCCTGTCTTATCTCTGGTGTCAAGAACCAAAGGTATCACCATCAGATTTAGACACAGGTTTACACACTTCATGCCCTCAGTCCACACAGAGCTTGTAACATTACTTAATGAGGTGCAACTGGCCTCAGGAGACCCAGCTTCGGTGACTGATATCAACAGAGTAGAGGAAAAGCCATCTAACTCCATGATGAATCCTTGAAAGATGTCCAGCCAAGACCATCATCTCACACGTTATTACAGATGACAGGAGTAGAAATGCAAGGGATCACCAACTGGTCAAGATGACATCAAGAATTAGCAGCTTGCCTCGCTACAGCCTCTGTACAGCAAGGAGGAGATGCTACAGTCTACTTTGCTGTTCTGGAAAGACAGGAGAGGACCTGGAAGTCTGAGGGGCAGGTGTGGTGCCCATCCTAGCTAGCTGGAGATTACCTTGTGTAGGCAACAGAGCTAGTGCCCAGAGCTGTGCTGAACTTTAATGCCTTCTCACATGTGGTTTCTTTTCTATTGGGTTTCCCCTGAAAGAGATGGGTCTGCCTGCAACAAGCAAATACTGAGCCTGTAATTCTCCCTGCCATGATAATATGTGACTGTCACCTGCACTCCAGCCCTGTTAACTGTTGGTTGTTACTCTCAGGTAAGCTGGGGGCAGACTCCATAAATTGGCTCGCTAGTATTACATGTTTTATAATTGCTGTAAAATACATTTGGGAAAGATTTTGGCTGTGCTTATTATGACACATTGTGACACTGCTATCACACTGTTTTGTACATTGAATTACATAATTAATGATTAGGCAAAAGAAGTTACTCGTGGCTTTTAGTCAATTCTTGATTAGGAAGGTAGCTCTGTTATGCATAATAATAAATCAAATGTTTATCCAATACTTCCAAAACTCTAATTTAAATTCCAAGAACCATCCATACCAAAATTAACATCAGAAGTCAATGGCTATTGAAAGTTTTGTTTTCTTTGAAGCTTAGATCATATTTTAGAATGAAATCAAAATGAAGGACATAATGACAAAACATGATTAAAAATTATTTCAAAGCCCGAACTCTAACAGTACCTGTACAGAGAAGGAACATTGGTTAGGGGAACACTTGCACAGCATTTGAAAGCAGAAATACCATGACTTACTCCTTTTGATGTTACTGAAAGGTGAGAATTGCCATACAGAAAAGATAAGAACTGACTGAAAAAACATCTGGAGGATGCTGCAGAAGCATTTGCAGGTGTGTCTATGAAAGAATATGCCTAGGAAGTATCTGAAGTTGCTTACTGTCAACTTTTTTTGTGTAGTTTCTCAGTGCTATATTAAATCAGCTATTATGACCAGGGGCAACATACTTTAATTAGCTCTGCTTTTTGTTATGTAATATATTCAGTGTATTTGGAATGATGGATTGAGACTCTGGAGCAGGAGAACCTTTGAACCTTTCTCCATCTTTCTGTGAACAAAATACAAAGCTGCTCTCCTGTCAGTGCCAAAACCTTCCAAGCACCCAGAGCAGTCAATTAATAGTAGTATCGGTCACTTTGATACAGAATGCCATACAGAAATGTTACTTCAGAAAAGCAACCAAAATTGGAAGAAAAAAACCAAATGGCTTGTTTCAGTTAGAAATCTAAACATATAAGAGAGAAGCGGACAAAAGTTTCCACTTTAAAATGTTAGTTTGGAGTGAATAGAAAAAAAAGGCAGCAGCAACAAAAAATGCTTTTCAGAACTACTATACGGCAAACACTACCAAATCCAAATACTGAAAATTTCATGTGAATAAGAGTATAACTAAGAATGCTATTACTGTCACCTTGACTGACCAATTACAAAAAACAGCCAAAAGAAAAAAAAAGGCTAACCCACAATTCCCGTGCAAAGCCTAAAACTGTGTCAGGGTTAAAATATATTCAAGTCATGGAAAATCCATCTCATGTTCAGGTAAGCTACTCTGAAGCTTAGTCACTCTGTTAAAGCCTTTTCCCACACCTTTAGTAAGAATTTCCTTGTCACGAATTTCCTTAGCTTCCATGCTATAAGGGATTTCATAGGGTTGGGTTTTTTTTTCCTCCTAGATTAAAGAAGGAACAGCTATCAGAAATCTTTTCACTATTTAAGCTGCACTCACCTTCTAACCTTTTTTTTTTTTTTTTTTAGGAGGGGAAGGAATAAACTGAATAGCTGAAGTCCTAAGCTGCTTAAGACTTTCTAAGCCTCTTACAGCAGCGGATGTTTCCTAAAAAACCGAACTCTTTTGCAGCTTTTTTCTGACTAACCTCCAAATTTTCACATATTTTCCAAAATACAGATGACAAAACCAGATACAGTTTTCCACTAACTGCTTCCTTCATCCTTTTCACAGAGGAAACAGGTCTACCTGGTCTGTTCAGTCCTGAAGTAGACTAATTGCCCTGCTTTCTAAGGACTTCATTTGACCCTCAGCTAATGGGGTGACCCTTTATACCAGGTTCTCACCTTTAGTCATTTATTGTAAGTCTCACCCATTTGGGCCTGGATAATTAGCATAAACTTTGGACTAAGCACAGATAAATTCTGTAGGAACCACCATTCCAACCCTCACACACCTACACACACACCTGCCCAAGAAAATCAGTAAGTTCAAGAGTATCATGAAAGAAGAGTTATGTCTTCTTTTCTGCTGAAGTGAGGAACCTGGGAAGCTTGGTAGTTGTCTCATTTGGAAAAAAACCCATGGCTATACTACCATCAGGATCATGATGCTATCATAGGGTGTTTCAGAGAAGCATGTTAAAGAATTAGTCCTTTAAGAGTTTTTTGTTAGTAGATTGAGGATTTGCTGTATTGACACAGTTTGCTGTCACAGTGCGGGACACAGGATGCTAAAACTGCTACATGTAGGATTGTGTAATATATATTCGAGCTAACACTGAATAAACATAATTGTTCAATGAAGGCACAAACTTTGTGGGATAATCCTTCTGCAGTAACAGTGAACCAGAGCATGTAAAAAAATGAAGAGACGCTAAAGAGGAAAGAAAGAGAATCAGTTGGCAAAAATTAAAAAATAAAAAAGACTAAAACCCCATCTACCAGAATATTTTGAGATTGTTTCTTTACAAGAGTGAATGATTATATGAGACAATCAGTTTAGAGCGTTCCATTAGCCAACACTCAAGACAAGGCTATTGAGATATACTATTCCCTACTTACACATTCAGAGGTTGCCAGGCAGGCCACTGTGCTTTTGCCTTGATGACTGTTAAAACCTCATCACTCTGTGAAGAGAAACAAAACAAGAAAGTGATTGGGACAATTTTACAATGAGAATTACATGATTTACAGCAAAAAGTAAGAGGTAATAGATCAAAATGTGCCTCCAAATTCTGACTGTGAGAAACATGCTTTGTCCTTTTTGTTGTCTGGTGTTATCTCATATCCTCAGCTGCACAGAGTTTATCAAGGAGCCTGTACGAATGCAGGAGGCAAGAGCAGAAAGAAAAGGCAGTCAGATGTTGGGCACAATCTCTTTCACCTCAGCATGAAATGAGCTTAAAACACCAACAGTAGTTTGCAGACCATGTTATTTTTGCATCATGAGCTGAAGGGAAAGCTGTCAGAGTGGTGTGCAGTGAAGACAGGTACATATAAGAACTTTGCACTGGGGAAACACCTCAATCCAATATGACCAAACTGATTTTGTCCTGGTAACACTTATCACGGAAAGATGAACTGTATCCTGGGCTGTTGGTCCACATGTGGTAGTTCACTGACATCTGGGCTGTTGATTTTGTAGTGCTCTGACAATCCTCGGGGCCAGAGCAATTTACCAGGTTAAAGCAAGAGAAGGCAGAAAAATTGCTCTTAAGGTGTTACATGCCTGTGGGCCAAAAGGCAGGCAAGAACTAGATGATGCTGCTCTAGGCAATCTAACACACCCTGTGAGCATGTATGATATATTATTTAATATCTTCATATATGTAAGGATGTAAAGAGTCTACGTGGGTACACTGCAATCTCCTCCAAGTCAAGTAACTGATAGCACTTCTCTTTGTTCTCCATTTACTCCCGTAAAAATTACAGAGTGAAACATAGCTCGGACCTGTGGAAACCCATACTGTGGCCAAGTATCGTACAAAGTTTATTTCCTAAAGTCTGTAGGAATTCCTGCATCAGCAGTTCTAAACTTTACATTGGTAGAGTAAAACCAGGACAAAGGCAGGAGACTGCTAACAAGGCTCTGATGCCCAGAAGACATCTATCACACTTTTTTAGAAGTATTTTCCCCAAATCCCTTAGGAATCCACCTTGGTAGTTTGCCTAGAGGAACACAAAGTTCACAACTCACTCACATGATTTCGACTGTCTTTTAAAAATATTTCCCAATTAGACCAAGAAACCAACCTCATACATTACCAGTAATTGCCACTTCCAACACAGCTGGCCTTTCAGTTTAGTGGTAATAGTTTCCTGCTTGACAGCAGCAGTTCTGACACCCTAGGCGAGCTCTAGTCCATATACACCCCTGTTTAAAGAAAATACTTTTCACTGGTTGTTTCTACTACTCTCACTATTGTCTGACTCTGTTTTTATGAAAACAAGGTAATCACAGGGCCTTCTCTGTAACACACAAGTTTTTTTAGTCTTGGGAACACATCCATGACATAATCTCTTCCTTAACCTGAGAGGAAGGATAAGCCGTTTCTTGAAAATCCTTTTTAAAAATACTCGATGCTTGGCCAAAGCCTATACTGCTTTAAATGTCCTGAGCTAAGACAGCTCAAAGTCTGACTCTATAAATGCAAGTAAGTATCAAAGGAATTAAACTCCCATGTTACTAATATAGTTCCAGTAAAGAAAACTTCAGGATGGAAGGGAGCAATCACAGCTGAGCTATGCCAGCAGACAGATTCACTGGGTCAGACCCTGGGTGAGGAGCAGCAGGCTGAGCCTTCAGCTCACCCCTCTTCCAGCCTCCCTGCTAGGCTAAGCAGCACCAAACAGTGATACGCTCCATGCAGGACATACATCACATCCAGATTCATCTATGGCAACCTTCTTCTTACCTCCATGCTTTCAAAAGTGGAAGAGACAGCTTTCCTCTCAAAGTGATTTAAAAGGTAATTGATTAAATGAATTAAGTTAAAAAACTGAAGTTAAAAGATACTACTTCTCTTTATCTGTCAGTGGAATTTGCCTTAATTTTTCATTTTCCTTGTTTAACGCCCTAAGACTTTCCAGCCAGGCATAACTTAATTTATTTGCCTGGAGAACATATTTGCATTCAAAATAGTTAACTGTGTGTTATATATCCCAAATAAAGCCTGTTATGAGCATAGATGGTTATGTTTATTATAATAACGCGCCTCTTATTTAATAGAAGCCAATAATTATGTCAGGAAAATCCAAACCACTTGTGTCTGAAAGCATTTTAACATATGCTATTCAAATTAAAAATGCATACCAAGAGTGGATGAACCACAATTAATAGTTCAGTAGTAACTGCAGAAGAAGGAAATAAGGAACAAAGCATAGTGCATTCAGACATCCCCGAACTTCTAAATAAGGTTAAAATTCAGACTCAAGAGCCAAATTCATCACTTCCTGAAGAGTAACCAAAATCAAAAGATGCAGAATCCAGCGTTATGATAGGTCTGGAATGAAAGCACGCATTGTTGATACCTACAACTCCTTCACAATTCCACAGGATAATGCTGCAACTTGAATTAAATCATTATTATTCCAGACTGATATTCTAATTATGCAGTCATCTCTAGCATGGAGATTTATATTGTTTTAATTAGTAAAAAAATGTAACAGTTACACTGTTACTATCGCCAGTGTATATTTACTTCTACGTGCACTGACAGACTGACAGATACCTGAATAGATGTATTCCACACTGAAGAGTTTTCCTTAGATGAGTGTTTATGTCAAGCAGGTGAGATCCTGAGAAACAATACTGTAAATTCTGCTTGCCTTCTCCTTGCTGTGTGAGGCTGTTGCCATGTGAGGTCTGGCTGCTAGACTTTGTGCCAGCTTGGGAAACCCAGTTCCACTCACTACTCTACTTGTGGTGTCACCAGCTCGCATCTCTCCAATCTCCTGCAGGGCGCAGGCTCAGGGCATTCCTCCAGAAAAGCAGTGACCTTCTCCTGCCTCCAGCTGACCTCTGCATTTTTAAGGGAATGTGATAAACTTAGAACAGCCCAGTAAAACCGATGTTATCCACCACACAAATTCACACCTATGTGAACAATCTGTAGATAGAGAGCAATCTATAGAAAACATATAGTGCTTGGATTTGTTGGCTAAACCTTTTAGCTATAATTTATTGTTAGATGGCAGAAACTGAGGTAGTATGAAATGCCTTAAGAGAAACCCATAAATTTATAATATACAACTAGTTGATATAAGCCAACTGCCTCAAATAACCCAACTGCACAGATTTCACAGTATAGCCTTAAAGCACCACATAATTTTTACATGTTTTAGTTAACTGAAGGCACAAACTTGCTGTATTACGTTTGTATCTATTTTTCCCTCCTCTTCATATTCCCAAAGTTTGCTTTGATTTTTGAAGTAAACAAACTCTCAAATTCACAAAATATGGCAAAAAGAATTAAAATGTTTTACTGTTGTACATTGCAAGTTGTCTTGTCATCATTTATGTATTTGGCTGGGAAGCAACGATTCCCAAGTAACGAAACTTAGATTTTGAAAAACAAAACTAGATCATTTGCAAATGAGTGTCAAAATGTTACAATGCAGAACAAGTTGATGGGATGGGCACCAACGGGCTTGCTTGGAGCTGCTGAAAATCCTTTAGGTAAAGTCTGATACATAAATCTTCCAACAATAAAAGTTAAAAAAGGGGGGGGTTGGAAGAAAACTGTGAAGCATATTATATGCCTCTGTGTGTGTGGAAGTTGTCAGGGAGTGAATTTGGGACTATCCGTCAACTGTTACAGAGAGGAAGTTGCTACCCTCTTTCCTTTTCACATTTAAAGGAGTTTCCTTTGTCAATAAAAATCACAGAATTGATTCTTGGGAATTTGCTATTGCATTATTTCTCAGTTTCTTCTAGGCAGATCGATATCATGCAGTAGAGTACAGGTGTGAAACTCTCCCATGAGAGAAATGAGGGTGCAAGGCATCACGCAGTCCCAGCACACCACAGTCATGTGCAGGTAGCTTCTCATGGAAGCAATTAGCCCTCCTCACGTCTGTGGTTCTACTTATTGCGGGAACATGCTACCCTTGATGCAGCATCTCTGCTTCTGTATATAGGAAGTCAAGGTTTAATAATTAAATGAGTATAAGCTCTCAGGAGTCCTCGTGGTAACTCAAATTGAACCGTGTATTTAGGCAAACTCACAAAACTTGATATAAACCCTTGTAGAGCCTACTGAAGTCACCTTTTCAACTTCAGTTAATAGTTCAGTTTTATGATTTCAGTTTCCAGTTCAAATATAATGACCCACTCTCTACAAGCTTAAGGCATACCCAAAAAGCCCAGTGGAACTGAAATAGTTTCTAGATAGACTTCAATAGTTTTTTATTATGGTCCAAGTGAAAACATCCAAAAATTGAAAACAATTATGCTGTTTTCTAGATCCCCTTTCTATATTTGTGCTTCAAGCAGAGGGTGTGTGGTTGACTCAGTAGCTCTTCCCTATGAAAATACCATCCTCCAAAAAGTCCTAATAGTGTGATTTTTGTAAGTTTATAATGTCATTAAAATACAGATAGCCTTACTGACATTTTCAAGTTAGTAAGAATTAATCGTTCACTTTATGTCCATTTGTTTCTGCAATGCAGAAATGAAGGCACACAGAGAATAAAGTCATTAAATGGCAACAGACAGAATCCTGTGGCATGAAACTAAAGCTAAATTAGATCTTTCAGCTGTGCACTTTACAAATGATCAGAAAGATTTCCCATTTCCTCATTTTCAAGAACAGAAAGCGGAACAAAGCTCAAAAAAGCAGCACTGAAGAGAGAATTTGAAGTCTTTCTCAACCAAGGGGATTTAAAACAACTCGTTTAAAGGGTAACATCCATCAAAATGTAGTGAAAGCTTTCAGCAGAAGTTTTAACTATCATCTGAATACCTTCAGAATAAAAAAGAGATTAATAGGATCTGGAAAGCCACATAAACTATTTTATGTGCTCCTGCTGCTCTCTGGTAACCAGCATGATTAGTATCTTTTCTGGACTGGAAGTTATTTTTGCATGTAATTTTTAAAATTACTTTTATGTGTGCCAAATAACATTACAATATTACTGTGCCGATCACTTAGTACTTACAATAATGATTTGATTCAGTTCAGCTAAACAAATGACAGTGTATTATCTGACATCAAAATCAGAGTCAGAGTCAATGAACTGTGGGAATACAAAACACCTGGTTTGAGCCAGAGCTTAATTTCAGTCATTTCATACCACCACTCCTTGGCATTCATTCGATTGTTTTAGAAAAGAGAACATTTAATTCCTTCCACCACACTCATCCTCGTAATATTGGAATGCCTTTTAATCCACAGTGGACTCATTTTCACAAGATTCTTCGAAAGCAAAAAAAGCAAAATCATCCTCAATGCACAGATGACGAATTGAATGTCTTCTGGAAACAAACCTAGATAGAATCTGAGTTTTAAGATAGCATCTCCACTGCAGGATCATCCTTTCCCTCAAAAAATAATTTGTGATTGAAGAGAAAGAGATAAGCCGGGAATGAAAAAGTATATTGTGCAGTATGTCTTCTGAGGAGAATCGAATGCTAAGAAAATGTGAATGATATAGTGCTTTAGAGGGGTAGTTGGGTGCTCTTAAAAGCTGATCAGTCTTCTATGATGAGTATAAATATATGTTATTCCACCTCCACACTATGCAGACACACATAAATCAGTTTAGGATGTCAAAAGTGGGTGTCTGGTATCCCTAAATTCTTCGGTTCATGAAAATAGTTCCAGACTAACAGAAGTCTTCCAAATCTCAAATTTTGGCACCTTGTTCCTACATACACAGTATAGTTTGATGTCTTGTTAAAAAATGGTGATAGAAGGAAATATTTAAAAGATGATACAAACATCTGCTTGTGTTCTGAGCAGCCAGGTAGTCTACAAGGAAGCCTGAAGGCATCAAAGTCAAGATGATGCTATAGCTATACCTGCTGTGGGCTTATGTACCTCACTCATTAATAAAAGGACATGTTTACTTGGGACTGATAGCATGAAACTCCCTTCTGAAAGAAGACCCCTTTCTTTGCTGGTAGAGTTTAACGGCAATAGTGTTTGCTGCAATATTCTAGTAGTGTTTATACCTTTATATCGGTAAAATTTTCTACCAAGGATCTTATGTTTACAACTGGCTTCCAACTGTCCTGGCTGAGTGAAAGACTATCTAGATGACATTGCTGTCTACTGATGAAACTACCAGAACTGGAAAAAGGCTTCAGTTTTGGGGCCAGACTACAAAACTCACAGTTAGGCTACTTGCTGCAGAACGAGGAGTTCCCATAATTAAAAACAAAGACTTAGTTTTACAATTTAATGACAACTAAATTCTGTTTAATTCTATGACTGACTTAGATTCAAGCAGATTATACTTAAAGGCAGTAGCACAGATTTAAGGTTACTTTAAGCAACAGCAAAAATACATTTCAGTCAGTGGATTGTGTTTGCCATTTTATTTTGGCTTCTTTATGACAGCAATTTTGTGGTAGCTGAGAAAATCATGCATATTATGATATATATGAATAAAACTGAATGAAATTCCTTATTTGATCAGAGTACATACAAATTCAATATTTTCCTGCATAAATAGCTATTTCTTTAATTAAAAAGTCTTAGTTCTTTTCTTCAAAAATATTTAAGAGGACATAAAAATCTGTGGTTTTCAGTTCACCAAATATGAAAGTCTGGAGGAAATTCCAGGCTTTTAGCAAGATCCACCGAATCACAAAAGCAGAGTTTTTGGGACGAGGTAAATAAAGAAATAATGTTGGGGTGCAACTGAAGACAAATGTAAGGAAAGATGAGCAGATACATGCAGTCCTGAATTGTTACTATCTGAACAGGTCGCATTTCAAGTAAGCAAGTAATTGAGTGCTTCATACAGTCCAAGCTTAACTGCTATGCTGCACAGGAAAGCTTTCCTGAATTGGACACTTAACAATTCTGTATTCACTTTTATAAAGAAACACCCATCTGTTAGATAATAAGGCTGAGATTTTTCCTAAAATGTGGATATTGTGCATGTTTTCCAGAAAACATGGATATATGTGTTAAAGCTACGATTTCAGGATGGTGACTGCACAAATGCTAGGTGACAATGCACATTTAAAAAAAGATTTTAAAAGGGAATTATAGGAATTAGAATACTTGATTTCATTAAAAATTACTAGGATCTGATGCAAAAATAATAATAATTAGTAGTAGTAGTATATGTCCCAAAAGCACTGATTCACTTTGCAATAATAATTTCCTGCATTACCTGTCCCACAGGGTTTTATTTCAAAGTGGCTGTTTCAGGAGGTGAATGTAGGATAAAATTTATAACAGAACTGTTGCTAACAGCAACAGTGAAAATCATGTGCTTTGTTTTATTTCCATCAAGGTGCAGTTATATAATCTACGGTGTCCCCATAAAGCGATAATTCATTTTTGCATAGTATAAAGCTTAGCAGTCTGTGTTAATGAACCTAGGTATGCTTTGAGTATTTGAGCTCCCATTTTCCGTGGACGAGTAGATTCTATAGGAAAATGATCTCCCTTGTGAATCCACTTCTTGATAACATGTTGATTACATGTTTTGCTTTCTACATAGAATGCTTTACTGTCTCTGGGATCACAGAAGAATTTCGGAATCCTAAATTACTTTGCAAAAAAAACAAACAACAAAGGAATCTTTATATTATGCTTAGGGATGTCTAGTAGGGGATTAAATCAAATTTTGAAGGTGACCATAACTGGTGTAATTCCCAGCTTCTGCTTAATCAGTTTGTTCACTAGATACCCTTTTGTCCTCCTTCTGTCTTAACTTTCCCAATTTCATCAATCATTTACATTGAACTAGATTATAAACCTATCTGAAGTGCTATAAAGCTACTGTTATTTTAAACTCACGAATGATCTGAAAATGGTGAGCACACCAAAACAGAAACAGAGAGGGAAGAAAATCCCAAACTGATGCAAACCTAAAAATAATCCAACACACCAACACATTATATATATTATAAAGCAAATGTATGGAACTGAATGGCAACCTGCAAGCAGCTGCGTTCATTGGAATCAATGATAGAAGTGGGTTCACTCAGGAGACTCACACTCAGGCTAATTACAGCATTTTTGTGCTCAGACTCCCTCAAATAGTTTCAAAGGAGTCAGCGATGAAAGCATTGAGACGGGTTCTTGGGCTTGCCATGAATAAGTGGGTTTCAACTGCTCATATGTCAGCAGGAAACCTCAGGAGAAGGTTGGGTTTGGTCTGAGAAACAGCTCAGAGAATGAGGACAGAGAACAATTGTGTCTTCTAGTAAATGCTGGTTGTAAGACTTCAACTATCACGACTATTCATCCTGCTGCTCCTCTCAGACATTAGCCAAATGCAGTAACTTGAATGGAGGATAAATAATTATTCAGATAACAGAAAGTGATTTTAAATAAGACCAGCAAATTAGCTCAGGAGGCGAGTTTCCTGACCCTTGATAGCATTTTGACAAATCCATGTTGGGTTGTTGGTTTTTTTCATTCAGAATGTACAATATAAATATTCTAAATGTAGCCTTTAAACAAATTGAGGAACTGAGGGTCATATCATATGTTTTCTGTAATCTGGAAATGAGTATTCTTTTAGAGAAATCAGTTTCAAGTCTCTTATTCCCCCCATACGCTTTCAGCCATTGTTGTGACAAACAGATTGCTGACCCGCAAACCGTTTCTCTGGCTCTGTGTGTAGTCTTATGGTTTATGCTTTGACATTAACCTGTCTCAGAATTTAATGACCAAAACAGGTTTGTCTCAGATTTTGGATAAAGTCATCTCAATCTCTAGCAGGATTTACGAGAGCAGGATTTTCAAAGGAATGTCAGAGATCTCTCCAATGAGTGTAGATGTTGCCTTTTCTTCCCATTAGAGCCTGCCTGTACCATCCCCTTCCTCTCCTTGCAACTCCCTTCCCTTTGAAATACAGTTTAGTCTAGACTGTGTGACAAAAAGATCTATCTACATAGCCCTCCATACATACTGGGTCCAGTCTAATATGCCCGATTCTGCCCGTGTACTTCAATTTTCCTTCTTTTTTGCTCCTGCACTCCTGTAAGTCAGGACAGACAGACGGAGAAGGCAAGCGAATGCACTTCCCATCCTGAGGGCACGGTTACCTCTCATGGGAGAGGATAGTTTTTGTTTTTCTCAGACAAGGAACTCTCTTGTCCCATGTTCTCCATGGTGGATTTGTACACATTTAGAAAGATATTGTTTAGGTAGACAGTAGACAGAGGCAAATCCAGAAACTGAGACTGACCCAGAAAAGCTTCCTTGCTTCTCCTTAGAAATTTCAGGGGCCTGGGATAGGTAGCATTGTCTCCCATCTGTGATGGTTCACTATGGCTTTCCAGCAGTTAGACAGCTGGGAAATGCTATTATGATTCTTTTTTTTTTTTTTTGTAAGCTATTTAGCACCAACTGTTCTCTCAGAACAGCAGGGGAGGTCAGATGAAGGTTATCTCCCTACCTGGTTCCCACACTATATGTTGCTTAAAAGGCCTCAGATATCTTTGGATCAGTTAATATGGCTATACTTTACATGTGCCATTAAGCAGAAATAATATTAGAAAAGGAATTACATAAGACTTACAGCTTTAAAAACAGTAGGAGTTGCTATTAGAGTGACATCTGCAATTGATGTAATTAACATACCAGGGAAGAGCTATTAATTCCACTGTAGCAAATACTGCTTTGGTTTCTGGTTGCTTACTTAGAAGAGCAAAAACAGAACAGAGAAATAAGAATCAAACCTTATAGCCACAATATTATATGTCATCCTATAGTAATCGGAGATAAATGGGTGATGTCTCTGCAATAAGACAGATATGAGGAGTTGTATTTGTCTTAAGAGCATCTCTTACGTACCCTGGAAAATTCCTAGGACATCAAATTGTGGACTGTAGAATTCATGTAGTTATTTTATGATCAGAATAATTCAAAATTAAGGAACCTAAACAGATACTTGCAATCTAGAAGAATGTATTTACCATATTGCATGATACTTGCTTACCACAATATTAATTCTAAAATGAATAGAATAGTGAGAAACAATCAGCGCAATGATGTCAGGATAAATGTAAGTGTTTTCATTTTAGTTGTAAAATAACACTAAGTGGTAAAGACACACGTTAGAGCTGTGTTCCTAAGATTATGGCTAAAAATGCTTATTGTGATATTGCCTTGCTGTTTCCCATGGTTGTTTCGAAATTATTATACAGTGACCTATTTATATGCTTAGCTCTAAAGTTTATGTGGTGAAGTTGGGTTTAAATTTCAGAGTTTAGCTGTTAGTCATGTTATCACGAAATGACACATTGCATTATTATGCCATGAAACAGGCACTTTGAATATTCCATGACATGTTCAGAGCCAAAAAAGCACGCTTCTCATTCCAGTATTAAAGCACATATTTTTGTTGTGATCATCTCATTTGTATTCCTCTAGGCATCTAATAAACTCTTTTCTAATAACTCCATAATCAGAACTGTACAGTATTAGTATTGTTCTCAGTTCTTTTAAACCAGGAATATTGTTTACAGATATTTATTTTCATTCATCCTTTTTTTTCCCACTCTCTCAAGCTCCCTCTCATATCAGACTTCTGCTGGGTGATTTCCAGAAGAACACTGAACGCAAACATCATCACCTTCTTTATCTGCGTAAAAGTCGCAGGTCAGACTGGTCCCCACGAGGGTCCAAATTTCAGATATTAAGCCACATTATTAAAATCATTTACCATCCCTTAAAATAAAATTAGGTTGTTCTCTTTCTACTAGTGTCTAAAGAGGCTAGTACTGCTCCATTATTGCACAGCAAACTTCCAAAGTGGCTAATAATCAGAGCAGCACAGCATGGCAAATGCCAGGACTCATTATGAAGCCAGTGCTTGGACTCTATTCACTGGAGTAAGCTTAATGATACGTCATCCTTTGGTTAATCAGGATGAATGTTTTTAGCATTCACATTTCAAATGCACAAGCATGCAAAATTCAAAGGGTCATTCCATCTTGTCTTCTCCTGACACTGTAATTGTACACTGAAAGGAACCGATGGAAATGTTCCCTTATAACAGAGCTGCCAAGATGTTGCACCACAGTAACTACTGAAAGACTATTAAATATGCAATTATAGTGGCATTCTCTAAAGTCTGATGAGCCAATTAATAGCACTTGGTATTTTCATGACACCTTGCCTCAAGGAAGTTAAAAATGGTTTTAAAGAATAATTAAGTTTAGAGCTCTTCTGTAAATCATTTTCACCATAGTACAGACACAGAAACCATGGCAAAGTTAGCAGACCAAATAAACTGCTCACACTCCAGAAAGTTCTTTCCCAAGCATATTCACTGACTTTCAGTGCTATGATGATACAACAACATGCCTTGCTAGAAATAAGATTGCCAGTCATACCATGAGTGGTCTTATCTACAACTCTGAAGAAGTGAGACCTGCTAATTCACAAGTAAAGGTGGAGACAGCAGGTTTTCTCTACAATACTGAATGACTCAATGATCGACCTTCTAGTGATCTAACTAATTACATACAAACATGGCACCATCTGCAATCTGGACTGTCGATTTGAATTTGTGGTTAAAACATTAATTAATCCAGCAAGCATGATCAAGCTGTCTGTGAGATACATTAACTTTGTATTAACTAATCAACAAAGATAATCTATGGCTCCAATGACATTTTCAACAAAATTAAAACAAACACATGCAAAATCAACCTAATAGGCCCTAGGCAGGCATGCAGTTGGGTTTGAAGAACAAATGTGTGTTTTTCCAACGTGCATCTAACTATAATGGGCTTATAAATGAGGACACTTGCCAAAAAAACCCAAGGACTCCTCAAAAACAAGAGGAGTATTTGGAACAATTCCTTTCCCCAATACCATCTAAAAAATTGGAAGCTTGTTACATCTCATCCTGTTCTGGAATAATTTCATAATAATCTATGCTTGAAAAAAAAGTGTATCACCCCTCAAAATAATTTCTCTCATACTATGAATTTAGCCTTATCTATCACTACCCCACAAAACAAATGGCCTTTCGCCACTCCATCCAGTCCAGACAACTGTAATTTCAAGACTAAGTTTTCTGTGCACCAACAAGCTTCGTGAAGTGCTACTTGCTGTGCCAAAGCCCCAGCAGAAGTCATAATATTTCACAGGAACTACATCTTCTCCCCATCACCCAGCTATATAATAAATAAAATGCTGTCAGTGTTCAAACTTTAAATTACCTTAAATTTTGAACACTATCTCTTCCTGTAAAATTTCCTCCTTTTTCAGACACACATTTGTGAAAACTCTGGGAACAAAACCCAGTACTAGTGAGCTAAGGTTGAATGGTCTTAACCACCTAGTTTCAATTTCTCCATAAACTTCTGCTCATTTTATAGATTAAAACAAACTTCTTTCTCACAGAAAGATCTGAAAAGATTCTAATTGCTTGTAGGCTTACACTTTACCAATTATTCATTTTCTGAGTTAGATTTGCCCTCTGCAATGGGCAAGAACATTTGCAAGTGCAGATATTATTCATTAATAATGTTAGCTTATTCTCAAAAAACTTAATTATACAAAAGTTATGGCTGTTTTTGAAGGAAGGTACTACTTACTATAAAAATGGTCAGGTGAATCTGAATTAACACTTAATAAGATATGATCAGACTACTAAAGGAATTAAGAAATTTTTTTCCACCTATTTTAAGTATAATTCTTTGCACCTTGCCCAGATGCAGACATTTGTAAAATATTCTGAATACTTCTTTCTTGCTGATCAGGAATACAGTCTTGATTGTGCCAGACTTTCTCAAAGACTATTCTCTTAATCACGACTCGCTATGGCTCCACAAGAATTTACAAAAAAAAGCCTTAATATTCACAGTTGCTTTTTTCCTCTTTTCAGGGCCACATTTCTACTGATTTGTTCTGTACATTTCTTCTACACTAAATCATCCAGAATTATTGGTCCCATGTAGCTGCATGTTTTTCATTTTTGTGAACTAAAATCCAACTATCTTTTTGACTGCAACTGCTTTTAAATATACTCTGGCGGCAGCAGTGATTTACTTTTTATAATTATATTATTTTATTTTAGATGAGTGGCCCTGTTGTTTTCTTAACAGCTGCTTTAAAGGCATTGCTCAAATAAACGAAACCACAGCATTTGAGCAAGGAAAACAAGTTAATTCACAATTCCTTGAGAAAAGAATTTCCTACAATAACATTCTTGATGGAACTATCACCACACTTCCTGAATCTTTTACATTTTAACATGATGATTAAAGCGGTCATTTACTTGAAGTATGCACTCACTTAACATTCTTGGGAGATTCCTGATAAAAAGACCAGCAGGGACAGTGCAATGATAAGATTTTTTTCTCTCTCTCTTCCAAAAGCCTGAGAGACTTTTTTTACTGGTTGTTTATTTCACCTGCAGAGACAAGTTCTGAATCCAATGCTCACCGAAATTAAAGACTAAGGATTTGATCTCAGTCGAAAGCCCATTTTTGCGTATGCCTCTGATATGCGTATGTAATTTCCGTTGCCTGCAGGAGCAGATTTATGCCTTATCTGCAGCAAAACTGAGCATATAGGTAAGCTGGTATTTCTCCAGGGATAGATTATAATCAGTAAAAACAGAAACATACAATCCATTGCAAAAAGGTACTCTGTGCATTGAAAATGTTAAGCAAGAAAACATTCATGAATGTGGAAGGTACATGTTTATCCATGTTCTTTTGAGTCTATTTTAAGCAGTATTTCTTGAAACAAACATCCTAGGAATGCAGGAAGTATATTGCTTGTTTGATACATGCATTAAGCAAAAGATATTAAAATATTTATGTAATTTTATCAAATATTTCATGCACTTTATGACCACAAATTATAAACATGTCCAGAGGTTTCAGATCGGTAACTGCTCTCAAATTCTATACTACTGGCCACTATTAATCTGTCTTAATGAAGCACAGTGAATTGCACATTTTTGTAAAAATATTTCTGCTTACAGAACTGAAAAGTAGCAAAAATAATAACCACGGCCCACAATTCCTTCTGATTCTATGTATTTGCCCAGAAAACATCCCAGTGCAGTGCAAGGCTAGCTTCAGTGAAGTATGATTTTTTTTTTCTATTTTTTTTCCAGTTACCTTTGTCATTCTGAAGGGCTTCTGCTCTTCCTTGCAGCAATTACTTTCAAAGAACAGAAAGGAGGGCAGAAAGGGAAGGAGCAGATGTTTTAGGCTAATGAGAAAATAACAACAAAGTAGTTACCACAGGGGTCTTAACATTACTTTGAATCTGGGCTTTGTTTATTCAGTTCTAGAAATGTGTTTGGTTGCTGAAAAATATGTGACAACTGGTCGAGATATCTTTCAAGGAGCAGTTTGCAACCCTTGTCCTTCTATGCCACTGAACTCTGAAGGAGCAGGTCCAGAAAGAAGCCCATTGACATCACCCCAAGAGAACATTAACCACCAGTAGCTCCGTTTACTGATTAACCAACACAACTCTGGTTGAAACTGACTTGTGACAGTCACCCCCTTACTCTTCTGGAGATGGTCAAACTGTAAGTGCCCTCCTGCTCTCCTTGTAGCCATGTTCAGAACAGCAATGATCTGTTTTAAAATGTGTCCTGACAGTTTTCAAAGAGTGCACCACTATGGACTGAAAATAGAAACAAGACTAAAAAAATTCTAAACATAGACAGTTCGATTTCATATCTAAACTCTTCCTTTTAGAGATAACCAGCTATCTGCTGAAACCAAAAGCGTTACTATCACTTCTGAGGCTGAGATGTAACTTTTATTCCTAAAAACAACTAAGCATTTATTCCTACTACAATCTCTTGCTAGTATTAGGGCAGGGAGCTCTTAAGAGTATTCATTAGCTATGCATGTTGTGTTTTCTTCAGCTGTTTGCCTACCTAGGCAAAGAAGGGAAGGTATATTTAGGAGCTCCATCATTCCACAGCCCACAGAAGGCTTCATGAATGCACTGTGCCAGCGTTTCAGAATCTATACCCTCCATATACCACTTAATTTCATTATCTTTACTACAACATTACCTCTGATGTACCACAGAAATCTCTAGGGCCTAGAAATGACTAATGAATTAATTACCTAAGAATAATAATTAAGAAAATAAAATTAAACATCATGATTTCACATTCTATTTCATTAACATTCTGAAAAAAGGAACATTCAGCAAGTTTGCATGTCCACATGCATGCATTTTTATGCCAGAACAACACATTGAATGTGAAAAAAGAGCCTTGTGAGGATTTCAGTGAATACAGATTTTCAGTCACATGGATTTATATTGAGCACCGTAATACCTCGTTCCATGGAGTGAGACAAATTCATCAACAAAATGTCATGGATTTTTTGTTAGTAATGACATAAAGTCCAAGACAGAAGCCATCTCTGTGTTTGGAAAGTACTTGGAGCATTTTTGGCTTTAAGCCTGATAAAATAAAATGGATGCACACAGCACCTCCAGGCAATTGTACCTTTGAGGTCTTTGGACAGTCAAATACCAGATGATATTCATTCGTGTATTTCAAGTGCAAAGAACCTCCTGGTTACATGCATAACATTTAGTTATATTTGTAATCATCATGGTTAAAAGAACTATGACAGATTCTTCAAGATCATATCCTCTTCTCTCCTTTATTATGCTACAGATCTCTCTGAATGTTCTGAACAGCTTCTAAAACTATATCACCTTGATTCATCTGCAGAGAAAAAGTAGAAGCAGGAAACAAGATTGAGAGAAGCATCAAGGTCATTGCTGAAATCTCTCAGAAAAATTTAAAGGGAGGGAAATAGTGTATCCATTTACCTCCAAGGGTAACTTGTAAAATATATTGCTAAGTATTTCCATGAGTCAAAAAGAACCATTCTAGAAAGAGACTAGAAAGAAGGCATAATAATCTTCAGTCTCACAATTGGAAAGCCAGATGCAGTGGGACATGCTACGCTTTCTACCAAAATGGGGAAATCTATTATTTTAATTTTGGATCTCACTGAAAACAAATTTCCAGAACAAACATCTAATAGGAGTCACTTGGAACTGTTATATTTGTTTATAAATTTATGTTTGTTTGTATTTTAACATAAGGCATGCTGGGTGCATCTGCACTCTCTTCAGAAGCAAGAGGCCTATCTTGATTATAGAACTCCTGGTATTTACTGTGTTTTTCCAAAAACTTGGACTTCTATTCCAGGCGGTGAAATTAAAATACTTTACAAGGAATTCAGCCTTTGGAAATCTAGTCCTTAAAATCATCACAAGCTACTGTTACAATTAAGGTGTTACTGAAGAAATTCCAAGACCCCTATTAACTTACAATGCTGGAAGATGAGATTTTCCCTATTAGCAGGAGACAGCTTTCCTTAAAATAACTTAAGTGAAAGTAATCAACTGATCATTCATCTTTGAAGCATAATTTCTTCTGGAATACATTATAACTTAAAGACTTATTGCTAAACAAAATGCCTGAATTAATTCTCCTACCATATTCATTATACTGATTTCTGTGTATATCAGCAGGCTGCTGATGTCTCCGTCAGTGTCTGTAGAACAATCTCTTCTCAACACTGTCAACAGATCAATTAGCATGAACCTGGCTGATACTTTTTCCATTTTCTTATCCATGCATTTCTTCTTTAACTTTATCTGCCTGACAGGTGATCCATATTTTATGTCATGGCAGTAAAGGACTTATTCTTATCAATGTATGCAGGATTTGAGAGAACTATAATTCAGTAAGAGCTTATATATCAAAACGTTTGACATCTCTAGGCTGTTTTGTATAGTGAGGGTCCCTGCACAATAAAGAATATAATATTGTTATCTGGTAAAAAATATTCATTTATTCACTATACACACATACCTGTAGGCAAAGTTCTTGTCATAAAGTTCTTACTGTCTGATGAATGGAAAGTTGACTTTTGAATTACAGCTCATCTTGTGCAAACTAATGTATAGTACTTCTCATACATTGCCTTAAGAAGAAAACGATCATACCAATAGCTTTAGAAATTATTTTAAAAGAGCCAGAACTCTATTTATTGCAGTAATATTGCTAGCCATTAACAGTATTTAAAAATTACCATTACTGTTATAATTCTGCTACTTTATAGATAAACTATACAACCAGCTTTGCAATAATGTTTTTCAACCTGCAGTTGAATGCTGCAATTCCTTACACATATTCACCCAGTCAGTATATTATGTAGCTTAAATACATAATTTTATCACACAGCAATTATAGCATATGAGCGCTTTTATTATTTTATTTGTATAAATAGGGTTCTGAAACTCTCTGAACACTCACAAATGTTAGTATTTTAAACACTAATGAATAGAAAATGATTGGTTTCTTTTTTACTGTACTTCACATGTGTAGCATAAATACCTTAATTCAAGTATTTGCCCTTCTTATTTAACGTAGTATGTTTTTGTTACAAATTGAACTTTAATAAGTGTTTGATTCTTTTGCCATGAAAACATAGAAAACAAAGCATGTATGAATACTGGAAGACTGAGTCAATGAGGGGTATGACTTTTAAAGAAACAAAAGGAAGATATTAATTCAATGAATACATTAATTCAGTGAAAATAAATTTTTTTTGCTACTATATGCTATAAAGATGCAGCCTCTGTATATACACTTAAAATTTGCAAGTCCTAATCTAGTTTCTAACATATCCTAAAACCACAGATAATCTGTGCATGAAATAGAAGTGCAAAGACATATTCAGACTAGGCACAAAACTGATAACTGAAGCTTAAAAAGAGAATCTTATCTCTCTTGACAGAATTTTTCTGAGATGACAGTCTAAGACTGGGGAATGCCTGCTTCTGTGGGAACATGCCACCAGTGATTCAAGCCGCTGACTGCCTTGACCCATCTATTGTTGTGCTTTCATGCTGGTCAGGCTCAGATACCTTCCTGGTGCTCCTAGTGAAGGCCAATGTTACTGACTCAGCTGTGAGAACATTAAAAGAAAAAGGAAGACAAAGAAGAGACATTCATATGTAATAACACTAATTGAATAAATGAGAAGCAAAGATTAAAATCAATATTCCAGTGCTCTAAGGCAGAGTAATAACACAATTTTACAAGGTGTATATTTCTCTCTATTGTTGATCAACATCAACTGAAACATGGATTTTCAGGAGAAATGGATTTGACCTAGGAGGCTTGTGTAAGTGCACCTGCAGTGGTTATCAAAGCAGTAATTGTTAGCTGAAATTAACCCTGCTAAATTACACTACCTTCATTTGTGGAGCCTCCTTTTAAGCAGCCACATCAGCAGCCCTTTGAGCCATGAATACATGCTGTGATGCAGAATAAAAATTCTTGCTTTTTGTTTCAGATACTTCCAATAACACTAAAAACACTATGTCTGCTACCTTGTCTCAGCTACCTAATATCACAAAATGTAATGAAAGCACACCAGTGTTGTCTCATTAAGAAGATGCTTTTTGGTGTGTCTAGAGCAACCTGTTGTACGTCAGTTCCAAAACCAAGCAAGTCCTTTGTTAATGAGCACATTCACATTACAAGCACTAAAAGCACTGTTTTATCCTATAAAGCTGCAGTGATTAACCATAATTAATTTTCACACATGGTATGTGGTATGGGAGAAATAATAACGCAACTTCACTTTCCTGTTTAAGTATTACTACTTCTTGTCTATTGGTACAGTTTTAGTGCCTTGCTACTCCTCCCTTCTCCCTATATATTTCTGACAACCTGTTACATTTTGACTTGATAGTTGCTTAGGGCATGGATTGTCTCTGTCTTACATGCATATAAAAATATAACACATCTGTGCCTAGAGGCACTGATCAGGTTTATAAGGCGCTGCTGCTGTAGCAAAAATCAATAACACTTGGCATAGAGGAAATGAATTAAGGTTGTTATACATGAAACCATTTAGGAATTAATAGCTTTGTAGGTATGGCAACGAAGTTCCTTCCCAAATCCCTTCCCTTGTCTCTGCTGATTGTCCAACAGAGGGATGGGTGATGGTTTCTCTCTGTAGGATAAATTAGTTTGTTCAGATCTCTCTGTTGCCATAGCTAGACTACTTTACAGCTAGTTTGGGCATTTCTGAACTACACTACAATTACTGAACTGTGGGATAGACACACGCAAGTAAGATTCACTTCACAGTAGTCATCCATGGGGGGTGCTTAGTTGCTGTCTGCACAGTTAAACTCCTGTTGCTTTGGAGTCATCTTAAGTCATTGCACGCTGATCACAGTGTGTTCAAAGCCACTGTGTCTTCAGAGGAAGCATCTTTATGGGTCTTATTCCTACACATCCCTTACAGTTACTGGTCAGTGATACAATACCTGGTTAGAAGGGCTTTCAGTATAACTGAGCCATTAGATAAACTATTTTGCTGCTAAATACCAGAAATTGACTGACAGAAAGAGCCAGCCAGTTGCACGATAAACAAAAGATTTTGCCATCCTATCTAAAGCCCCAGCCATAGGCTGCTGTCATGAACAAAGAAGTTGTTATTCCACGATGATAAGGACTGAGAGAAACAGGGCAAAATTGAGAGAGGAGGAAGAAGAAGAGATGGTATTTTGATTAAGACAATATGTTATATATTATTCTTCTATTAGGGTAACTCATTATACCTCTATAAGTAATATACATCGCAGAACAGGAAGTCTGTTCTGAAATTTGCAAGGCACTATGTAAATCATGTGTTAATATCCTTACAGCTGGATGACAATTTTTCAGAGAAACATTATTAATTTGCTGAGGTAGAAAGAGACTGTACAAGTACGTATTTATTTTGGTGAAGGAAGTCTGGGCAGCTTTCTGCTGGAAATGCACTTGGGTTCCCATCTAGCAAGCTGGTTGGGAGCCTGGGATCTCATTTTAATTTGTTCATGGCTGGTACTTGAAGGTTTCACAAATCCAGGAGCATGCTCATATGTTTTTTAGGGGGATTCAGCTTTTTGCTCAAGCCATGACTTTCAGGGTTTTTTATCTCCTTGCCATGGAATTGAAATGAGGTTGATTCTCTCTGTCACATCTCCTGGTTTCTAAGCTGCCTTCTGCATGTGCTGCCGGTTGGCAGTGGCAGCTGTTCAGGCAAGTGAGCTGAGGAGTTGTAGGCTTCTTGCAACACTGGGAGCCTTGCCTGAATTGGCTCCTCCACTGCCCTGGCCTATTTTCTGAGAGCTGAAGACAGCCAGTACTCTCTCACTTTTGGAAAACAAACATACAAACAAAAACCCTGAACACAAACCAGCCAAACCGAACTAGAAAAACTATTCCAGTTCACTGGAAAAGCAAATATTGTGCAACTGAACAGCTACGAACAGCTTATGTGGCTGTCCTAGGCTACATACTTATTTTAGGCAACTCTTCAAGTTCAGTCACTATTCCAATCACCCACGTATGTCAGAGTGAGCTGAACTCCTTGGATAAATGAACTGAAATACTTGAGGTGCTGGAGGAGCATCTTAAAATATTTCATGCTTTCTATAAAATCATGTATGCGTACTTAGGAACATCCCTCTTAAAAATATCACCACGCCTCTATACTTCCATAGCCTATTGCTGTTGATTAGGAGATTAAAATGCAGAAAGAGCTTTTATCAAGGAGAAAAAGTACTTTTGTTCCATTCTTAAGCAAAATAGCATCCTGACCTGGATTTTTAAGAACATTTTAAAAGAGCAACAGCTGTTATTAAACCACTAGATATTCTGGCTTAAAATGGACAAAAAAAGTAGGCAATAGTCTCATTTAAGCAGGATGCAAAATAGATGTGGGACGCAGGATTATACTCTACATTATGCATGACTGAAAAGCAAGCTCCAATTCTTACATGCCCATTCAGTGGAGAGACATAGTCATAAAGACATGCAAGAAGAATATGTTAGAGTGATCTTGGTTTGGATCCTCTGCAGACTTTTTGAGTAACAGGTAGATCTATCTTGCATGAACAGTGCAATCTGCCAGTGACAACCCCCCTTCAAAAAAAAAAAAAACCCTTCGCATATATTTCTCTAAGTGACACCAACATACTTGAGAAAATCAAACTTCTGACTGAGATTTTGTAGTATCCCCTACTAGTCAATAGAAGTTCAATTGTTCCTGTCTTCTGCTGGTGTAAAGTAATACCTTGAATGCTTAAACCTACATATTTTATTTTCCTAATACAAGTCTGCAGTAAGAGGGAGCTTATATACATGTAAATACAATTATTTGTATAGTCAGCTTATACATACACATATGAAGCCTATCTGAAAATCTGGCCCTTAGAGTTCACACTAGTTAAATGAAAAGATGTATGTACTGAACTTGGAAACCCAATTTTCCAATAAGTGAAAATCTTACTGAAAACAGTATTTCATGATTTTCATTTTGGAAAAGGTTATAAAGCATCACTCTACTACAAAAGCATTTTCACCCTGTCGGCCCAAACAGTGTGGTTTGTCATGTCTAGGTGCAAAACTATCTCAAGAGTGAAAATCAGGTTGTACATTGAACAGTTACATTCAGAGATTCTAATAAATGTGTACATGCTTACAGATGTGTTTTGTTGACAGTCTTTAAGTATTTAATTCCCTCATTTTATTAAAAATCATTCTGCTCTGTGAAGAAAGAGAAACCTTAGCTTGCAAATCTTTCAGTCTGAGTTAAAAAAATTGAACTCTCCAACTCAATACTCCCTGACTTTGACCTTTTGTAAATCCACTGAAAATTCAATTTTTCACAGCTGGTCCTTCACTGAGTAACATAACACAACCTGCTCTTTGTTCTGCATTGTGACTTATTAGATTTTACGCTGCTCATGAAAATGAACATTGATTATTAATGTGCATTTTGTTTATGAGTTTGCTTTCACTGCTAAGCTTACCGTACCTATCATCTGTGTGTATACTAATTTATACTATTGCAAATGGATTCAGTGAAGATGTGCCTTAAATGGGTAAACGTGGGTGCTGCTCATATATGGAGATATTAACAAATGAGATGCATGTACTTGAACTGAACTGTCAATTAAAACATCTTGGATGCTTTTCCCTTGGCAAAGAGCTATACTCAGTAACATGTTTATAAAAAGATTTACATAGCTTTTAATATTCTGTTTTTCCCAGATGATGCAGTAAACATTAAAATACATTAGTGATGAGCCATACATATAAACAAAATAAAACTTGCAATTAAAAAAAAAAGTACAAAACCAAACATAATAAAAAAAGAATGGAGCGGAAAAACTAAACCATCAGCCATATGCTGACTTAGAATACATCAGATACATTGGCAGATTCTGTGACTTTGCAAAAGTCATCTGACCATACCTCAGTGGAGGAGCATTCAGGCCAGCAACCTGGGCTCTGGCAGATCTGAGACTGCAAGAGAGCAAATAAAACCCAATGTCCCCTTTCCCACATTATTCGCATTTTTGTATTAAATGCACTTTGCCTGCACATTCAGAACAAACCTTATAATAAAACACTGAAGAGTAGGAAGTTTTTGAGGTTGATTTGAGTTTTATACAATCTAAAATAGATTTTATAGATTTCATTACAGTCCCTTAATGTTTGTTACAGCATTTACAGAACACCAGGATTAACTAAGGTTCCTTTTCAGCAATAAAAGTACTGAAAGACATTGCTATGCATTAATATGTAGCAATGCTGGAGTGAGATACCACTTACAAACACCACTTTGGGAAAAACTTATAAATCAAAGTGATGGCAAAAATTTTGGCAGCCTTTGCAGAAAAGCTGACTGATGTGAGAGGTTTTCCTTTTATTATGTTCTTCACGTGGCACCATGATATTTGGTAAAATTTAAGGATTGCTATATTGATTGCTCCTCCTATCTCTTTCCATTCTAAGGTTACCAGAACTCTTTACGCAACTTGAAGAAATGAACCTCCATGGTAGGGAGGTTGGAACTAGATGATCTTCAAGGTCCCTTCCAACCCTAACTATTCTATGATTCTATGACAGTTTTTGCCTGAAGTTATTGCTTATGTCTCAGGTCTTCGTCGGTAACAAATATTTCCATTAATTCACCTCAGAAACACTGAATAGATGGGGTAATGGGGCTTTGGGGATTTTGATGGCCCTTTTTTAAACCTTTTTTATCATATTATTGCACTGACCTATAGAGTATATTCTAGCTGCAATAAGATAAGCACACTGTTTTCACAGAGTAGATGGATCAAGGCTTGTTTTATCTCATATAAAGAGAATATAAAGCTTCTAAGTGCTATTGTATGCAAAACCACTATTTGTAGGTGGAGGCTCTTTTTAATGGACCTCTTTTCAAAGCATCTAGTGAATATATCTATAATGTGCACTCAAAGAAAAATATCTATTTTCTCTGCAGCATACTTTTGAAAGTGCCCTCCATGGTTTCTTAAGCTAGAGAAGGACACGAGTCAGTTTGAAATAGCTCTCTCATAAATGTAAACTATTTTCATATATGACCATCTTCTCCCTTTCTGAGAGCTAAGAAGTATTTTCCTTTATAAAGAGCAACCGTGTTTGTGTCAAATACCTCTCCTGGAATGAGCCATAAACCAGAATATTCTGGTTTTGATACTCTGGAGAGTGTGAGATTAAAGTGGAAGTGAAAAAATCAAGAAAAAAACCTCTCCAAAAGTCTTCTACAAGGAAATCAAAGTCTCTCACCTAATATGCTCTCAATCTGGTAACTACTTTCATGTGTGTAATTATTCATATTTTACCCAGCTTTTGAGAGCTGAGGTACTAGCAGCCTAGACATTATGAAAAACAGGGCAGTTAAGACCAAATCTATGATGTCTTAGTGAAGGAAAATGCAGTTGAGAGTTAATTCTGAAACAGCTACAGATTTCAGCTTCATGCCAGAACATTACCTTACTCAAATAATGGCAGCATTTATAAAGGTATTTAAATGCTTTACTCCCACCACAACTGGTTTCTAAAAAGTAAGGATAATCCTTGTCTTGTAGAAATCTTTTGTATGCAAGCACTGTAAGGATATTACGTGCTTGGAAAATACAATAATAAGAGTTGTATGAGCGAATAGCACATTCCTCCTCTCGTACAGCTGGCACAACTGGCTGGTGGATCACACAGGCGTGCTACCATTCAGAGAGACCTCAATAGGTTGGAGAAATGGATTGAAAGGAACGTTATAAAGTAACAAAGTCCAACATCTCAGATTTAAAAATCAAAGAACTATAAAGTACAATACTGCACTGACAGAGAGTAACAAAAAAATTTACTTCCAAACTGGAGCACAGCTGAAGTACCAGAAAAAATGTAGATATGTATGAAATTTATATTCCATTTCCACGTAGCCAGATGTGTTTAAAGGCCATTTTCAGAATGTGTTGTAAATGTAAATGTCTGTTAATAGAGTGGAGATGGTCAAAGCAACATATGCTTAGAGACGAGTTCAAATTGTGAATGTGCAGATAAGGGAATATTATTCAAATCTCATTTGGGCCCATCCAAAAATATTCAAGTACTCCATCCATCCTTCAAAGAATGTCCTATGTGGATGAAAATGTACTGACAACAGTAAGGCACCGAGTAGCAACATGGTGTTGGTGCCCTTCAGGGACAGCAAATCCCCCAAAACAAATCTAGACAATTGCTTTGAGTATTTTGTCCAAAATACCTTATCATATCTAGCAGATTTCTTCTAAGAAACTATAAATACCCTGTTAAAATTCCTCTTCGTTTGTTTTCATGTACTTTTATCACTGCTACTGGAAGGTAGGTAATTAAAAAAAAAAAAACAACCCACCCAAACCAGAAAATGGCAAGCCCTTTTCAGCCATTTCACCAGAGAAATACAAATAAACTTTCTAAGTATAAACACTTGTATTCATTAATTTTTGTGCCAGGTGGTAGTTTTTAGGTTATTGCACAACATAATGGATATAGAGTACCAATAATTAATACATATTTTTACTCTAAAACTGTTTTTTTCCCCAACACACAGTCATTTTCTCTATAGGTTTTACAATGTGTCCTTAGATAATTTACCTAGGTATTCTCCACTCTTTCATTACAGAAGACTTGAGATCTCTACAGAAGATACTTGGTTGTCAATGGAAAACAGTAAGTTATTACAACTGAACACTTGTGCTATGATTAGCTGTTGTGGATTCTGCTCAAAGTTTAAAAAACTCCTCTAGAAAACTTTCATATTGAGAACTATACCTGTGACATGAGTAAAAATCATTCTGCTGACTTAAAAGAAACTATGAAAGCTCAGAAATTAGTGTAATCTGTGGGGTTTTTTATGTTAGTTCCTTTCGTTCATCCTACTACTCTATGTTCAATCTTTACTTACACCTTAACAATGAAGTATTGATGCATGTGGACAAATAAAAAAACCAAACACCAAACAAAATCAGAAAAACTGTGCTATTAGTTTACCTGCTGACAAAATGTATTTCTCACAAATGTTTTGCCAGTAGGGGACTATAAGACAACAGTAAGGAGATAATAAAGATCTTTCTTCTGTTAAACTTTTCTTTTGGTAGGGAACTCCATGTCCACTGTAGACTGATGATTGCAGACACTGAGTTTTTCTAAGCCATCAACGAGCCAGAGAACATGAAAAGATAGCATCATTTTTCTAACACCCGCTACATCATCAGTCTGGAACTGGCAGCAGCAAGCAGAGCAAAGAAATAATTCACTTCTCAATGCCAAGGTAGTCTTTGTAATCCCAAAGACCAGAACAGAAAAGACAATGAGATTTTGCGTTGTGCATACTGAACTATTTAAAAATTAGTTGATGTCAGCAGCTCATTTTAGCCCAATTTGTGAATAGTTATAATTCCTGATAGTTTCCCATTTGGCTTATGTTGAGTTGGGACCCATAGGGTTAAGTACTCTGAGGACACGAATAACTTCAGCAACCTTACTTCATCTCAGCAACTAACAATTATAAATATTTATAGACAGTAATAGGCTTAAAATTTAAAAGAAGATGTGATGAACTAGCAAGAAACTTTACCTCAGTCCTTGACTTGCCTTTGTTTTCTTGATAAAGTACATTTCTTACGACAAATGTAAGTTCATACAGCTTTGCAGATTTTATATTGTCACTATGCCAGGAATTGCTAAAGGATAAATCTCTATTGTTCATCTCTCAGTGTTACCGTTCACTGGGAGCTCATATATAGTCTGAAGAGACTAACATACTGCAAAAATACTACATTTACGGGACAAGTCATCGGGTCAAAGTCAGGATGGAGGCTGTTAATGGACAGGTTGACTCTGTTTAATGTTTAGAAGTACCAAGCTGTTGCAGCTCCAGTTAAGGCCAAAGACAGACATTTTTATTAAAAAATTAATGAGGCAAACGATCAATTAATGTTGTAATTATCTCTGTCCTGTTTTCTCAGATTTTGTGCATGTGTCTTAATGATTAAATAGCAGAGACAGCACAGGTGGCCACTGGGCTGAGGGGAATGGGGTGACTGTGGTCATTACTCCAGAGAAATCAAAGTTGTGAGAGAAAGAAATGTGTGCTTAGAGAAAAAAAGAGAGAATCTGGCAGCCAGTGGGGCAAAAGGGATATAAAGCCTCTTTCCAACTGAATTGGCAGAAAGACAAGGCCTGTCAAAGCAATAACTGCAGTAAAACTGAAATTGTCAGGCACTGTTAGTTGCCATGTTCATATGCTAGTACTACAGGAAGCATTTAAAGGAGGTGCTGACCACCACTATTTAAAAATACAACCCCTGCTCTACCCACTCCAGCCCACTTCAACAACAACATGATTTTTTTAAAAAAAATAATGCTACTTTATTTGCACTTTCACCTTGTGGCTGTCAGACAGGGTTAGCAAGGAGACTGTTCAGGTTGTGTTTTACGTAAGAGATGTAGAATGATGCTCCTCCAGAATGATTAGCTACATGTTGGAGACAAGAATATTGAAGAAAAGCATTATTTGAAGGTTATGTACAAATACATATCCATTATTTGTAGATGGATATTGAAAAGATTTTTTAGATCACTCTGGCATTTTAGCCTTTCTGATACTGCATAATTTATTTCTAAGGTGTAGTATTCTTTCTAATTCTTCTTCCCCATGACCTCACTAGTGAAGACACTTCCAAAATATGTCTGGGAAAATAAGAGAGTCATGAGATGCCACTCATGCCTGGAGCTACCACTTATTGATGGTCAAACCTACCACCTCTCCTTTGGTGACAGTACAAAAAAAGTACTACATCTCATCACTGAAATATTTATCTAATTAATAAAAGGGCTAACGGTACTTTCCTAATAACAAGACAATATCATAACTCATTAAAAAATTGATACAACAGATCCTTGCATGCTACAATGATAAGCACTCTAGAAGATTATAAATAATATGATAATATAAACGTAGTTCCTTTGATCACACTACTGTTAAAATTAATAAATAGAAATTATGTCTTCTCAAACTCAGTACAATGTAAGAATGTAGATCTGCTGACTCAGATAGCACATTCTGTTCTGCATATTTCCTCCTTCTCACAGAAATTTCAAGATGTAATAGGAAATCATAAGTCTTGCAGTCATATTTAGAAGGTACCGTAGCATGTGTCTTCAGCAGACAGCTAGGTATAACTCTAGCAATAACTTGGAAAAAAAAAATTACAGAACCTTTGCTAAAAAAAGAAAAAAATCATATGTGTAAAATATGGCAATGTGTTGCAGAAAGCTAAGAACACATCAGCTGTACTGCCCAGAGCACTTAGTAAGTTAAACTCATTCACTGCATAGGTTTATCAATACATTTAAATATAAAACCTGAAGTTTAGGAACAAAGCACATAGAATATATAATCAAAGGAACAGGATCCTAATAAACTAATTCTGGAAATGGTTTAGGAGACTGTGTCTAATCAAGTAAAATGAACCATGAAGATTACTAATTCAGATTTTTATGTATAATCGGGTAAATAACAAGTAGGAGAAGAGAAATCACAGTATTTCATAGAATAATAGAATCAAAGAACAACCAGGTTGGAAGAGACCCATCAGATAATTGAGTCCAACCATTCCTATCAAACACTAAACCAT
>WAAB01019354.1:0-35124 GCA_013389865.1 Piaya cayana | reverse complement strand
TTTCCCCCCCCCCCCCCCCGCCCCCAAAATGCTGCACTTTCACTTACGTAATTCAATGTTTAAATCAAGACTGCTGCCCTATTTTGTCACTGGCAAGAAAGAAGCACCTAAAATACTTTTCCTTGCTAGATTGCCTTAAGTTGAAATCACTTTGGAACTCAGTTCTGGTAGTTTATGTGTCATGTCTATTTACCAGGCATCAAGAATGCACTGGGCGTTTCTAACTGAGAAGATTTTATTAGTAGGGACTACAAATTAAACTTTCGTTCTTAATGCTTTGTTTTATACTAGTAATACAAACTCAAATATAAGTCAGATTTCTACACTATTTCTGCTCAGTAACATCACATAGAAAAAAAAATTTTCTCAGTGGCATTCTTCTTTCTAAATACATGAGGTCTAAAGGGATTCAAATTGACCTTTTTCTTAGAGAAAGATAACTTTCCACAGAAAACTCATTCATTTATGTTTTAAACTGAAAACCACCTTTTGAACTTGATAAAACTGGATATAATAGTTTGATTGTTGTAATCCTCTAAGAAATTTGGATCAAATACAAGCGTGCTGAACAGTTTTGACCAGAAAACATAAAGGAGCAACAAAGGGTCCCAGTTTCAGTTGTTTCCAGGAGCCAACTGCCCATCATGACTGTGGCCCCTCTGTGGTCTCAGTGACATTGTGGATCATCCCTTGACACCTCCTGGAGCATTTCAGGAATGACTGAGATCTAGCAGCAGCAAAGATCTGCTTTCTTCCCTGGTAGAGTTTTCTGCCAAGCCCTGAACAAGTCCCTACCCTCCAGAAACAGACTAATTCATATGCACAATGTCAGCCTTGATACCACTGGCCCCACAAGGACACATTACCTGCTTGGCAAGCAAGATATTTTGAAAATCATATCTGAGGAGGAACTGGGAACTATAAGCCTTTACCACCACCACCAGAGACAGAACTGGCAGGAGTCCTCCTCTTTATACAGGAAATGTGTTTGGGCACATCTGTGTCTGCGCCAAGAAATAAATCCCATCTTTCTAGCAGACCTGATTCCTGCCTTTATGAAAGCACTGGTATGTCTGTTCCCAGCAGATGCCTAAGCATAAGGCCTCTGGAGTCACACATAGGCTCTCACCCAGTTCAATGAAAGAAGGAGAATTGTAGCAGGAGACTGATGGAGATCTCCTCCAATACTTTATACACCCTGATAAATGGAAGGAGAAGGAAAAAACGTTGCTTATCCAATCTGGCAAATAAAGCCCAAAAAATATCCAATGTCTAAAAGCTGTTGTGGGAGATATCCAACTCTGAATTAAGATAAAAATTCCTACACAGACAGCTATTAGACATGAGAATTACTTATCTCTTATCTGACAGTTTTGTTGGGACTTGAAATATTTGGGGTGTGAATACATATAGTTCAAAAATACATGTTTAAACTGAGGGTCTTCTAAATTCTGTGGGCTATGCAGACAGATATCAAACTGGAAAACAGTTTTCTCCTTTCTGGTCACAGCTTCTGTATTAATATCAAATGTTGCATTATTTAGTTAGGTTATTTGATGTGGTAGAAACTGTCATGAAGGTCTTCTTCTGGTTAGATAAGAAAAACAGATGTGAAACTAGAGCCTCTTCCTCCACTGCTAGATTATTTCAGCTGTATTTATTCCATGTGTTCAGCACTCCCTTGCATCAAACCTTCTGTTGTCGTCCATGTGCCAAAAAGTTCCAAGCCTTTAACTCTACGGAGCTTTGGAAAGAAGAGGTAGAATTTTAACTCCAGATATTGTTCACAATACAGATCCAATTTCCTGACATTTCTAGACCTAAATACAAACAACTTTCATTTCATTTCATTTCATTATATTATATTAATTATATTATATCATATATCATATATCATATATCATAATGATATCATATCATGTCTTCTGCATGTGCAAGATGGGGATTTTTCAGTCTTTAAAACTGGATTCTCAGTGTTTCTCTCCCACTAAATTAGTTCCCAGACATGGCCATTTCTCTTACATAATCCAGCTTTTCATTTTAAATAGCAGAATCACAGGTGTTAGTTGTAAAGCTGAGGAGATGATTCAGGAATTTGAGGATACAAAACTTGTTTCCCTGATAGCCACCACCTCCCACTTGATGCACCATTTCCCAGCAGAGCTGCCTTGCTGAATTCCAGCTGGGACTACGCCTATCAGTGGCATTTTCTGTTTTATCTCAGTCACCTGAGTTACCCCATCACCAAAACACAAGATTTATCATTTCGTGTTATTTCTACACATGTACATGCATTATTTCTATACTCCATATGGAAATAACATTTTAGGGCAAAACAGATCATTGTCATAATTTAATACAGATAAACCTAAACATTTTATACAATTAGATCTCCCTATTTGATAGCCCACAAACCCTGCATTGCCATCTCACCAAATAGGCAGCATACTCAGTATGCAGGTATTTCCTTCACAAATAAGAAAACAAACATGCAGAACATCTGGATGTTTAATGGGATGAAATACATATTGGTTTCAAATTGTTCACTAAGTGAATGTTACTCCATATGCCAAAAATACTATGACAGGTCCCCTTGAAACATAAATTCAATTATGTATGCCTCTGCTCTCAAAAACTATACTGTAAACATTAGACAGCTTCACTCAGTGGGTCTTGTCCCCTGTGGTGCATATATTCCTGTTTTCTGATTAAAGAATTAAGAATGTGTTTGCTTATAATTTCTGTTAGTTCAGTTTAAGTGATCTAAGGAGACTTCTGCATAATTTTCTTTTTAACAGGAACGTTTACAGATATTTTTTTAGATACATTTATTTTTTTGGGGATGCAGCCAAACCAACAAAGGGTTTAGATCAGTGAAATCAGTGCCATAATTTAGAGAAAAAAATCACACTGCTCAGTGCCAGGGACAGTCTTATTTGTACAGGAGAATATAGGTGTTAAAGAAGTGTAAGACTGCATGCAAACTGCAGGTAGAGCAAACAGAAAAAAACCCCAAAACCCTCTCTATTTACATACTAAACATAGAATTCACTGAATGAGTCCAGAAGTCCACAAGACCCTGTCTCAGAACATGACTTCTTTTTAAAGGAAATTTCATTCATAAAACCTTGCATAGGGGAGAGGTGGCACTGAAAACCATCAATATATCTGTGCAAACTACTTGCGATAGGCATATATTACGTGAACTATGACTTCCTGATGCTTCTTATTTTAATTATCTCCTAAGAAAAGTTTTCTTATCTAGATTTATTTCCTATATTCAGAGCTCCTGTACACACAGAATTTTTAAATTCTCTTGCCTCATGCTTTAGACTGTTTCTTAAGTCCATTGAAATTTTCCACTGAAATCCATCAAAAGTTTTCCCACAATGTAGACTGGAAATGAAGTATATAGAGCTTTCAGATTACACACAGAATGAATTCACTACCAAGGCACACAATTAAGACTTGCACAACAAAACCAGAATTCTTGAGCAGTGAACATTTCTCCAGAGTTTGCAACAGCTTCTTTCAGGAAGAGGTTAGGACAGGCATTCTTCAGGTAAGAAACTCCACTGACTAGGCATAGGGAAATTATTCCTTATTCCAATTGTCTAAAAATGAATACAGATAACACTAGATACAATCCTTCCCTACGGTAGGTTTGGCTGTGCACTGAAAGAGACTCAGCATTTAGTCATTTATATTATATAGTTAATGATCTAAAACTTGGGCTGGGGGTTGAATTTGAGCCAATTCAGGAGACCTAATCAGGAGCTTTTGCTCCTGTCTTCAAGAAGAGGTCATTTGAGTCCTAGTCTGTTTACTTGGCAGTGAAGCAAGTTGCATAGTGGTGCTCGTGACAAAATGCAAATCAATGCTGTACATTTCTGGAATTGGGACGACACTTCCTTTTCAGTCCATCCAGAACTACATTAAAAATGTAAAAAGTTCATTAATGTAAAAAGTACAGTAAAAAGTTCAAGATTGTCATTGCCCCTGCAGTCAAGCACAGGCATCACTTATAAAACTATCATTTGTAGCTCAGAAGTTGAAGCAGGATTGTATAAGTCCAGATAGGTGATGTCCAGAAATGGCTGAAAAGGCTTGGGCTGAGCTGGCGGCTGTTTACTCAGGCTGGGAAACAGGTATGATAAGGGCTGTTCCCACAGGCACTGCCCTTATCTCAGCATGGGTTCACAGGGTCTGGGATCCCTGGTGCTGAGTGTGCTGCTCTTCCTCATGCTCTCTGGTGCCTTAGCAGAGCTACTTCAAATGGCTTTCATCTCCTCTCTGCTTCCTCTCAGCTTATACATGTTGTGAATTACTTTTATTTAGGAAGAAAATTAGTTCCTGCAGATCAGGAGGTCCCTGAGTGCTCTGAGACCTTAGTATTTGAACCATCTGAACTGGAAGCAAATCAAAGCTCAAAACTAGACTCCAGCTCAGACTTTATGTATCATATAAACACATCTAGAAAAATGAAATCAGGACCATAATTTAGAAAAAAAATCAGATTGCTCACTGTCAAGGATAAAGGACTACTCGTGAAGGATGTTTCAAGGTTAAAAGAACAACTCTTGACATCTTTACTCAGCTTTGAAATGACCCTTTAGTCCACTAAATCTTCCAGAAGTTGGCTTAATTAGGATAGGAGACAAAGGGAACAGAGGCAGAAGGAGTCCTAGGTCAATGCCCTTCCTCCTAACTATTTTTCTTACCAGCATTATTAGAAACATAACTTCCTTGTCTGTAACAGCTACAAAAATTGGGTAGCACTGCAGGATGGACAGACAGTTCACAAAATGCCTGGAAACAAAGCTTTTAGATTACCTTATTTTTATACGTAACACATAACAAGCAAAGAGAATGCCTGTTGAATCAACATCTTCAAGTATTGTGTATGCAAAATAACAGACTGTAAAAATGCCTGGAAATGTCAGTATGAACTACATGCTTATGTGGATCTGATGATCTGACGTGGGAGCTGGGATGATGTGACTATCCAAAGAAACGTTTGTTCACAGAGCCACTGTGCTGAGAACATGCACTCAATTCACAGTGACAAGGAAGAGCCCATGTGCCTCTGCTAGTTTTCATACACATTTTTCAAGAAATAACAGGTCTTGGATTAATAAGTAACAAACATGGTTACAGAAAGTTTCCTCAGAAGGCCCTAATGGAACGTTAGCAAATGAACAGTCAATTCTGTGAATTAGTAATAGGACTATAATGCAGTCTTCTAATCAGGGATACCATGCTGGTGTATGTTTTATCTTGCTACTCATGCATAGTTGATCACAGTGCAAATAAAGGCATTCTTAGTCCAAAACATTGCTATGCTCTGTAATGGTTCTAAGCACAACAGCATCCTTTTGACACTTATGAACCATTTTCTTCATCCCCTTCTTCCACTGCACACCAAGTACTCTACCAGTTTTTCTTATTTTTTAGTTTTCCTTACCTGTGTTCTACTTCCTTTTGGATCACTCCTTAGCAAAGGCATCTGTTCTGTTGCTTCTAAAACTTAGAGAGGAGAACTGTCAAGGTTTCATTTTTCTTCCTCCTTGGTGTTATTTTTACCATTCCTGTATGTGCAACCTGCTGATAGGAAGCTGGGTTCTTTCCTCTGACTCTTCTAACTAGCTCTATTCCATCCTCCTCTGCCACAAAAGAAAATTTATATTCGTTTGTTGCCTATTAAGCTGTCTTACAAAGCAGAATTGGGAAGCACCAAGGCTGCACTGAACGCATCATACATTTTTGTGGCAGAGAATGGTCTTTATATTCCCTCTATCATAGTTGAAGTATTATCTCCTGCCTTCCCTCTCTATAATCGGTGCACTCTATCGACAGGCATAGCCTCTTAAAGGAAGTAAAAAGGTAGAAAATTATCCCCCAAATATTACTAATTTTTGCACTGGCCATTTTTGAGGGCTGTTTATTATTATACCCATGCATATTTTACCATAGAAACAATACTGTAGCTGCTAAAAGAAGTTATACAATAAAAAAATATAGGGGGACATGATGTGTGGGCTCAGAAACAAATGGAAACTCAGACAGAAGGGCAGAAGTAAGTCATGAAACAGCCTTTTATCACCTCCCTTCCCCTTAAGATAACGTCCATGAAATGGACAAGAATGCTCATGGATTGGGTAATGGATTGCTACAAATCTAGAGAAATTAATACGGAAAACCTTCCCATGTAAAAGGAAGACCAGCCATTTGGATGAGTTAATTACAACGTAATTTTGCTAACTGATATCAATGTACCTATTCTTTTTTAGCACTGCCATAAAAACATAATGCTATTTTTACATGTAGAGAATTTGCCAACTGCTCCCTTTCTACCTGGAGAAAGAATACACATAGCTTACTGTAAATGATATAAAGGAAATTAAAAACAGAATAACAAAACTGCTAGAGGGGAGAGCAGGAGAAATTCTGCTGTAAACGTGAGCCTATAATGGAAAGCGGGGATAAGAAACCATGTAAAACTACTTTCACCTGGTTCTTTGAAAAGTCATACCTGGTATAAAGCTAGTAATGGCACTAAGAGGAACAAAAAAATAATTAATCCTCTAAAAACTTCCTGTGCGACAGAGAAAAAGCAATTGTTGCTCCTGCTATTAAAGAAGACTTGCTTTTGTATATGCAAAAAAATCATTGCAAATTGCTACACTTCAACAAGCAACCAAAATCTAAGCACAGGGTCAGTTTCTGCCATTATGTCTCAGCACTCTAGTAATGCTCTTGGGGTTAGAACACATAGGAAAGATGCTCTGTTTCAAATACCAGCATAAGTGAGACAGGAAAATGAGATATTTGAGGATCACAAGACTATTTTTGAGGAAATTGGAAATGCCAGGATAATTTTTTTGTGATGTTCACTAGTTACTGCATGCTGATAGTTGGAAATTAAACAACCAGGTTGTTGAGTACAGTTACTCCACTTCATTACACTAAAGGTAATTGCCTAGATGTCCATCCACCTTGCCAGTTTGGTTTTGACAGTCTCCCATGATCCATTCTCAGACAAATAAGATTTCTGACTCCTACTTTTTTCTCACACTATCCTTTCTCTTTCCAAGAAAGGCTTAAAGAGTTACTGCAACTCAGGAATATCTTTTTTAGAGATGTTGCAGAAAATAGGGAAAAGAGAATGGATAAGTTGCTGAATTTATACTTTCCCCTTTGCACTCTTCTAGGTTTGTGGTAAAGAAACTCTAAAGAAGTTTGACACGATTAGTTATAGCTCTTTTATTCTCTTGTTATTGGAGACAAACTTCACTCACTCCCTGTCCCTCTGTCAGAAACAGTCTCCTACTACCACGACTGACATGTGAAAACAGTCAACCAAGTACTTCTGGGGGGCTAGGATGCAAGTATGACTGAGATGAGGCTCAGCCCTACCATCAAGAAAGGGTCTGGTTCCCCAAACTATATGAAATTATTTGGAATAAACAGCAGAGTGGAGAGAAGTCAGGGAATCATACTACACACAGAAGTTAAATATTTCCACAATTTGTGTAACTTGTTTCAATTCCCTATCTAAATTTTTATGTAGTAATTTGGCTGCTATCTTTTGTCTAATTAGAACCAATTGTAAACTGTACTTTACTAATTCCCTTAATGTTATTATCTTGAGTTTGCAGAGGTACTCAGTAATGTCTGCCCTGCTGTCCTTTACATAAGGTTCATTTATTTTCCAAGTAATAACACAGACTAAGAATTCATGGGGTGATTTAGTTAAAGCTAAATAAGAACAACTTGAGTTTAAAGAGAGTTTTCTTAATTTGCACTTCATTTTTTTTCTTCCATTTGTGTTATCATTGCTTTTCTATCTTTCCTTTAATAAGATCTCTCTCCCTCCTCCCTGGTATCTGTCTACTTGCAAGGACCTTTGCATCTATCTTTTTCTTGTCCTATTTTTAGCGCACATCTGTTCCTGTTCTGACCTCAATTCTCTCTCGTCTGGAAGGGACTCTCATCTCTTCCTTTTTCTATGTTTCCCTACTGCCAGATCTTCTCTCAGCTGTCAGATCCCTTCTTTGTTGCTAATCCATAATCTTTCTGTTGGTGGTCAGTGACTGAACTCCTTGCATGCACTGCCTGCTAGGAGAAGGCAGCTTTCCAGGAAGCCCCTGCTCAGCTGTGCCATCTCTTCATTTCTAAACACTCATCCAACTCTTCATTTCTAAACACTCTCCCTGTGGGCAAGTTGCAAAGGCTGTGACTTGCACTTTATTTCCTCCCTGCACTTCTTTTATATTTTTCTAATATCGTAGATCTTTCCCAATGACTGTGAATTAAACTTATTAGCCTTCATAAGGATGACAATAAATGCCACTTTTGTTAATTTTGTAGGTTGCATTTCAGTTTCCTTTAGATCAGTAATTATGAAATTTGGTTTGTTCCACCTCATTTTTCCCTTCTTGTGTCATGTCTTCATTCAGTTTTTATTTTATTGTTGTACAGCTCTTATTTTCATTACTCTATTCTCTCTTTGCTAGGTTTTCCTCCCCTCCCTTTCACGTTTCTTGTGTGTGTGCGCACAGTTGACATTTTTGCTATCTTTAACTTCCTGCCATCAGGAAGGATGTTGTTTGGAGACCTGAGTATGAGTCACTGCATCAGATTAAATAGCGAGCATTAACTAGCTGGTGCTTACAGGGTGAGTTCTGGATTTGGGAAGTGGCAGGCTGCTTGGCTGGCCCTCAGGACATCAGGAACAGGGCCTGACTCCACATCCAAATGCCTCCTGGCAGCAGAATTGAACAGCATGATCAAGGAGATGGAGGGTCTTTACTGCTTTATTCTCATCCATAGGAACATGTTTGTAGAGGAAAGAGTTTGTCCACATCTTCTAAGGTGCATCTCCTGCTGCAACTAGTGTTGCTCTAAATCACAGGAGTGTCACCATAAGCATTGGAAGAGTTTGACAGTCAATGATGCCTCCTAGCACTTGGCCCTACCAGCATGCTCCAATGACTGTGAGTAAAGCAGACAAAGCCCTTTGCTTCCTCTCCTCATCATTACTGAGACACCTAATGCAGTTGCCCCATTTAATAAAAAAAATAAAAAAAGAAGTGTCATGGTAGTGCAAAGAAGGATTAGCTAACATAAATATTTTCCCTATTTAGTTGACATGTGCTATACTTTTGTTCCAGTCAAGCACCTATGGAGTTTCAGTGTTATTAAGCAGAATCATTGTAAGAGAATACATTAACATTTAAATAAGACAATCAGGATAATATTTTGAAAAATTGAATTTAAAAAAATGACTCTGGACCAAATGCATATAATCCAAAGGCCACATACACCTTTAGCAAATTCAGATTAGCTAATAAACACATCATTGATAGAAACATCTACTTCTAATTACCTATAATACTGTAGGAAAGAGATATCCACACTGCAAACAGTGCTCAACTGAAATGTTAAAAATTATCCCTTCTGCTTTTCCTCCTTAGAGCACAAAGAGAATCTAATTAACATGCTTAGTATCTCTCCAAAATTCAATTCAAACACCAAGTATGCTATCAAAGGCTGAATATCAGGCAGAAAAGTAATTTGGGATGACTGAGATGTCTTTACAAATACACTAATTTAACTCTAATGGGTCCATATGAAAAATCATAGTGAATGCAGTTAAAAGAATTTTACCTGCTTTTAAGAGATAATAATGAAGTCATTAGGAACTTTCTTTATCCTTAAAGCTGTCTTGCAACTGTTGAGGATGAATGTGTAACTTGATAAATGCAGCAAATCACACAGTATCTTGTGAGAAGACTTGTACATGACATTTTGCTCTTCAGTGATCTTTTCTCAGTGAAGAAAGCTTTCTCTGTCTTACAGAGACAGAATCTTTCAGGTTCTCTCAAATTTAAGAGAAGAGTGTCATTTAGAGGCTTTGCATTCTTTTCTCTTTTTTAAGAAAATTCTGTACATTAGACTTCAAGCTACTGCGATAGCATTTACCATCCAAGCCATTTCTTTGCTGCAGTGTTCTGCACCTCTATGTTGCAGATGATAAAGCAGGTTTCAGCACTTTTTACCATGTGCTTAGGCCTGGTGTGTCATTTCAGTGAACGTAGAATGGTAATCAGTTAAATGGTAAAGAAAGAAAGGCACATCAATAGCTGTTTCTTTCCAAATCCCTTTACAGATTGGAATAAAGCAGACCCTCCCACATTCAGTACAGTAAATGAATACCTCACTATCACGCTTCAATTTTCTGTTTTTATATGAGCACATTAAAGCAATGCTGATAAGAGTAAAATGGTGGGGTTTTTTAGTCTAGATTTCAGAGAAATGTTCTTGAGAAGGAAGGTATGTCTAAGGAGCAGTGCCTTATCACAGTACTCTCATTAGCATTTCTTCAAAGATACCTTCTTCTTGGACCCAGTTACAAAGACAAAATCTGCATTTGAATACAGATATTCAAAACGAAGTTGAAAATTGTCAGTCTTACAGAAAAGATGGACATAAGCCAGAAAACTAAATTGTAGCAAAAGGAATAAGATAGTAAGTATGCACAGAGGAGCAGCTCTTGTGTGTTAGGTATGAAATTAGAAAAAAAAAAAAAAGCCTATGTTTCAGAAGCTTCATGCAGATCACAAAAAAATGCAAATTTCACCAATTACCACTAGTGCTAATGCCAAAATGATCTCATACTTTATGACACTATCAAGTCTTTCAGTGTCTTTAAGTAATTACTGCCAAAATCACTGAAATGCAGGTTTTCATATATCCAGGCCTGTGGGCTGAGACTCTGGTCCTTCACAAAAATACAAAACAAAGCCAGGAAGGATAAAATTATGCAGTCTCTATGAGACAATTCTTCTTAATAAACTCAGGCAATTAGCGTTTAAATCACAGTGTTGTCCTTTTATTCAGTATAGGTCAGATGTGTCAAATGTCTATAGAAAAATAAATATTAATCACAGCTTTTGAAATAATTGTTTAGAACAGGACGTAGAAAGGGTCATGAGCTGTTTCTCACTAAAAAATTAACTAGTCCAGTTAGTGAAAAAGTGCTAAATTATGTTTATATATGGCAATGTTAGTGTTTATCTTCCAGAAATATAACCGGCTTCAATTACAACTCATACAGTTTTGCTAGCATCCTTGTGACTTAACTTGTAACCTTCCTTACTTAAAAATGACTACTCTCAGGCATGACGGCTTACTGCAGTTTAGACATACCAGATAAGCCTAAGCTCTCCAGGACTTAATAGTCAATATATTAATGTTTGGTTTAAAATACTTGCAAAGAATACATGTCAGATAGCTACCTTCCTCTTGCCTGCAGTGAAAACCAATGAAGACATATGGTTCCCTTACTGATTAGGTATCTAGTAATATTCAGGTTGGTTTTTTTTTCACAGAGAGATATTTACGCTTTTTCCAGTGTGCTTTCCTTGTTTGCAAAATTAACTTTATTTGTCCCCTTAACCTATTGCACATTTCCTTTGCCTTAGTTTATGTTTCCATGGACAATCATTCTTTCTTCGTTTTCTTTTTTAAAGATTTCATTTTGATTCACTTAGACATTTTAAGAACTGCATGTCATTATTTAGCCAAGACTGTCTTCCTGGCCTTTGTCTACCTTTCTGCCAAGGATAAACAGTTCTTGTTGAAAGAAAATACTGGAGTTCAAACATAATGACTTTGGAAGTAAACACTTCTGAATAGCTTTAAACAAAATCTTCTACTGTAATTTAAAGTACCATTTATGTCTGATCTTGAAAAAAACCAAAAACCTGAACATGTTCATGGCCTATCAGGTCTGATTTACTGTCTACCTTTTGCAGTCTTCTCAGGAGACTTGAAGAAACCTGCTCACATTTCCAGAAGTCTACCTGTGATTAACCACTACAGTGACCTACCAAGCAATGCAGTAGGTTCCCTGCACCTTGTCTTCAGCTGAAGCCTGGACTGGAAGGATCTATTCATCCTGCAAAATTCAGCTCTACCATGAATTTGTTATGGCAGGCATTTTCCCCTTTTTATTGGTCAGTTCTTTATAGGTGGACCCGTGATATATTTTTCAGTCAAAGTTACATCATAACTGATAGTTTATTTAAGATTTGCATAATATTGTGCCTTAGAGTACACAGCTGCTACAGAAGACGTACCTCTCCTGAACCCTCCTCTAAAAGATCAGTTCTTTAAAGATACCTCCCTTGGAGTAAACCAATGAGGCATACCTTATCCTTTTTAAAATATATGTATATATACTTATTTAACAGTTACTCAGTGCTAGTTGCTCACTATATAAGTACTGAGTTGGTTTATAATTACAATGTTGATGGAAGTCTTCTAATCTTGGATTGCAAAATTTAGACTTTTGGACTTTTTTGACTTTTTCAATTTGAAAAAAGCAACATAAACTAAGAATAAATTAAAAAATAAATTAAAAATTAAAAAAACTGGAGAAAGAGAAAACAGAAAATTTCAACAAATTTACACACAGCAGGAAGCAAACACTGTTAAACGTTACTCTATGATTCTATCATTTGGAATCAGGCAGATAAAGTGAGCATTGTTTATATCCTAGTTCCTTAATTGCAATGCTTATGTACACATCTACACACCACTCAATGTAAACACAAATAAAAAAAAAAAATACAGCTCATCATAAACCTCAGTCCAATATTCATACCTAATTCAGGCTTTATTCTGCAACAGTTAAATATGAATAGGTCAGATTTAACATGTATAGGATGGAATTGTGCACCAGTTACAAAAAAAATAAAAACCAGGCCCAAATGAAAAATGATAACTTTATCTATCTGGACACCAGAAATTCAATGACTGAGAAATTCTGTGTTATGACTCCAGATAATTTATAAAGATACGTTATTGTAGTAAACATGGCAGAAATTATCTTTGTCATAAAACATCAAATTATATTTTCTTCTTTTAGACAGGTTGAATTTGTTTGCAGAGATCTTAATTCAAAATATGTAACACTCGGAGAGCTCAGAAGGTAACAGACTGTGAAAAATACAGGAAACAAATATAGTGATACTCTGTTAAGGAGGAAGGCATGCAGACAGTATAATCTTAAAATAGGTTTGGAAAGGGAAGCAACATCACTGGTAAAGTTCTCAGCCTTTAATTAGTGTTGCATGGGCTGAACTATTACTCTGCTTATTGCAAGTCATTATCACTATCTTAATATTTGTATTGTTGCTTCTTATAAGCTGCAGAGATAAATGATAAAGCTACACTAATATAAAAGATACGTCATACCTAACTGTCACTGTCATTGCTCCTTCATCCTTATAGGCTGAGAAATACTAACTCCATCAACCTTTATACTATGTCCACTCTATATGGCTACAGAAAATAAAGAATAAAGAACAAAGGGAAAAGCCACAATTTATCTCATGACTTTTCCTTTTGTGGCTTAATATAATGGTAACCATGCTACCTTGTCAAGCTGGAGATAAATGGAACAGTTGGATTCCAAAGCCTAAAACTGTTTCAAGCCTGGCTGTGCTTACATATTAAGAAATGACTGTATCGGCAAAGCTCAAGGAGAAGCAAGTGCTTTGAGAGAGGCCATTAGTCAAAAAAAAAAAACCAAACCCAAAACCCCCCCCCCAAAAAACCAGTACACACACCAACAATTCTTTTTTCTTTCTTTTTTTTTTTCCTCCCATCATTGACAAAATGTTAGGATCAGTTGGCACCCTTCCTGCTCCCCATCTCCCAGTGTTCCAGTAAAACTTTGACTACTCTGATGAGAAAGGTTAAAAAAATCATAAGGTTCAAACAGGAAGTCGTATAAAAGTCCATGCGTGATCTGGTATCCTGCAGGGCTTTTTAGTCTACAGCCTAAGTGTCTACAGCTAAAGTGTAATGGAGAAGAAAAACAGTGCAGGAAAATTAGTCCTAAAACTTTAAAGACCAAATTTTACCTGTTTTTCACACATTACCTAACTCACTGCTTCAATTTGAATAAAAAAACAGATAGTTTCCAAAGAAGCAACATGGAAAACTTTAGTGTCATATGAACACAAGTATTTGTAAAATAATAGAATCATAGAATCACCAGGTTGGAAAAGACCTCTTGGATCATCGAGTCTAACAATTCCAATCAATCACTAAACCATGTCCCTAAGCACCTTGTCTACCCATCTTTTAAACACCTCCAGGGATGGTGACTAAACCACTTCCCTGGCAGCCTCTGCCAGTGCCCAATGACACCTTCCGTGAATTTTTTTTTCCTGATATCCAGCCTAAACCTCCCCTGGTGCAGCTTGAGGCCATTTCTCCTTGTCCTGTCCCCTGTCACCTGGAAGAAGAGATGAGCACCCTCCTCTCTACAACCTCCTTTCAGGTAGTTATAGAGAGCAATGAGGTCTCCCCTCAGCCTTCTCTTCTTCAGGCTAAACAATCCCACCTCTCTCAGCCGCTCCTCACAGGACTTTTTTGTCAGCCCCTTCACCAGCTTTGTTGCTCTTCTCTGGACACACTCCAGAGACTCAACATCCCTCTTGTAGCGAGGGACCGAGAACTGAACACAGGATTCAAGGAGTGGTCTCACCAGTGCTGAGTACAGAGGGAGAATAACCTCCCTGGACCTGTTGGTCACGCCATTTCTGATGCAAGCCAAGATGCCACTTGCCTTCTTGGTCATCTGGGCACACTGCTGGCTCATGTTCAGTTGCTGTCAACCAACACCCCCAGGTACTTCTCCTCCAGGCAGCTTTCTAGCCACTCTTACCCTAGTCTGTAGCACTGCACAGGGTTGATTTGCCCCAAGTGCAAGACCTGGCATTTGGCCTTGTTAAACCTCATGCCATTGTTCTCAGAGTAGAGTGGCTAGCAACAGCATAATTTTAATGCTTAAGTTTTAATTTCTAATATGTTTTAATTCTAAATGTAGAAGAATCAAATAAATGTGTGTTGTAAGAGAATGGCCCTTCACCATTACAAGTGTCACCCAGCCCGTCTCTTAAACTTACAATTTTGGTTGTAGCAGTCTTAGTGCAGCCCATGCATCAGGCAGACATCATCTGGGCATTTCTACAGTGGATCAAGGAATCCTTCTCCTCAACAAATCAGGAAAGACATCTTCAGTTCAATGCAGAAGGGGCTCCAAACTGTAGCACTTTGTCCCAGATCCAATACCCTAACAGACTCTGTGCCATTCACAACCTTTATCTGTCCCTCTCCTATTGAGTAAGTTGACAAAGCCCCAAAGGCAGCATTGCTATCACAACCCAAGAAGTGCAGAACAGTTTGTTTGAGGATGCTGAAGAGCTGAAGAACACTTTGAGGTTATGCTCCTGGTCAGAAATTGTCACAGGTTCTAATGTAGCAAAAATATAAGTGTTCATGTTAAACAGAAAAGAAAAATTGTAACCCTAAATCCATTTTGTATTTAAATTTAAGACAACGCCCCACCCCCCCACCAAAAAAAACACCAAACCAACACATTTTAAATTGCAATAAACACCTAAAACAAATAGTTTAGAAACAGGAGATATTTTAGAACCAGGAGGCATCATAATCAGAAATGGAAGGAAATTCTCTGACTTTTAGTGACGATGTTGTTAAAATATTGTCTTTACCCAGCAAGAACTCTGCAGCTCTCTCACTCAACTTGCTGTCTACAATGCAGTACGTATACAATTTTTTTATACTTTTTAATGATTTCCAAAAGAACTGGGATGGTATGTAATAACATTGATCCAAACATCTAAATTATAAACAGGTGACAGAGGAAAGAATAAAGAGAACTGATTTGCTTTCGTGTGGAAATGAACAGCTGGTAAGTAACTTAGAAATGGCTTATTTATTAGTAAGGTAATTTATTTAAAAGAATGTTCAGAGAACAGTAGCAGATTCTAGAATGTTCTATTGTCTTCAGGCAATAAAAGACTTCAATGTGCCATCTTTGGCTATTGGAAGTTGCAGAACTGTTTTAAAACCAAGTAAAAGTTAATTGCTTAAGTAAATGTTAAGTAATAAAATTCATTCAGACTGCAGTATTAAATGTTTATACAGGTGTTTGCTTGTGCGTTGGGTGGCTATATTACCTACATTATGTAGAAAACTAAAAAGGGAGCTTCAAAATCTCTAAGAAACAAGTTACAACATTTTTATTCTCTGATGACACAAGATAATTTAATACCTTAAGAGCTTTCCTCGCTAAAAAGTCAGAGCCCTCCATTTTTTATGAGCTTTTTTTATACTTTCTTATAAACAAAGAACAACACTCTAACTGTAAATTTCTCCAATCTGTCTTTTTCCCTTTAATATATGAATTAATCCCGTGGAGACACCTGCTATCTAATGGGTATCAGAAATGTCTCTCCAAACTTAGGTGTCTTAGGGAAGTGCACAAAATAAGGAAGAAAGAATATAGACCCAATTAGGAAAAAATTATCTCTGTTCTTCTGTAACGCAGAAAACATTATCTAGCTTTGATTATGTCCTTCAGAAGTCTGAAAGCCTTAAAAAACCCTCTCTTACCCTTAACATTTCCCCTCTACATTCTGAAGAAATGCATTAAATGCAGACATGATTACAAAGCCACTTTTCTGAGTTACACTAAGAGCATTTAAAGATTAGCTTTCAAGTCATGCAAAATGTCTCCCTTTTCACAGCATAAAGTTTATAATGTATTTTCTTTTTTCAAACCACCTATTATATGAATGTTATTTAAACTAGAGGTTAATGCTAAGCTAGCATAATACAGCTATTTGCTGTGCAAGATAGCTCTACATCACTGCTGTAGTTCTTTGTAGTATCAGTTCTGAATAGAGGATGGCAATCTGGTCAAAAGGCAGCTGTTTTGAAAACTCAAGCATAAAGACTGGTTTGACTGAGATTTTGGGTTTATGGCTTTGGAGGCAAAAGTTCAATGAAATACCTCACTGCACAAATAGCTACCACAGTTGGAGCTATTCTCACATAAAGATGCTTCATTCTCCAGTTTTGACTGTGGTAAAGAAAAATACGTGTCTGCAGAGGACTTTAAGGACTCTTTTAAATGTCTGTATACTGTCAAACTTTAAGGCAACCCTAATTGAAACACTTAAAATACCCCCACCAAATTCTTTAAGTTATTCCTACAGAAATATACTTACAACTGTAAGGCCTGCTGCTCAAATGAATGGATACTAATTCAGAAAAAGGGATGATACACAATTCTACTTGCAGTTGTATGTATAGTAAGAGGAAACACAAAAAGAAAAATTACTGTTTTAAAGACTCTCTGAATGACTGCCACCTGGTAGCAGTTTGGTTATGAGGAATTACTTTAAGCTGCCAGTATTTGATCAATAGCTTATCTCCTTAGAACAGTTGCACACAGTTTTGACTGAGTACCAAGAGCTGGTGCATTGCCAGAGGTGCTCGCTCTGCTTTGAGATGCATAAACCAACTTCCACTCCAAGAACATGGGAGGAGTACATGCAGTTAGTGTGAAAGCAACTGGGAAAGAAAACTTCCACCCAAGCAAAGCTGCTGGACATTAACTCATGTGGACAAGCTCCTTTGTTCTGCAAAAGAGAGGGTTTGTAGTCCTGTCTCACTGGCAGGTACTGCAGGCACTCACACATTCCATGCAGCACTAATTAAAGGTCTGCTCTCTCTGCTTCACCAGTATTTTACTTCCGTGCTGCTAAGCATCCCCACATTGAGAGTTTATTTTGTTGTCTGATTTTAGGCACATGGGCAACTTTTCCTGTAATTAGGCAAGAGACATATGGCTGTTAGACTGTACCTGTCACAAGTTGCCACATTGATTTTGAAAAGATATCAGATGAATTCTGCAGGGAGCATTTGCTGGATCTCCTACAGCACTCCTGCTTACTGTGGGAATGCCACAATACTGAGGACACATGCACAGCACGTCAGATCACATTAACAGACTGCTGTCCATTCACCTCCCAGCAGACCCACGCCTGAGCCCATCTGGAGAGAACCAGCTGCTGCTCACTACAGCATGTTGAGATACAGCGGTTTGCGCTCTCCCAGGCTCTCCCACTGGTCCTCCAGCGCAGGCAGCACAGATCTTACTCCCTACCTAAACCAAAAGCTGGGCTTAAACTTGGTCATCTCCCACTTGCAACAGACCTGATCCTAGTTTCACCCAGTTTCAGAATGAAAAAGCTGAATCTGGATAGCAAGAATGTCTAAAGATGCCCACTCTATTCCCTTACTTATCTTTCCCTTTTAATTCCTTAGCCCCAAAATAAAAAGGATGGTACATTCAAAAAGACATATTTAACATGGAAGAATCCACAGGATAACATTAGTATTTCTGTAGATAATCTCAGATGAATCATACTCTCTGCTACTTATCTGAGATTTGCTTGATATATCTAATAGGATAATTTTCACTCTTAATGTGTGTCTGTTTCTAGACGGGCAATATGATTACCCAACGTTGGATTTCCAGTGTAAAATTAAACTTGCTTTCCCATATGGCAGTAATTGCAGTACAGGATCTCAGTAGGCGTATAAAACAGGGAGTACAAGAAAGATACATATGAGAAGCAAACTATGCCAATTCAGAAAACATTTTTGTGCAAATTGAAAGCTAAAACCAGCATTTTTAACTACAGAATGTAAGTGTATTTTCAGGTTTGTGACTAAAAATAGATTTAGGTATTATGCTCAGGTTTACAGGTAGATAGACCTATTATCTCACTGCTTATTTTAAGAAAATTATGTATAACAGAGTCAAAATAGTGCAAGATTATTAAAATCATACTAAATGCTAAAGGAGATAGCCTTAATTTCTGCAGACACTGAATATTCCTATAGCTTCTCCTTCATTCCTTAATTTGAATCTTTGTCAATAACAGTGAATCAATAAGATTGGGCTCAAAGAATACTGGGAAGCTTTAAACAAGCTGGGAGGAGAGGGGCGGTAAAAAAGATTAATGCAGTTGATTTTCCTCTTTCAAAGCCTTTATGTCAAGAAATAGAAGAGCAGTTGAGAGAGTACATGAATCTAAAATGATCAAAAAGATAAGGTTTTACTAGGAAATACTAAGGGCTACATGAGCCAATATAATTTTTTTTTAATGTGCAGATGCGATAAGAATTTTTGTGTATATATGTGTCTATTTATATATATATGTAAACATAAAACAGGTCCAGTTTTTCTCCGCAGTTCTACTGGGTGTGTTCTGAAAGGCATTTGTGCAATAACTTGCTTTTTATTGCTTCTCCCTGCTGTTAATACGGCAAAACTACTTCAGAAAATGAGATAGATTTTACTTGATCTCACATAGCAATTCAATTCCTACTGAAGCCCACTGTTGATGACATTTTGCACATGATGACACTAACTGATGATATTAACAGTCTGAATAAGCCTCAACTGAATTTTTGGGCTTGGATTGAGTTTTCAAAGTTAAAAGTTTAGCAAATTGTGTGATGTATGCATACATTTCTTGACGGGAGTATAGGTATTTGCTAATAAAAGAAGTTCGCCTACTATACAACCTGCTTAGGTTTTCATTCAGTTTCATTATCATGTGCTCAGTGTTTCAAAGGTAAAGATGAAATTTGAGAATTCTATTTTGGTAATATTTTTTCATAGAGACTCTCTATATTGTATTTCATAAATCTCTGAAAAATAAGCTTCCAAAATTATAGTCATAATCATAAACCATTGTGAAAAAAAACATTATACATTTTTTCCTCTAAATCTTGTTGTAAATGACTTAAAGATTTAGTATTCCTTTAACTCCGTCTCTTGTCTACTGCAGGAAGTTCTTAATTTAGTTGAAAACACTTTGAAAACCTTACTAAATCACTATTAGTTTGCTCACTATAGTCTGATGTTTCCTCTAACAAATACAATTATGTTGCACTAAAAATGTGAATTGGGAAGTCTACCGTACGTGAGATAACTTCTTAGTAAATACTGTATTACTTTCTTGTTCCTCTTACAGATGTTTGGGATAGAAACTTATTGCCTAAATAACTATTGAAGTTTAAAAAAATGCACTTTTTTGTAAGATCAAAACTTTTTTTCTCTCTAACCTTAAAAACACAGCTGTAGGAAAAGCCCATTAAAGGAAGACACTTCTGAATTAAGAAGAAATAGAAGATTATTGGAAATGTTCTCCCGTTTAAACCTTTTTGATATTGGGAATAAATATATTAGTAAAGTACTAAGCTTTTAATACTTTATAGTATAAACTAGTTCAGCTGCTCCACCAAACTTGTTGCTAAGATGTAGTTCTCGATCCAAACATTATTTTCTTAGTGTGCTAAGAAGCAAGAAAGTGATAAATCACAGTGCCTCCACATTTGTAATTAGAAAGCCATCAATTCAAAACAAATGAGAGGTTATTTGCTTTTCATACACGTACGCATATGCCTGTGTTCATATAAAAACAGATACATTTCTACTGTGCCATAAGAAAATCCTGCAGCACACTGAAATCTGCCTCCAGAAGGGAGCTATGATGGTCTGTTTGTTATGACAGGCTTTGTTCATTTAGGGACCACAGAAATTATTCTTCTGGCTCTGAGAGTAATGTCTGGTTATGGTAAGATCATTTTACATTGGCATTGTTAAATTCATTTATTGAAATAGCTCCAAGCTGTACATGCAGAACCTCACCCCAACCTTCCTCCATGACAAAATCAAGAACTGAATAACTTGAAGAGCATGGCAACAATGAGCTGTACATGAAAATAATAGCAAGTTAGCTGGACAACTATTTAAAATATTAGCAAGCTAGCATGTGGCCCTCACAAGAAAGGACATCTCGATTCCCTTCTCTTCCTCATTTTCTCTTGTTCTTTCAGAGGGATGAAGCCAACTCAATCAAACACAGCATTTGTTTAGCATTAGGAAAGGTATTAGTTTAACTGAGAGCTCGGGGAATTCTCAAGCATAGGACAGATCACTCATGAAGTTGGTGGCACGTAAGTGAAAGCTATATTTATCAGTCTGGCACCTTATGGAGAAAACTTCTTTTTTAAGTAATAAACGTAAATAACCTTGCAAAGTGAATTCTGAGATCTCAAGGCATCCCATTATGACTCAATACATTCCTATAAATAATATTGTGTTTCCATCCTCTTAATAAGCTTATGTACAATAGTTTAGGTAAGGCACACACAACACGCAAAAATTAGTTATACTGTTCTAAAAATCATTTAAGGAGTGATATAGAGTAAAGAAGTAATATACAGCAAATTAGCTTATAAAATGCAAAACATATGCAGGATGACTAGAACAGCAATGCAGAAAAATAAGCCTATCAGTACTGTACTCCATGGTAATACCCCATTCAGAAGTACTTTAATTAACACCAGTTCTTGAATGTGTGTGGTAACTGAAACAAAGGAACATATTATTATGAGGTGCCAATGTTTTTTTCCCCTGAGTAAATCCTCACATGATTATTTATGATGCTCTAATTGTCTGAGGAGAAACCACTGCTTTTGATTTTACTACACCCTTAATTTGTTCATGCCTTTCCAAGTATTATTTCAACAGCAATGCTGGTAATGGTCCAGCCTTGAGAAATACCTACATGAGTCCTGTAGCAGCCAGGGTAGGTGATGAACGGCTTGGTCATATATGAAATAGAGCTGGGCTGCACAAAATATCCTGAGGGAAAGACATCAGACAGAAAAATTCTCCCAGGCTTCTTCCTAAAAGAATGCTTTTATTCTACATGCTGAAATAATTAAGAAACGGTTTTACTAACAGCTTTTTCCATCAACTTGTGACTGCTACTCTGCATAGTAAACTCCTAACAGCATAAATTCTGTCAAATCTCCCATGGTCCTATTTCCTAAACATGGCTCTACAATCAAGTTAGCAACAAGCTTTCTTCACAGTAAGTAGGAAACAAATTTTCACTAACTGTTGTTGCATCAGTTTAATTTTTGCATATCATGAGCAAATATTCACTGCCCACACACTTCCCCTGCACGTTACATCATGCTTCCTCCATAGTAAAGTTTACACAGATCTACACGTTTTCATCTTTCATAAGCCATGCTCTAGCACTAAGTGGAAATTTAAACAGAAAATGCATAATTCAACAGCTCCCCAAACTTCCCTGTTCACAGCCACATTACATATGTTTCTGCTTCAATTCAACACTATGAGGATATTTGATAGACAAGTGTGTTACTCCTGCAAACTTACACATGAAAACAGATCTTTCAGACATTTTCAGCACTCACTTTTCTTAGGATGTTGGTATTTGCAGGATCTGATCTTCCCGATTGCAATTCTCAATTCACAGCTACTCTTACACTGAATCAATATTGAAACAATCTTCACGCTAAACTGGTCTTTCCCCCACTACCAGAATATGTGAAAGAAGGATCTCCTTGAACAATTTGATTGTCCTAAAAATGCACCTTCACCTCCATCCCCGGAGGGAAAGCCCCAAAATCAGTCAAACATTACTGATGATGCACCTGGAAGAAACTGCTTAGTGCAGCTAAGTAGCCAAAGAGAAGCAAGCAGCAGGGTCAGCAAACTTTTTTGAGTCCATGACTGCTGGGACCCATCTTTCCCACTCAGTTACTCCCTAAATAATGCATGCAGTGGGGAAACAAGAAAGGAAAATAACCTATGACTTCCTCTGAAAGGCATCAGAGACAATTCCAGCTTGCAACACAACCTCTACTTCTAGCTTCTATACTCCTGGCCTTTTCCAAAGTTTGTGTCCCCACTGAATGCACTGGTGTCTCTCTGTCCCTGGGTCTCCAGAGGGGGGACACTGCAAGGCTACTCTTCTTTCCTCTCCCAGAGCTACCTGGATTTCTACACAGCATCTCAGCATTCGGCACATCTGTTACACTTAATCAAGTTGACTGGAATTTTTAAGCTGGTCAAAAGAGTTAAAGAAACAGTAGAAAATTTTCTTAAGTTGCAAAGAGCAAAAATGGAAATAAGGGAAGCTCTTGTGAGTGTCAGAAGAAACTGGGAGATAAGGTAAGTTTGAGTTACCCAGCTTATCAACATGTCAGAGGCAGTGTAGTAATGAAACTCAAATTTCTGAAACAAGATGAGCAACTGGAATATACACCAGCTCTAAGAAGTGGGAACAATGCTCTGTGAAGTTCCTTTGTTTAACAGAATGGTCATAACTACTCTTCCACGGGGGGCATTTCTGCTTATTAAATACCGTGTGGAAAAGTATTTAGTGCATTCAATTCTACCAAGCCACCCAGACAAAACTCAGAGTATTTCTATGAGATCACAGGTCAAGTCTATAATATTTTCTTTTATTCTTTTCAGGAGACAGAGATTATATAAAATCCATCTATTCTGTTAGCACTGTCAGACTTCAGCAATACACAGGTGCTTGATGTATGGTATTAGCTTTCCAGACATTTTGATACCCTGTCGGTCCAATAAGCTATTGGGATTGAAAAGTGAATTGAGAAGAGAGGAGGAAAATGCCTCAACTCCTCTGACAGCCAAGAAGACTTTGACAAAAGCTCTAATACCCCAGTGGCAGAGGTATCAACAGATAAGCACGAGCTCTATTTCTATTGGGCTGGCACTTGCTCTGTAATACTGCTGGTTGTCACAAGAATGAAGATGTGCTACCTTCTTGAGACTGCCCCAAGAAAATGCAACAAATCATAAAGGGTCATCAAGAAAATGTGAACTCACCTCTGCAACCATAAACACATTGCTTCCACAGCTGGAGCTTTTTTTGCACAAGGCAGTGTAAAAAAATGCATTTAGATAGAACTGTAGCAGCGGGAAGCACTTTCAAAGAGTTTCAGATCTGGGTATTTATGCTCAGTGATCATACCTACTAGACTAAATGTCACTGGGAAACCTTGTTTCCTTGTGAACTTGTGCTGTTTTATTTGAATGTTTCGAACTATGTGGTTTGTTCCTATAAAGCTGTACAGGACTGTTCCACATAGATGACCCCATTTAAAAAGAATGAGCAAATAGATACTTTCAAAGCTTATCGGAAGCTGGAAGCATTAATTGGTCATCTCTAACTGCTGCTACCAAGAAAGTATTTCAAGTGGGCATGAAACCACACACAGCAGAAAGCCCAGTGGAGCTCTGAGAAGAGACAGTTTTGCAGTACAGCTTGCTGAAGTCTCTTCGGTGCCATCTGCAACCCAGCATAGGGTAGCTCAAATTAGCCCTGCCTTCTGAAATGAGCAGACCTCAAAGAACTTCACGCAGAAACATCAGGTTGTCTCACTGTCGTGATTCCTGGTTAAATTCTGCCCTCACAGTTTTGGCTTGAGCAGAAATGCATCATGACAGAGGGAAAAACACAGGATTTTTTTCCCACCCACAGGGATAAAACATCAGATTTTGCTTTATACTTTTGTATTTTTGATGCAAGAGCAGTAGAAGGAAAACAGGCAGCAATAGGCAATGTTTCCTAGATCCACTCTGCACAAGGTGGCATGTTTTAATGTATCTAACCATTTTCTGCATGGTTTTCAGCTTCTCTAGATACAGATGAAACTACACCTACTCACTTATCCACATTCCCCTGCATTTCTCTTACAAGCTACTGCATGCCATGAGCAGAGCTCTCCTAAAATCTCCTAAAACAAATCACAAGTGGTTTTCTGTTTATAGTAGGCAAAGGGAAATTTGGGTGCTCCTTAGCAGAGCTGATTTTAGAGACCAACCACCAGGAAAAATTACTATGACGAATGAGGAAAAGATGAAGAAGAGTGGGCTGTAACTTTAGGTTACATAAAGCTGCAGGGCATGTCAAACCACATGTGGGCAGGATGGCTTGGCACTCACACCTCTGTTCAGAGTCCCTGTCAATCAAAATTCTCCTTTTATGAATTAGCTTTTCTAGTCACCTCTACTGATCTTCCCCTACTCCTGGTAGGGGTGCACAGCAGCCAAGGGTCTAAATTTACCCAAGTAATTGCAAGTTTATACCATTTTGGCCCTCTTTGTCTTCTTTCCTTATGTTCCCCATAAAGTAACCCTCGTTAGGCAGTTGTGTCACATCTACCTCGCTCCTAGCCCTGAGTGAAGAAGCATCAGCAATCTCCTTGCTGCGTTGCTGTAGGAAGAGAGGCGGTGTGCTCAGGAGTAAATAGGAGGATTACTGAGAATGAAAATTAATAGCTCAAGATGAGAACAAACTAGGGAAGAGATAATGGAAATCTTAGAGAATGAGCTATCAGATTCTAAGCAGTGCAGAAGCCTTCCAAAATGCCATAGAGGGATATCATATTATCATTATTATGCAGGGTTTAAAACATCTTTGTTCTGTCAAAAGGTGTTAGGGACATTTCAGCTGCTCTGTGCCAGTGCTACCACTTTTCTTCATGGAAATTCAGAGAAGCTTTCCTGGTGCTAATACACAACAATAGGACACAGTAGAAAAATAACCATTCAGTTAAGATACCTCTGATGGGATAAAGCTCTTCAACTAAGCTGCCTGCACTCAGGCTTTACCCTCAAGGATTAGAGCTATCATTCACTGAAAGGAACCTGTTGAAGATTCAGACATTACTGAACAGTTCATCTAACTCTCCCTACAATGATCTCAAAATGTAATTTTCAACTGATTTTGAATAGATCTGTTAGTCAATGGGCTGGGTTTTATTTCTAAAAATAGGAAATTGTCCCTTTATTAAAACTGAAAGGCCAGTAATTTTTTGAATAAAACATTAAACTAAAAGATTTTGTACTTCATATGAGCATGTCTCTAATGTAGTAAATGTGTAATTTTGCTTTGATTTTTTTCTTGTTTATTTAAAAATTGGAATGGAATAGCAAGATGAAGCAGACTAGAATGTCAGATCTACCACCACAAGATTCTGTTCTCTCAATCTCATTAGATTTCCTTTTCTCTTTTCATTAAATTCTTCATGATATTCAACAATATTACATTCCATTTGAAGAATAACTAAAATGTGTTCTTCTGTTATTTTTTCCTTCAGCTCTAAAATAATTTGTCACCAATGCTACCATAATAAAACACCAGCTTTACAACATATTGCATATACAGAAACAAGCAGTTCTATTATTATTCAGTTGTTCATTGGATTAGACACAGGGTTCATCTTACGCTTGTAAAATTTTATCAAGATTTCCTTCTTTATAATATACAAAGAAATCAATTTTTAGGCTACCCAATAGACTGCCTGAAAGATGCTATAAAATTTCACAGATTCCATGTGTCTTATTTGGTAATACCAGCACAGTTAAGTCACTGCATTGTAAAAATGTAATTAATTCTAGTTAATCAAATGGGTTTCAATTCTTACAGATCACCATACCAAATATTTGATATAGTCATGTTTTCCACATAAATATATCAACCTTTTTATCAGAAAGACTAACCCATCATTAGCATCCAGTTACATTATTTTCCTAAAATTTAGTTAAAGATATTTTACACTATGTATTTTTTTTCAAATAAATGGATTCTTCAGCCTGTAATACATATTTCAACATCAGAAACATTAGCAACTTTTTACTCCCAGCTATTATAATTAAAGCTTTACATTTTAGTCAGCTGGTGAATTCTACAGAGTGATGCTTTTAGAAATATAGTTCAGTTAAGCCTAAATAGAGTTTTGATTCTTCCTCCACAATTACTTAATTGACTAGATTGATTACTTACAAAGGAGGAAACATGAGATTACATGCACCAAGAAGCCAGGACAGAAATGACAACTTTTTTCACGCTACATTTGCAAAAGAAAGAAGAAATCCTACAAGGTTTCCTACTATGTCTAATTCGATTTTATGACTTCTACATTAGTTTGACTATTTCTTGCCATTAAAATAAGAACTCACATGTCTGAAATAATACTATGTATGACTGCATTAAGATCTTGAATGAATTATTCTGAATTATTTCTGTGGTCATCACCTTACAGAAGGGAAACAGAAACAGCGACCCAAGTTATTTGGCCACAACATAAAGCAGAGAAAATAAACTTAGGTTTCTAACTTAGCACTGCTCCCCTAATGACTCTTCCATACCTCCAGTGTGTCAGGTTCTCCCTGACTTCTTCAATCGACTGTTCAGACCTTTTTGAAAGAAACTGAGAAAGGAAGAAAGGCTACAATTACTTATTTCTCTAAATGGCTTGCAGGAAACCTGAATAAAAGTGTGTAGTCTGCTGAATGCACTGAACACCAGTCTTGCAGCCCACAGCACTAAAGAGAAAGACAAGCAAATTTTGGCACTTGGATTAAACCTATTAGGGTCATTCAAATAAAAATACATTAGACTAGAATATGTAAGTAGCAATTCTAAATAAGTATTTTGGAAGTGTATATATGCACATATAAGCTGCAAGGCAAAGAAGCATTTAAAAGTAAGTTGATAATCTTATTACATTAAGATTGTGCTCCTTCTTCTAGAGAAACATGATGACTCCTACCCTCAGCAAAGCATCCATATAAAAAGCCCCCTTATTCTTGTAGAGAAAACAGCATGTATTTATAGACTTAGATAAAACTAAGCATGATATTATTGCCAAATGTGTCTATATATATCATGGGATGTATGCCAAAAGAAGAATTATGAAGAGTACTATACAATAGAGCTGTTGTAAATTCACAGAGAATTAAAGGTTCAGTGTGATGTAGAACAAAATGGAACAATCCATGTAAAACACAATAGATAAAATCAGGAACAAGATAGTTAATATTCCTATTAATATTGGGGTGGGTAAAAGAAGAAGAAATTATTACAGGACATACTGTAAAAATAAATAGTACTGATACAGACCTTATGGATATTAAATGCTGCACTGAGAAACCTGATGTTTGAATGTGCCATGGTCTCTCTGTAGAGCATAACTAGGCCATGAAATGACTATTTTAAAGCAAAGTTTTAAAGTCTGTACAAGGTGATAGTGGTAGGAAAATAAAATATTTTATACACACCCTCAGAGGATTCCTGATTCAATTACAATAATAAACATAGGCAGACAAGATTTTTGTTTGCTTGATCATAAATGAAGAGAAGACCCAATATCAGGAGTGATGTGACTTTAGGCATATTTAGCACTGAGAATAGAAGAGAGTAGTGAACCTTAGGATTTACAGTAACTTTAATGACAAGGAAAGGAAAATTGATAAAGCCGAGAAAATCAGATTATCATACAAAAATTAAAAGGTCTAATTTTAGTTACCATTAATGTTTTAAATTTAATGCAAGCAAATCTTGGTCTAGCTTAAATCAGCATCACCTCAGTGAAGTCAAATTTTTGTACTGACTGTAAATCTGACTCTAAATTCAACCATCTAGAAGACACCACAATATAGTTATTGGAGGAACATAAATCTTGACAAATAATACTGATATATCTGAGAATTATAGATGACCTGAACATGCTGACTAAAGAAACTGAAAGCTCTTACCTGAAGCACAAGAAACATACTAAAATGCTGAGCTATGACATTAACATTCAGTGTCCATAATTTTGCCATTTTGCATTGTTGAAGATAAATAGCAATGTTCCATAATTCTTCAGAAGATGCAAGGAAAATAGAAAAAAATTGTCAGTGTCCAAATTGATACATGGACAACTCATGAGATCAGATGCTCGCTGATTTGCTTTATTGCTTCTGAGGCAGTTGAGAAATCCATGTATCAATCTAACAGTCTATCGCATGTAAACTTGACAATACTTGCATAGCGAAATGGTAACCATCTGAAGTAGCTCTGCCCTTCAACAAAGTTTAAGTATTTTCTGTTAGAAGGTTCAAGTTTTCTTACATGGAAGAAGTCTGAGACCCCTTCACAGTTAAGTTAGGAGAGGAGTTTATTTTAGCTCAGTCCCACTTAGCAAAAAACACTGATTCCATGATGGGGACCCATGCTAAGCTGACAAACCCATGCCTGCCCTCCAATACAGAGTACACCACCAAGTAAACACTGTGAGGACAGCTTTGCATCGGCTACTTTGGTGAAAGCTACAGTTAGAGACAGTCTCACTATAAGGTGCTCTTAAACTGTGATATCCTCACAATGTTCACGGCAGTGAAGGGAGGACGGTTGCAACGCTGCTCACATATCTTAGCAAACTTCAAAATGAGATTCTACCTTCATCTGTGCAGAAAAATGAGAGCATTGGAAGATGCTCACGTTGCTCAAGCTCTGCTTGGAAACATGATGTGAAAGAGAAGATATCTTTCACTGGCATTTCAGGAAAGTTTTCCACATTGTTATGACAGGAAATATTAACGTTGTAAGTGTCTGAATGCCAGTACTGCAAGAAGGCAAATTTGAAGTTTGCTTAGTTGGTTTGAACTAAGCACAAAGAGCCTGAAAGGGAGCATCTGTCTATGTTGTGCCTGCCTGCCCTTCTCTCAGAGGAAGATATTCACCTGCATCTTTCCCTTCTAACGTCCTGACAACGTGCCCTAATTATTTTCTTCTAATGCAATGCTATTTGGTTTCAGTTTTTACCTGTATTTGCTCAAAAGTTTTCAGCTCTGGAGCTGACAGATTAACAGTATAATCACATAAACTTCAGTGTCTTAGGAAACCAACCCAACAATGAATCTCTATGCTTTTCATATACTTTAACCACAATGTTACAGTTCAAGATCCACGTTAAAGAAGCATAAATACATGTGACTAAAGGAAAAGTAAGCATTTAAATTCTATGAAGAGCTGAGTTCTCATTTGTGTTCACATGCCTTAGCGTCTGTAATTTACGTATGCAAAACACAGCAGTATAGATGCTGTAGAGAATATAAAGTTCAACAAATATAAGGAAGGAGCAACAGTGCACTGAAGATACATCTAATATCTGAGCCAGCCAGAGGCAAGCTGCTTTTTAGTTCTATTTTACCCTAAAATACTTTGTGATAAACACAGGCATCAGTCTTGGTTTTAACAAATGGAAAGGCAGTAGCTGGGATATAACATCACTAAAGACTAGTTTAAATAGTAAAGAAGAGTATAAAGTATGGACAGATAGAGGGTTATATGATGCTGAAAATCTCAGAGTTTTGATTAAACTATTACAAAAGTCATAGATTTACTTAAAATAACAAGAAAATTAGTGACTTAAAATATTCTTTTTTAAACAACTGTTGTTCTTGTACCTATAGTGAAATAATTGGAAATATAACCCTAATTACACAAAAATTAGTATATATACCAATTGCAGAAAGAGTTCAGTTCTTCTACACCTCAATTTTCCCAGTTCTTATAAAGTGATTTTAAAACTACTTTCATGAAACTGAGGGTTTCAATAATTTGAAGGTAGATGAAAATCATATCCTGGAAATACAGTGAAATAAAATGGTATATGACCAGCTCCATGATCACTCTTTCAGCTTTGTGTCTCATCAGAGCGTAACAGAAACCCTGCTTTGATTCCCACATAATCTCCACTAGGATGTTCCCAGTCTGAACTGCAGAAGAAGGAAAGGACATCTGGCTAGCACTATATCTGATCCCACATCAAAAATTTAACATGAGTGAGCTACTCATGGTTGTCAGTGTTAGATGCTAATTCAGTACCAAGAGACAGGGTTTGGCAGACATAGAAACCAACACTGACTGCAGAATTTTGTTACATTTAAAGCACAGCGAAGGTCAGTAAATACTAAGTGCCAGCAGTGATAAACAGCATTCTTCTCATAAAAACACACTCATACTCAGCACTTTCAATAACGTAGTACCTGGCCAGGGCTACATATCTACTATGGAAATATATTTACTAACAGGATGAAGGTCTTCTGAAGGTACTTCAGCAGCAAAAGGAATACTAGGGAAAATGATGGCCCACTGCTGAATGAGGTTAATGCCCTCACAACATGGGATGCAAAGAAGACAAAGTTGCTGAATGCCTTCTTTCCTTTCTTTACTGCTAAGGTTAGCCCTCAGGAATCCCAGGACCTGGAGGGAAGAGAAAAAGAAAGAAAGACTCCCCTTTGGTTAAAGAGGATTGGGTTTGAGATCATTTTAGGTAAACTGAACACACACATATATTTGGACTCAGATTGCAGAAGGCTCCAGCACTGTCTCCTTTTTCCACAAGGCCACAGGTCCTTCCAGGAGCCTACTTCAGAGCAGGCTCTCCACACAGCCACAGCCTCCTTCAGGAATCCACCTGCTGCAACGTGGAATCATCTCCAAGTTGCAGGTGTATATCTGCTCCACTGCTAAACTTGATGGGCTGCAGGGGGACAGGCTACCTCACCACTGTCTTCCCCATGGACTGCATGGGAATCTTGTTCCATCACCTGGAGCACCTCCTACCTCTCCTTCTTCATTGACCTTGATGAGTTGCTCCTCTCACTCCTCTCTTCCACCTGCTGTTGCACATGAGTTTTTTCCCCTTCTCAAATATGTTATCACAGGTGCACTACCACCATCACTAATTCATAAGTTTTGGCCAGCAGTGGGTCCACTTTGGAGCCAGATGGCCACTGGCTCTTTTGGCCATAGGGGAAGCTTCTAGCAGCTTCCCACAGAAGCCACCCTTGTAGTCCCGCTGCTACCAAAAGCTTGCCACACAAGCCCAGTACACTATTACATTGTCTTATGTAGTTATTTTAGCCATGGAATAAAATTTATGCTGGATATTAATAATGCAAAATACTGCATTTCAGCATAAACAATGTACCTCCACTGCTGCATTAAGGCACATTTTATTTTTAGATAATGCGGGAGCTAACTCAGAAGAAATGGGTGTTTAAACTTCAGTCTAATTGATCATTAATTTTACATTCAAAATAATAATTGTTTCAAAAAGAAGGTAGCTAAAGCAATATCTAAATAACAGACTAGAGATATAGACAATTTAAATGCCTTAACTTCACAGTGATGGTATTTTTATAGTTCAGACTTTTTATGGTTCAGACAGTTTCCTGGGAAACACGTTTGGAAAAAATTTCAACAGCAATTAGGTCTGCAGATTTATGTATGTTTAGAAACTCCCTGTCAAGGTGGAAGATAAGGTATCTGGAGTACAGACAGGTTCTAGCAGCCCGACAGAATGGGGACAGATAAAGGCATGAAAATTTGCTGAAGCCTTTTAAAATGAAGTAATTCCTCACACAGTAGTATTACAGTCATATTGCTATTAGGCTGCATTGTCAGCAAACACCTTAATGAGTCAGAAGCTTGCAGCCGAGCTACTTTAACTCTAAAGGTACCCTTAAGTCTACTAAATTTATTCCCACTTTATTGGCAAAATTTTTGCATTTGAAAGCAGGTACCAATGGAATTAAAACACTCAAATTTTATTAATATTTAAACAAAAGTCTAATTTCACAGTAAGTCAAAAGTTCTAAAGATAAAAATCAGTGTTATTACAGAGGTGTACATGCACCAACAACTCTTCCAGAGAAAAAAAAACCCACTCATCTGGCTATAACATGAGATGACACAGGCTGAAAACAGGCTGACATGTTAAGCTTACAGCTCTATACGTTTAGATGCCTGTAGTGATCAGAGCTGTACACACTGTGAGGCAGCAGTTAACCAAGGATATAACTGCATAACTACTCTACACATTTTCTTCTGATGCCAAGAAAAGCAGGGCTCAGCACTGCCCTCATCCACTTGGTTCATAAAGAGCAGCAAGAGTGGCACAACTATAAAAGTAACACAAAAGCTTAAAAGCCAGACGATGGTGAAGACAATGTATACGTAATATTTCACTGTGTAACAAATGAAGCTAAGCAGAGTATGATACTTTCAATCCAAGAAATTTAAATAAATACATAAATGAACTATATAAATGTTAGAAGAAATTATTTTAAATTTTATTGGCTCAGAATTGGCAGGGACCATTAGGTCTGAAACATTCTCATGGGAAACTCAGAGAAATCTACTGACATTTTCAAAGATCTTAATCTGAAATTGTGACTGGCAATGCAGAAGCTGTTTCTTTTCCGAAACAAAAGAAGAGCATTTGACTAACCAAGTTTTTCCTGTGTTTATGAAACTCTCTTCATTCTGTTTTTTCCTGGGTTTCAAAGCATTATTTGGAAAGAATGTGTGTATTGGAAAAAAGAAGGGAAGAATGGCTTCCAAGGTAGAAGAGAAATGTTCCCTTAGTTTTGATTTCGGAGCACCAACACTGTTGGCAGAGGCTGATCTTTTGTGATTCAGGATATTTGCTTAGGGGAATCCTACCTATCAAAACTTAAAATTAGTTCCTTCTGCAAAGATTGGAAATATGCTGTTTGCCTGCACAGTTTTGTTTTTCATTAATATGACATGACTCTAGTAGTGTGCTTCTTCAGCAGAAACAGACTTGTCCTTATTTGTCTTCCATCATCTGTCAGAGAGAGCTCATCTTCCTTGATACAGATTTTGTTCCAGTAGCCACAATGTTTTGATTCCTTTTCTGTCTCATGTTAACTGTTCAGATTCTCAGTGTTGGTCTTACAGGACGGGCATGACATTTTTCACTCACATTCCTTCTGTTGTCTACTTCAACATATGAAATAGATTTTCTAATCCCATCACAATAAAAATGTCAGTTTACCCAAAAAATTGATTTAGGAAGAAAATAAGAACCTTTTTGAATCATCATATTTCAATTTCTTTAAAATAAAATATTTATATTCTTAATTTGAAGTGGTTTTTTTATTTGTTTGAAATCACTAATTGTATGTATTACTTCATTATATTGTAGGGCCACCTACTATCACATAGTAGTGATAGTACATTTTCAGATGCTCACTTTGATAAGAATATGTCCAATGTAACACCAAAACCACAAAAATCCATCAGAAACAAAAGAAATGCAATCTATTTTACCAAAACGAAACCTTTTGAATAAGCTTGGAAAAATTAGTTGAAGAATTTTTCTGCTCATAAAATTGCAGAATTTTATGATTTTGCTCAAATCCATTAAAAACCACAGGTGGTTTCTTGTTCTTTTAACAAAATTGCTTGCTCTGCATTGCAAATCTCCACAGAAAGTACAAGAGATAAGTTATGAAACAATACTGCCTTTGTGGATCTTAAGTCAAGAGATAAAACTACAGTACTACAGGAACCACACACTGCTATTTCATGTAAATTAAATAGCACCATATTTGTAATAGCATAGCAGGAATAGTTAATTCAACTATATTCTTTCAATTTTTTTCTTTCCAGTAAACAATGAAATTCTTAAAAAAGAAGAAAGTGAATGACATGGGTGTACAAGGAAGACATGTAAATAAATACAAGAAAATAAAAAGTAAAAAAAAGGAAAAAAATCAATGAGAAAATAAAAAAAATCACAACAAAACCAAACAACAACAAAACCAAACAACAACAAAACCAGACAACAAAGGTAATTGACTCTTTTGAAGGAAGTTAAAGTAAAAGAAAAGATACAAATAAGGCAGAGATGGAGTTACATTTCTTCAGGGCAGAAACCAAGGCCTCCAGCCAAGGAGTCCGGGTTTTTACTCTGCACATTCAAATTCTCAAAGGTATCCTTAGATAGCAAGCAAGGGAGTAATTTTCTGTTACACCAAAGACTTCCCACACATCTTTTCAACACACCACTTTATCTATGCCTAATTCTTCATATATACACCGGGGATAAGAGCATGTCCCAGCCTTCAAGATATGCCATAAGATAAAAGAGATTGTGAGCTGGGTCTTCAGATGACAGCACTAGCACTGGTCATCAAATAAATCCTGCAAGTAACATATGGATATTGAAAGAAACTACGCAATTAAGGAGACAGGCTTGAATTCCTCTCTCCTGTGCCAAAGTCCTAAGTAATTATAAGGAGAGCAAAAGTAGAACCATATCAAAGACCTATGGTGTGCTGTGAGTCAAATAAAACAATTAGGAATCAAGGAATTAATAAAGACTTCATTTGTGTCAGATCTGAAATATCTAACCAATATAAGTGGCTTTAATTTGACATTTTTTTCTGGACCATATGACAGAAATTTAATTAAATCAATACATTTCTCCTCAATGTTAACTATTGCTTTTTTTCATGTCTATACTTGCCTCTTGACTGTTATTAAAGTCAGTAACTCAAGTCAAGCAACTGTGAAAACTTAAAAGGAGATGCCTGTGTTAAGTAGCCAATTAAATACAGGGGATAATTTTTCCCTTTTTAAAAACAGTATCTTTATTTTAGACAAGTAAATCATAGAACTAGAATCATAAAACAACATGTTTGGAAGAGACTCACCGGAT
>WAAB01019345.1:1284-13173 GCA_013389865.1 Piaya cayana | reverse complement strand
TTCTATGATTCTATGAATACATTCTTCCAATATTTCAATATCATCATCATCAGAATAATCCATAGTGTCTTTTTCTGCTTCAATAGGCTTCTCTGCTTTCTTCTTTTGGTTATCCTTTGTATCATCTGTCTGTTCAGGTTCTGCTTCATTTCCATGTTCATTTTCATGTACAGGAGTCATTATACTTAACTCTACATCTTTCTGTATAAATGGTTCATCAAGACTCAGACCACTAAGGCTAGAAGAGCAAGAAAATCCATCTGGTGTACTTTCTGTGGTAAAATGTAATAATGTATCAGCATCTGGCAGTATCTGAACTCTTTGAACAACTTCATTTATAGTTACCTGACTAGGACCAGGCTCTATCTTTTCTGCATTAGGTACTTAGCCTTTAGCTACTTCCTTCTTTACTTGAGCTCCTTGAGCAGGGGATGGAGTTGTACTTCTGCTCGGAGGCATTGTTTGTCCAGGCCTGTCTGGAAGATCACTGGGACTTATAATACTACTTACCATTCCACTGCAAGGCTCACTTTTAGCTGAACTAGTGATTGAATGGTTTTCGAAACTATCCAGCGAACTTACAGAAGTACATCTGTTAAACATGAGTGGAGTCTCCTGCATATAATGTTCTGGTGGACTTTTAGGAGTGTGTGCACCACTCTCTGAGGGAGATTTGGCACCTGAAGAAAATTCAACAGCTTTATGCCTAGAAGAGTCAGAAGGAGATAAACTAGGAGTCTGAAGTATACTAGATTTTGTTCTAATGTGCTGAGATGCTGATGCAACATCACTTGCTGCACCTTCTATAGACAAAATCTCATTGTTTTCCTTTAGTTCTGCTATCTGTACTGTGTTATTAGTATCTGTCACATGTGTGGATTGATCACATCCTATTTCATCTACAGATGATGACAAAGATGACAAAGAGCTACACCTTGAAAAGCATATTGATGTATCTTCCACACAGTAAGTTTGTATAGTTTCCTGATTAATAGAGGGCGTCTTATAGAAGGCAGTCTTCTGAGCATGACTGCTTCTATTCTGCCCAGAAATTGGTCGAACCTGATTCTGTCTCTCTGAACTACCTGAAGGGGTTGATATGTTCCCACAGCTTGAGGAAATATGGTCAGTTTTTGTGCTTTGCACTGATGAACTGTTTGAAAAAGTAAAAGATGGCTTCTGAGAAGAAATATTCTAAAATATTCTGTTGAATATTTTAGACTATAATCAATAGGCTGATCAACATGATGTTCCTCTTCATTGTACTTTATGCTATAATTCATTGGTCTGTCTTCTTTCTCTTTGTGTTGTACCTCCTCAGAGTAGCGTTCACTATAGTTGGTTGGCTTATCATTGTCATAATCATCAACCTGGGACAAGAACTGATTTACTTTCTGATTCATTCCAAGAGTTGAGCCTACTTTTTTTCTGCTCTGAACCATTGGATCCTCTTGATCTAAAAGAAGAAACACACTCTTGCTGTCCAAAAGTTGACTGATATTTCATGCGCTTATCACCTCCACTTTCAGTGTACATGGAATAATTTGCAGTTTGGCTCCTTAACTGCCTTTCTTCATTTTGTTTTATTTCATCATCTATTATAAGCTTACATCTTGCCCACCTTTCATTCTGAGAGGGACTTTGCCTTCCAGAATTTAACTGTTCTTCTGAATATTTAAGACTGTAATTAATAGGAGTGTCTAGTTCTTCATCATTGTCATCCATATGATTTGCACTATGTATCTTATGTGCCAAGTCAGCTGGGTGTTGACCATAACTATGAAATTTACTTTCATTGTCTTCCAAGTAAGATTCAATGGAAGGTTTCATTTGGCCTCTTTTACCATAGCCATTGCTGCTGCTGACACTATTTAAACTATCATTTGAAGCACTCTTGTATTCCATTTTTGTATAAAGCATAGGACATGTCCTGTTTGAATTCTCAGATTTAGGAAAGTATGCATTTGAGTGAGTATGAGCAGCAGATGTTCTTCTTGGGACGTTTCTGACTTCTGTCAAACAGTGCATTTCAGAAGTACAACAAGAATTTCTGTCTTCTTCCATAACTTTGGCAATCTGAGCTGCAGCAGTAATCTGCATTCCTATTCTCTTAGAGGATTTCCCAGTATTCTCTGTAGCTGGATGATACCTATTTAAGCCTACTGCTCCATCACTATTGAGACTTCGGTCTTTCTCAGGTTGAGAGTTTTCTATGTTTCCTCCTCCAGAGGAAGAGGAGCCAAGCAATACTGTAGTATTTAAATACGGTGGAAGTTCAGTTGTATGACCAGTATTAAAACTCTCTGATCTGCAAATCCCATAATCATGTTGTCTGGAATCCAAATCATACTCATTGTATATATTTTGCTTATGTCTCTGTTTAGTACGGTGAGAAACTTTGGGGCTTGAATTATCTATGTTGTCAGAAGTCTCTGATAAATGCTGAGCATCTAATTCTGCTTCCAGTGCCTTTTGTTTTCTAACATGAAGAGATGGTAAGCTTGATCCTGGAGTCATAATGTTGGCATCCTTATATTTTACTGGCCTATTTGCCATCAGATTTCTTAGAGCTGCAGCACTGCCCATTGCTATTATTTTGTGTTTTGAGTGAATGAGATTTTTGAGCATGTTCACTGCTCCCATGTCCCACAGCACCTCCTGATCTTTTGCATTTCGTGCAGAAAGATTCCACAGGGTCCCACATGCATTACTGACTATTGTCAAACTGTATGACTTCAAATGCTGTAACAAGGTTTGTAAGCAGCTGCTCTCTCACAAGATTTGCCTGATGTTGAACTATTGAGAACAAAAATCAGTAAGTGGCAGTTCAAAATGATAAGAGAAAAAGCAAACCAAAACCCTATTACGCTATAGGCAAGTTTAATCCATAATAAGGATAAGTACTAATTCTTCAGTGCAAATTTATCTTATTTTTTCCTCAAGTTTTCATCTGAATGTTAATCAAATCATATACAAACATGAACAGTTTGCTCCCACACTATCCTCTCCATATAAACCATTTCAGGTGGTTTCCTATGGCTGATAATAACTTATGAATTTCCTCTCTGTTTACAGGAAAAGCTTTAGGTACAATTCATCATTTAACAAGCAGTAGTTATATTAATCCTTTTGCATATTCCAGTTATCTAAATAAAATACTTGCCTTATCAAATCCATTAAAAATGAATGTTTAATTACTAAACTTAAAACATGCAGTCATATTAAGATTTGGCTATACAAACTGTTAAATATATTTTTGGTACCACTACTGGTTCTCAGGAAAACAAATTATATTAACCTGTGGTCCTCATTAGTAGCAATTAAGCTAGAAACATTTCTTAATATTCTTCCTCCACTTTCTATGATGGCTAATGTGTTTATTTGGCTCTGGCATGTCAGTGTACCAACTAAAAATGCAAGAGCACCATCAATAGCACATATATCACCTTTGTTTTCAGTACAGCGTGCTGACAAATTCCATAAGGCACTCAAAATGCTTTTTAGGGTGGATTCCTAGGAGAATTAAAAAAATGACAGAATTAGAGAGTTTTCAACTATTAATCATAACCCCTCAGAAGTATTTAAGTTAGCTTCAAGAAGGTAGCAACAAACCTGTTTTTCTAGCTCTCATGGATGCAAAGATAGCTTTGAAAATGTGAACCAAGAATAACCTAAAGAAATAACTTCTGGTGAACCTACACACAGTCTAAAAATACATCTCAGGGACACAAAATGCCTCACTTATTCTAATCCAGATATGCAAATAACAGAATAATTTAGCTACTTTCCAGTTCACTGCAGAATTTGATTTTTGATCGGCATGAAATCTCTACTGTGTTGTATGTTGATGACCAATGTTTTGTTTTCTGTTTTACTGCATATGCTACTATTTTTCTAGCTTTTAATTCAAACATGAGAATTAAGTGTTTCAGGCTCTACTTTCTGTGCTGATAAACTAGAGGCAAGTAGCACACATAACTACTTTTATTTGCTTCTCTCTACTTCCCTCAGCTATGGATTTGCTATTCCTTGTCAGAAATTTTAAGAAGTATGCACTACAATACTTGTCAGCTGCCATAACAGTAAAAAGTTTGTAGATTAGCTAGCAAGGAACACTGAGATGGAATATAATCCTATTGGGATATCAAGTAGACATCTCTAGAATGACAAATTCACAAAATCAGAAGATAGTTTTATTAAAACTGCAAAATTATAAAAACGGTTATTGGAACACTACAGCTCATGAAACTGAAGAGTGAAAGCTATCATCCCTTATAAATAAAATTACAGAAAAACTGGTAGTTCTCAGATCTCATTGCTATGTTGTGATCTCCTGCCAAGTTAACTGAAAGCACTTCTCTTCTTCAAAGGAAAGTACCTGAAACACCACAAATATTTGACTAACTGCTTGTGTCAAAAAAGGATAAAAATATTTGTATTTGTATTTTGTGCAAAATTAATGTAATCTTTCCAAAATTTATCTCCTAATAATTTATATATGATATCTTAACTTTTAAAGCACATTTCATCAATGCTTTCACACTTCCAGCTTCATGTAGAGTCTTTTTACTGTTTACATCTGCTCACCAGGACAAGTTCCTCAAAACACTTGCAATGACCTGCAAAACATAATAGCTACTCCTTTAGTAGGTCATTAGCATTTCCTCCTGAATTTCTAGAACACTATAGAATTCATCAACAGTGGCAATGTTCAGCTGCTGAGCTAGCTTTTTTGTTGAAATTAACTTTTTATTCTATTGCCAACTAAACTATCCTAAGATTTCAGTGGGAAGTTTAATTAAAGTACTACCTTTCGTGTATAAAATAAATAAAGGTTTGAAAGCATGTTTCCTACTTTCTACACGTGCTGAAAAATTGGACCAAAAACTCATATTTGTGCTCTACTCATGTCTGCTGTAGACTTATGCAGCCTCAGAAGAGAGATTTATATAATCTTTTTCCTCAGCTTTTCCACTTGTAAAACAGGACAATCATACTAACCTTTCTCCCAGATCTATGGTATGATTACCTTTATTAATATTTATCAAGCTCTTTGAATAAATTGTCTTTTATAATCAGAATAGTTATCTGTTGAAGATGAGTAGCCATTCAGTGTAGATTCTTGCCCTTGGCAGCATCTAGACTGAGATGCTTCAAAGTAAAGTGCAACTGTCAAGTCAGTGGACAGTCATTAAATATTTAACTCCATCCATTTATGGGCAGCTGTAAGCATGTATATCCCTCATAAAAATATATTTGATAGAATACTGTTATCTATGGATGTTCTCATTGTCACAAAAGTGTATAGCCTNAGAAAGATTCCACAGGGTCCCACATGCATTACTGACTATTGTCAAACTGTATGACTTCAAATGCTGTAACAAGGTTTGTAAGCAGCTGCTCTCTCACAAGATTTGCCTGATGTTGAACTATTGAGAACAAAAATCAGTAAGTGGCAGTTCAAAATGATAAGAGAAAAAGCAAACCAAAACCCTATTACGCTATAGGCAAGTTTAATCCATAATAAGGATAAGTACTAATTCTTCAGTGCAAATTTATCTTATTTTTTCCTCAAGTTTTCATCTGAATGTTAATCAAATCATATACAAACATGAACAGTTTGCTCCCACACTATCCTCTCCATATAAACCATTTCAGGTGGTTTCCTATGGCTGATAATAACTTATGAATTTCCTCTCTGTTTACAGGAAAAGCTTTAGGTACAATTCATCATTTAACAAGCAGTAGTTATATTAATCCTTTTGCATATTCCAGTTATCTAAATAAAATACTTGCCTTATCAAATCCATTAAAAATGAATGTTTAATTACTAAACTTAAAACATGCAGTCATATTAAGATTTGGCTATACAAACTGTTAAATATATTTTTGGTACCACTACTGGTTCTCAGGAAAACAAATTATATTAACCTGTGGTCCTCATTAGTAGCAATTAAGCTAGAAACATTTCTTAATATTCTTCCTCCACTTTCTATGATGGCTAATGTGTTTATTTGGCTCTGGCATGTCAGTGTACCAACTAAAAATGCAAGAGCACCATCAATAGCACATATATCACCTTTGTTTTCAGTACAGCGTGCTGACAAATTCCATAAGGCACTCAAAATGCTTTTTAGGGTGGATTCCTAGGAGAATTAAAAAAATGACAGAATTAGAGAGTTTTCAACTATTAATCATAACCCCTCAGAAGTATTTAAGTTAGCTTCAAGAAGGTAGCAACAAACCTGTTTTTCTAGCTCTCATGGATGCAAAGATAGCTTTGAAAATGTGAACCAAGAATAACCTAAAGAAATAACTTCTGGTGAACCTACACACAGTCTAAAAATACATCTCAGGGACACAAAATGCCTCACTTATTCTAATCCAGATATGCAAATAACAGAATAATTTAGCTACTTTCCAGTTCACTGCAGAATTTGATTTTTGATCGGCATGAAATCTCTACTGTGTTGTATGTTGATGACCAATGTTTTGTTTTCTGTTTTACTGCATATGCTACTATTTTTCTAGCTTTTAATTCAAACATGAGAATTAAGTGTTTCAGGCTCTACTTTCTGTGCTGATAAACTAGAGGCAAGTAGCACACATAACTACTTTTATTTGCTTCTCTCTACTTCCCTCAGCTATGGATTTGCTATTCCTTGTCAGAAATTTTAAGAAGTATGCACTACAATACTTGTCAGCTGCCATAACAGTAAAAAGTTTGTAGATTAGCTAGCAAGGAACACTGAGATGGAATATAATCCTATTGGGATATCAAGTAGACATCTCTAGAATGACAAATTCACAAAATCAGAAGATAGTTTTATTAAAACTGCAAAATTATAAAAACGGTTATTGGAACACTACAGCTCATGAAACTGAAGAGTGAAAGCTATCATCCCTTATAAATAAAATTACAGAAAAACTGGTAGTTCTCAGATCTCATTGCTATGTTGTGATCTCCTGCCAAGTTAACTGAAAGCACTTCTCTTCTTCAAAGGAAAGTACCTGAAACACCACAAATATTTGACTAACTGCTTGTGTCAAAAAAGGATAAAAATATTTGTATTTGTATTTTGTGCAAAATTAATGTAATCTTTCCAAAATTTATCTCCTAATAATTTATATATGATATCTTAACTTTTAAAGCACATTTCATCAATGCTTTCACACTTCCAGCTTCATGTAGAGTCTTTTTACTGTTTACATCTGCTCACCAGGACAAGTTCCTCAAAACACTTGCAATGACCTGCAAAACATAATAGCTACTCCTTTAGTAGGTCATTAGCATTTCCTCCTGAATTTCTAGAACACTATAGAATTCATCAACAGTGGCAATGTTCAGCTGCTGAGCTAGCTTTTTTGTTGAAATTAACTTTTTATTCTATTGCCAACTAAACTATCCTAAGATTTCAGTGGGAAGTTTAATTAAAGTACTACCTTTCGTGTATAAAATAAATAAAGGTTTGAAAGCATGTTTCCTACTTTCTACACGTGCTGAAAAATTGGACCAAAAACTCATATTTGTGCTCTACTCATGTCTGCTGTAGACTTATGCAGCCTCAGAAGAGAGATTTATATAATCTTTTTCCTCAGCTTTTCCACTTGTAAAACAGGACAATCATACTAACCTTTCTCCCAGATCTATGGTATGATTACCTTTATTAATATTTATCAAGCTCTTTGAATAAATTGTCTTTTATAATCAGAATAGTTATCTGTTGAAGATGAGTAGCCATTCAGTGTAGATTCTTGCCCTTGGCAGCATCTAGACTGAGATGCTTCAAAGTAAAGTGCAACTGTCAAGTCAGTGGACAGTCATTAAATATTTAACTCCATCCATTTATGGGCAGCTGTAAGCATGTATATCCCTCATAAAAATATATTTGATAGAATACTGTTATCTATGGATGTTCTCATTGTCACAAAAGTGTATAGCCTTGTTAGGTTATGTGATAAAAGCTCATCTGCACACTCACAAAGTAGCTCAGAGAGGCAATGGCAGGTGGGGGACTCAAACAATACCCTGTCCCTGCTCTTCCCAGGCCCATCACAGGAGCCAGTATCCCATCACAGGGCCATCTGAAGAAGCCCAGAGGACCACAGGGGCGCACAGTGGCAGGTGGGAACTCAAATTAAGGACTCAGAAGAAAGGACACCCTGTTCAGGACACTCCCAAGGATGCCCCAGGAAAGCCATCAGCCCTGTTATCCAGCACCCATCATTGTGAACACTTTCCAAAGCACCTTTCAGACTGAGGAGTTACTGCCCTGGGGTAAAGGACACACTATGGGATGCAAGGGAAGAACATTTCAGGATCACACAGGACTTATTATGGGATGTTTAGAGGAGAAGGAAACAAAGAAGGGGAAAAGAGAGATCTAGGTGATTTGGGGAGAAACAAGTGTAGGAAAATAGAGAAATGATGGAATAAGGGGGGCTGGTCACANGTCCTCATTAGTAGCAATTAAGCTAGAAACATTTCTTAATATTCTTCCTCCACTTTCTATGATGGCTAATGTGTTTATTTGGCTCTGGCATGTCAGTGTACCAACTAAAAATGCAAGAGCACCATCAATAGCACATATATCACCTTTGTTTTCAGTACAGCGTGCTGACAAATTCCATAAGGCACTCAAAATGCTTTTTAGGGTGGATTCCTAGGAGAATTAAAAAAATGACAGAATTAGAGAGTTTTCAACTATTAATCATAACCCCTCAGAAGTATTTAAGTTAGCTTCAAGAAGGTAGCAACAAACCTGTTTTTCTAGCTCTCATGGATGCAAAGATAGCTTTGAAAATGTGAACCAAGAATAACCTAAAGAAATAACTTCTGGTGAACCTACACACAGTCTAAAAATACATCTCAGGGACACAAAATGCCTCACTTATTCTAATCCAGATATGCAAATAACAGAATAATTTAGCTACTTTCCAGTTCACTGCAGAATTTGATTTTTGATCGGCATGAAATCTCTACTGTGTTGTATGTTGATGACCAATGTTTTGTTTTCTGTTTTACTGCATATGCTACTATTTTTCTAGCTTTTAATTCAAACATGAGAATTAAGTGTTTCAGGCTCTACTTTCTGTGCTGATAAACTAGAGGCAAGTAGCACACATAACTACTTTTATTTGCTTCTCTCTACTTCCCTCAGCTATGGATTTGCTATTCCTTGTCAGAAATTTTAAGAAGTATGCACTACAATACTTGTCAGCTGCCATAACAGTAAAAAGTTTGTAGATTAGCTAGCAAGGAACACTGAGATGGAATATAATCCTATTGGGATATCAAGTAGACATCTCTAGAATGACAAATTCACAAAATCAGAAGATAGTTTTATTAAAACTGCAAAATTATAAAAACGGTTATTGGAACACTACAGCTCATGAAACTGAAGAGTGAAAGCTATCATCCCTTATAAATAAAATTACAGAAAAACTGGTAGTTCTCAGATCTCATTGCTATGTTGTGATCTCCTGCCAAGTTAACTGAAAGCACTTCTCTTCTTCAAAGGAAAGTACCTGAAACACCACAAATATTTGACTAACTGCTTGTGTCAAAAAAGGATAAAAATATTTGTATTTGTATTTTGTGCAAAATTAATGTAATCTTTCCAAAATTTATCTCCTAATAATTTATATATGATATCTTAACTTTTAAAGCACATTTCATCAATGCTTTCACACTTCCAGCTTCATGTAGAGTCTTTTTACTGTTTACATCTGCTCACCAGGACAAGTTCCTCAAAACACTTGCAATGACCTGCAAAACATAATAGCTACTCCTTTAGTAGGTCATTAGCATTTCCTCCTGAATTTCTAGAACACTATAGAATTCATCAACAGTGGCAATGTTCAGCTGCTGAGCTAGCTTTTTTGTTGAAATTAACTTTTTATTCTATTGCCAACTAAACTATCCTAAGATTTCAGTGGGAAGTTTAATTAAAGTACTACCTTTCGTGTATAAAATAAATAAAGGTTTGAAAGCATGTTTCCTACTTTCTACACGTGCTGAAAAATTGGACCAAAAACTCATATTTGTGCTCTACTCATGTCTGCTGTAGACTTATGCAGCCTCAGAAGAGAGATTTATATAATCTTTTTCCTCAGCTTTTCCACTTGTAAAACAGGACAATCATACTAACCTTTCTCCCAGATCTATGGTATGATTACCTTTATTAATATTTATCAAGCTCTTTGAATAAATTGTCTTTTATAATCAGAATAGTTATCTGTTGAAGATGAGTAGCCATTCAGTGTAGATTCTTGCCCTTGGCAGCATCTAGACTGAGATGCTTCAAAGTAAAGTGCAACTGTCAAGTCAGTGGACAGTCATTAAATATTTAACTCCATCCATTTATGGGCAGCTGTAAGCATGTATATCCCTCATAAAAATATATTTGATAGAATACTGTTATCTATGGATGTTCTCATTGTCACAAAAGTGTATAGCCTTGTTAGGTTATGTGATAAAAGCTCATCTGCACACTCACAAAGTAGCTCAGAGAGGCAATGGCAGGTGGGGGACTCAAACAATACCCTGTCCCTGCTCTTCCCAGGCCCATCACAGGAGCCAGTATCCCATCACAGGGCCATCTGAAGAAGCCCAGAGGACCACAGGGGCGCACAGTGGCAGGTGGGAACTCAAATTAAGGACTCAGAAGAAAGGACACCCTGTTCAGGACACTCCCAAGGATGCCCCAGGAAAGCCATCAGCCCTGTTATCCAGCACCCATCATTGTGAACACTTTCCAAAGCACCTTTCAGACTGAGGAGTTACTGCCCTGGGGTAAAGGACACACTATGGGATGCAAGGGAAGAACATTTCAGGATCACACAGGACTTATTATGGGATGTTTAGAGGAGAAGGAAACAAAGAAGGGGAAAAGAGAGATCTAGGTGATTTGGGGAGAAACAAGTGTAGGAAAATAGAGAAATGATGGAATAAGGGGGGCTGGTCACATGTAAATAGTTTGCTGGTCAGTACGCTTGTCTGGCTATACTCTGCACTTAATCTATCTTATGTATCTTCTTCCTGTCTCTGTCCTGTCTTATTAAATTCCTTTCTAGTTCTAACTTTCTAACTCTCTGGATGTGGGTGATAAGGGTCCATGTGTCTACAGTGACAGTAAAAGGAGAGAGTGCAGGTGTGCAAGTGAGTGTGTGAGCGCTAGTAAATATCAAGTTAGACTAGCTGGCAAATAGGTGAAACAGCCTGGGAGCAAAGGAGTGAGTAGGTCTCTAAGGCTCAGCTCTGGGAGTAAAAGTGTCTGTGTGTCTCTAAGGGTGAGAGCACAGGGGACTGGATATTGGGAACTGGAAATTCCTGATAAGCTCTATGTGTGTGTGTGAGAGAGAGAGAGAAAGAGAGAGAGAGAGAGAGAGGGAGAGGGAGAGGGAGAGGGAGGAGTAGGGTTGTGGTCTCAGGGGCTCCTATGTCCAGGTACCTGCAGCTGAGGAGCCTGGGACCTGGGACAGCTACTGGGCAGGCTTAGTGTGTGAGCTTAGCTGCTGGAGGGATCCAACTTGCATATATTCATATATAGATTCTCACTACTGGATCTCCATCCTGCTAAACCAGAGAGGGGATCAGGATAAGGCTGTTGCTATACTTGTGGGAGTGCTCTGTGTGTCTGTCTGTGATCTTTGTGGCCAGCTGTGTAGCTATGTGTATATATATCATAGAATCACCAGGCTGGAAGAGACCCATCGGATCATTGAGTCCAACCGTTCCTATCAAACACTAAATCATGTCCCTCAGGACCTCGTCAACCCGTGCCTTAAACACCTCCAGGGAAGGTGAATCAACCACCTCCCTGGGCAGCATATTCCAATGCCCAAGGACCCTTTGTGTGAAAAACTTCCTCCTAATGTCTAGCCTAA
>WAAB01019342.1:19980-32577 GCA_013389865.1 Piaya cayana | reverse complement strand
AAGAGTTTGTACCTCACCATAGCCACCTAAAGGTTTTCAGCTTTGAGTGTCCTCCTCATAATATTGTTGCTTTTGTGGAAGTTGTCTTCCTAGCTTATATGGAAAGTGGAGAAGTAAGTGAAGTTAGATACCTTAAGGACAGATTTCCTAATGCAGGATGGCAGCATTCCACACACGTGGTGTAACCAACTAGTCAAGCTTATTAAAAATTAAAATAATTATGTTAAACATTCATAAAACATTCTGATTTTCAGTGTTAAAATGAAAACTGTATTACCAGAGCTTCCCTCATGCTTCCTGCAATCAAAGGAAACTTATTTTCCCAGTTTAACTTCTTAATGTGCAATGCATGGGTAGCACACCTGCCTGCCCGCACATCACTACTGTGATTTTTTTTAGCCTGGTTTCCCAAAAAGTCCCATGTGGCCACCCACCTTTACATGTCTTTTCTAGGGGACACCAGGACATCTGTTGGCATATGTCACATTGGATATAGATTTAGAGTTAGCAAAGGTGATAAACACTGTTGGTTCAATGGTATTTTGCAGCAGAACAGCAGAGAGAAAGAAACCCTGGTGAGGCTTTTGCTGAAGAACAGCAGCTCTGGGAGATCAGCCCTTCCAAAACACCAATGAATCCACACAAGACTCCAGGCACCCAGACACACGTAGGAAATTGAGTACTTCCATCTCTTGTGCCAGTGGAACTATTTGATTTAGAATTGTTTGTTCAAAAGAAAGGCATGAGGTTCTGGTGCTTCTCCACAGAAATCCCAAGTGACTCTCGCCCCTCCTCTCTTAGCATGCAGGGAATAGCTCACAGAGGTCTGGGTCATTGCAGAGGTTTGGCTCATCCTGTTTCCAGTCACTGTTGTTAATGTCAAGTTTCTTTTCCATGATCCCTAACACTGTAGGAAACCTCCAAACTCAGGAGTTTGATACTCTTCCACATGAAAAGGGATGCTATAGCTCTTTAGTCCCAGAGCGACATCAGCAGCAGCTGCACTTGGTCAGCCGTGGAAAGATCTGCTGGAAAGCTTTATTTTAGTTCATTCCTTCTTCTGCTTATTTTCCTAAGAAAAATGTTGTGGTGTGACCTCAGGCTCTGCCTGCTCTGTGCTTGGTGAGTTGTGTGCGTGCACAGGCACTGCACCCCTGCAACAGCCACACCAGGAGCTTTGGGGCAAGGAGGGAGAGTGGAGGTAAACTGGAGTTACGATGGGTGCTGGAAAGATGGTGGGAGAGCTTTGAGGTGCAAGTATAAAGGGTGAGGGACACAAAAATGCTGGATATACTTACTTGTGCTGTTTGTATCTTGCTTAAAAATATATTCTGGGATTCTGATATTTGTCAATATAATCGCAACTCAGAAAGAGGAATACAGCAGAATATGGCTAAAGCTGTCCTGGCAGAAGTAAAGAGAATCTACAGGGCATGCAACATGTTTTTGTGTTTCCATAACACACCCAACCAGTTGACAATGTGCTCTGTTTATAGCAACATGCTGTTGGATGCAAGTTGATGCCATTTTAGACATTGAGTGTGTATGCTGTTAAAATCTGTCTGTGATAAGAGTCATGAAGATATCCCCCCTGAAGACCTGGGCATGTTCCCTGCAGAACTGTAGCGCTGGGCTGGGTTACCCAGCTGGGTGCATCACAGAGGGGCTGAGAGAAGTCCAGGACTTGTGCCACAGGTTGACAGGCGCTGTGTGCAGCTGGGACTGCTCTTCTCTGTATATACACCCTGGTGAAGACGGATCGTGATTTGTGATGCTGCAGATACTGGTTTGCTTCAATAAATTGTTTTGATTTAAGAAAATCAAAGAGGTATTTTATTATAAAGAGCTAATATTTCTGCATCTGTATCATCAGGATAAACTTCCTCATTTTTGTACTTTTAATAGTCATTAAGTAAAGTGTTTAACATAAATTGAAGCCATTTATTTTTTAGTTTATTGCTAAGAAAAATTGCAAGCAAAAATATGCTACCTCTACAGGGCTACTAATTACCATTTCACTTGCAGAAGCAGGTGGGACAGGAGAGCTTCTGGCAAACATTTCAGGCATTTACTGTTGATAATATTTATGGCAGCACTAGCAATGTAAGACAGATCCTTTTTCTCTTTTCACTAAAAAAAAAGAAAGAAGAGATGGAATAGATCCATGCAAATTAAACAGCAGCAACATTAGTGGTTTCAAATACCCAGGCTATATGGGTAAGCTCTCTATCACAGAGGGAACCAAAGTCAATTTTTAAGCAACTATTGTATGTTCTACTTTGCACTGATTATTGTAAATGTCTTATAAAAAGCAGCTGAGCTGCATTTTTCAATTTTATATACGAGCCTTGAAAAACCACTAAGTGGCTGAATACCCCCTGTGCATTTATGTTCGAATTATTGTGTGGTAGAGAGAAGGTATGGAATATACCTCATGTCGGATATAAATAACATACTGCTAATTTTTTTCCTACCATTACTGTATGGGTTGATGCTAAACAGCATAGCTGATGGGTGTTCCTTAGATCCAGGGAAGTGTTAGAGATTCCTCTCACTAGTCATTGATTCTTGCAGAATTATGCATAATGGTTTTGTAGCTCAGTGCTTGCATATTGGATCTTTCTTTCACCTTAACTTTTGGAGTTTCTTCTATCTTTTTTCCCTTCTTAGTTTCCAGCTTTTCCTACTCTTCAGTCTCCTTCACAGTCTTCCAACTTGCCATCTTTTCCATACATAATATTCCTCACCCCCAATTTATTTTGGGTTTTTTTGCTACACATGTGGGAGCACAAGACTTGAAGATCAATATTTAACTACAACAGCTGTAAACTCTCCTCTGGTCCACACTTTCAGCGTTGACTAGAAATCCCTTTGTGGAACTCCAGCATGGATGTCTGAGGAGTTACTATGCGATCTGTTGAGCTTGCAGAAAAGGCAAACAGTGTAGTTTTTGTAACATCCTCAGAAAGTGCCCATGGAAGATGAGTGGGACAGTGGCTCCTCTGGCTCACCTTGGCTGCAGTGGCTCCGTTTGGGCTGGCTGATAGCTGCCGAGGCCTGGGAATCTTGGCCATGTAGCCTGAGGTTTGTCCTACTAAAAGATGCTGTAATGTGTACAGCTACATTAAAGCAAAGAACAACTTCCATAGCAACTGCACTGTGGTAGCAACAGCATTTGTAACTGCCTCACTTCTGCACTTTACAGTGCTGCAGTGGTTGCCCACTGCAAGGAACACCAAAGCAATGAAGCACTGGCTGGGATAAAAAGGACATAACCCCCAAATTTCAGAGCTGGTATAACCAACTTATGAATGAATCACACCAGGAAACAAAGAGAAAGAAGCTCATCAGTGACAGCAAACAAAGCTTGTGTGAGTGTGCAGCAGCCTGATGGGAGCAGCTAGGTACTCGCCCAGCATAGAATATGGGCAAAAGCCCCAGTGTGGATGTGCCAGGGCACTCTGGCACCACTGGGCAACAGGGAATATTTAACCCAAAAGCAAAAGCAAGGGGGTTTGTGCTATGTATGCTGTATTATTCCCCAAGCTCCAGCACTTCTGCCAGCTGCATGGATCAGTGATACCCCATACTAATGCAAACCCCAAGGTCTTAGAAATAAGACTTGTTGTGGGACTCATCTCCCTCAAAACAACATTTAAAAGCATATGAAATGTGCTTCAAAACTAAGTTTTCCTTATATTGATCTCTTTCTTTTTTCCCCATTGATAATGATTAGTATTATTTTAAAGCTGTGCAGAACAATCTTGAGTGATGGCCAAACAGAAGACGCATAGGTGAATACCAGAACCAGAGACCATGTATCAGTGGTACGAGAAGGAGATGATGTAGGGAGGTGTAGGCTGCCTCATAAGAATTTTCTTAACAGTAAGGGTTATTTGATGCAATTTGTTATGGAACACTCTGGAAAAAATCTCTATTTTTATGCATTTAAAGCTCTGTAGATTTTTGGTTCCATTTAATCCACAGAAACCAATATAAATGCAAAGAACATTTTAATCAACATCTTTTAGCATAAACAATACACTAGAAACATTAAATAACATTAAGTATTCCGTTACATCCTAGGGGCCCATTGCTTTTATTCCACATACAATAAAATGTATGAAACCTGACACACTCTGAGAGGTAAAGGTTAGATTATAGACATGTATTCAGCATTTCTAAAGTCTAAGAAGCTGTCAAGCTCTGTAGTCTCTTTTACATGAAAGGCTTGTCAGCACTTGTTGCTGAGACTGGTGGGAGATCTCTGCTGGCGACCCAGAGGAGACAAGCAGACATGGCATAAGCTGAATGGATAAAGAAGAGGAGGACTAATACTGGTCTCCAAAACCAATACAGCTTGTATTTTTGTTCCTTTGGCATTGCAATACCACTCCAAAACAGAGGCCAACTGTTAACAGAGGCAAAGCCAACTTCAGCTTTAGCAGGCTGACAAATGGTCATGTAAGTTACGAAATAACCCAAGACCTCAGGATTAAACTTCTCCAATTGTTTTCACATGATGCAACTTTAAATCTCTCCTTTGAACAGTATTAGATTTCCTTTCATTCCCATAAACGTCAGAAAAAGTTGACTGCTCTCACATTTCAGACTGTGACCCAGCTAACTTGCACTTTTCCCCTCTGCTAGTCTGGAGAACAGAATAATGAAATTCAGACAACAGCGACCAAATGTTGCTCCATAGAACTTTCCTTTTACAAAACAGATGAATATTCCTGGGCTCCAAAACACTGCAGGGAGCAAAACTTTCAAACCTTATGGAAATAAAATAGTAGGCCTAGGCAGTGACTTCATCTCCTTTATCAGATCAGAGACATTTTCACTGGAATTGAAATAGATTGTAAAAAAACCTCTAAATAGAGCAAAAGAATTAAAAAATTCCACTGAAGCCATTATTGAAATACAGCTTTATTTAAAACCCCACATCCATATGAATGAAATCTAAGTCTCATAGAGCAATAGAGGGAAAAACCCTCCGTCATCCTCATAATTTACGTAATCCTTGTTGCAGATAGAGGTGTGATTTTATAAGAGCCAGGGAAATAAATGTTTTAGCTTTTGTGTATGTGATTAAAAAGATGATAAGCAAATGTATTGTGTACTCTGATTCAGACAAAGGACTATAGAAAATGACCACAGACACACTGTGTGGAAGTTCAGTGGCTGCAAGGTCTGGTATTTCTCCCTTGAGGTGCTGAGCACTCTCATATCTCACAGAAACCCAACCAAGTCAGTCCACTCAGTATCTTGCCAGCTGAGGCCTCATATTTATATAACAAGAAATACCCACTGTGCTGCAAATTTGCTGCTAGGGTGAGTGGAATTGCATTCACTTAAGCCCATTGCAAATTTAGCCACTAGAGTCAAAATAAAAGGAGCCAAAATACATAAATCCAGGAGACAAAGCTTATTGAGGAACTAAACCAAATATTCAGCATCAAGATTTAGTGCAGCCAAATTGTTATAACTAAACAGGGTACCTTACATAATTTTGTGTCCTAGGGGCATACTCTCCATTTTAGTGGCGTGCTACGCTCATGCTGATATCAATAAAAGTTTTACATGCAAAATGAGTGGAAAATACGAGATGTTAGATAGTACGATACAAGTCTATAAACCTGATATGTAAAACCTGCTACCATGGCTTTGCCAACCCCCTGCTAACTTCCATGCAAATTCCACCAATGGATCTCTACTTCAGTTTGTCTTAATTGAAAGTCTTAAAGGTGAGTTGAAACGTTGTTGGAATAAAAACCTGCTTAAGATGCCAAATCCCTAACAAAATCCCCATATAGACTTACAAGTAAATAAATCGTAAAGGCAAGTGTACAGGCCTTCTTATTAACCTGTCAAACCAAGAATTCTGGAATCTATTTTTCCTCTGCAAAAATGGTGACATTCTTCCTCTAATGACTGAAGTATTTTATCGCTTCACATACCTGCAACAAAAAAGATATTGTTTAGAAAGGTGGTGAAATCTCCCTTGTTCATGCTGATGACTGCCATGGCCCTTCTTAGCAGGTCTACATACTACAAGATGGGCTGGGAATACCTGCAAGTGGCATAAAGTCATGGATTAAGACAGTTGACCCTAATATCAGTTGTTTTCCAAACTACTGCCTTCATAACCTGTTGATTGAATCAGATTTTTGAGGACTGGATTAATTGATCCCTTTTACAAAATGCAAACGAACTGCAATAGGAATCATTGCCCCTTTGAAGTTAAGGAGGAGTTTCACTTTAAATTATCTGAGATGTTTTGCAAAAGTACAATCTTGTCATGCCTGAACTAAGCTGTAAATCCAATACTTTCTTTTCAAGACTCACTTCTGGGGCTAATGAGAAAGCAAGAGATAAAACTATTGCACCTCTTCCCTTCCAAAGGATAACTACAAAGCTCAGCATCTGAAATGTAAATAACCAGCCTGTGTGACTGTTCAGAAGCATCACTGTTACATGCTTCTCCTCTTGCCCATCCTGCTCTGTGCCACATGTGGCTGTTAGATTAATGCTTTGCAAATGACCAGCACAATGGATACCAAATTTAATGAAATGCTGGGGTGCCAACACAGAATTACAAAACCAAAATAATAACAACAACAAAACCAATGCATGATGAACATACCAACACTTGCATATGTTATTAAGTAGTTGCCAGTGTTTGTCCCCCATTCTATCATCCTCATTTTTCCAGAAGAGTAACACTACATGTTATGGACATATGTAATTCAAGAACATAAAGAACAGAGTCCTTCTGCCATATGTATAAAATTCCAGTGTAATACACATATGAAAGGGAGAGAATTGTGGTCTATTTCAAGGCTTTTCCTTTTATCTTTTCCACAGTCTCCTGCCAATTTTCAAAGTACTCCCAGATCACAGACTGAACTAGATTATCTGAACAAGATTGTACTGAACCTCATGATAGTCTCTCTGCCATTCCCCTGGGCTACAGCCTGTCCTCTGACCCCTGACGATTCTCTCCTCCACCATTCCCTATGGCTATCCAGTCCTTTTCTTTCCTCTTACAGCAAAGAAAAACTTTCAGCCTTTGAAGGATACAGGGCTGGTGCAAAGTCTGTCACAAATACAACTACTCATCAGCCTAACCTGTTGTCTTCAAAATAAAAAGAGGCCTGGGGAGGGGATACACCTCATACTGCCTATGGACATAGGCAGCTGCAGCTGACCTACTTGACACAGGCAGCGAAAGGTACATCAGGAAACATCCTGACAAGGACCAGCACTGGATTGAAATCTTAAGTAAAACAATGCACCAAGTGCAATACATTACCTCCTTGTCTTTGTTGCCTTTTCTTACTGCTGCTGAAAACACAAATACTGAAACCCGCCTTAATTGCTTAAGGGTCCGTTATAATTTGTCATAACAGGTTTATCAGCCATTTCCTCATGCAATTATGAACAAGAGGGAAAGCTTTTGCTACATGATCATATAAAGTTTTTCACAGGCGTGTTGCCCAATATCTGTATTTCTTAAACTGTCTGCAACAGACCTTTACAAGACATCTAACTTGCTGGAAGAAATCACAGAGCAGGATATATGCCTTTCTTGTACACTGTATACAGTGGCTGATTTTTTAAAGACTTCAAGAAAATGTACTCATATCTCCTGTTCCTTGCATAGAAACATATTATTTGTATTGCACTTGCTCCTGAAAACTCAGCTACAAAATGAAGGACGCATCAAGTGGGACAATGTCTTCACATTCAAACAGGCTTTCTATTCTAAAGAACTGACATCTTTAAAAAATACCAGCAACTGCTGTTTTCCATGTTATGTCACATGTAAAAATCAGTGGTGGAATCAACTTTACCCATGGGCTTTCCATGGATGCACAGATTCTAGGAATTCATGTATACTTCTAACCTGATCTCCAGGTTGCACTCCGGAAGACTTAATGCACCAGTGTAAGTCTAGTTGAATTTCAAATGGGTGAAGGATGACTTATGTAGCCTCAAATGACTGAATGAAAAAAGTCTGGTATAGATTAATAGGAGTATTAGTGAAAGAGGGAAAGGAAAACAAGGATTCTTTTATAGTGGAACATTATACTTAAGAACACACATCAGTAATTGCAAATGTGTAATGTTTCTTTTTTTATGTTGCTGTACTTCTGACACTATTCTCTTACAACATTCTGCTTATCATCCTCTTGTGAGGTTTATTGTACTTACAAATCATTCCCAGACAGTCAGCTTCTTTGCTATCTTTTCATTAAAAAAAAAAAAGAATAAGAAAGTTTTGTGTATAATATACTTTCCCTGCGGGAACTAATTCCACAAAGATATTGACTACAAGCCTTTCATTGTTTTAAAATATGTAGACATGCATCAAACAGCTGATTCTTCTCCTCAGAGTCACCTTCTGAAGCTTTATCTGTGCGTCACATCTCTGAAGCATCCTGCAGACCATGTGGGAGAAACTCTAATTTGTCCTCCCAAGCCAGTGCTTATCCTTACCTCGACTACTTTTTGCCATCAGATCCTTATGAATACTCTGTGCTGTTAATTTTATGATGTTTAGGGCTGTGTCCACTCTAGTTCGTTTGTTCAATATATTTTTAGTTCTTCCGCTGTGGTATGACTGACTGCAGCATGTTAAAGGAAAAGTAGGGAGAATATTTATATTGATTTAAAAATGCTGCAGATTGAGAGCAGATGTACCATGTATTCCCAAAACGTATGTTTTAACTTTCATTTATGTGCTGTGCTGAACAGTCTTCAAGCCAGGAAGTGATTTATATTTGCTAATTGCATGCACTTTGGTAGATCTGCAGCTAAAAATAAATGGTTTGTTTTTTAATTATAAATGATTTATCCTTTCGCACTGCATGTATCCAACACTGGGAAGCTAACTGAAGACTTGGGCAATCTGCATTTAGTTTCCCCATCTGCCATAGACTTCTTTTGTACCCTTAGGCATTCTCTGTGAGTTATCCCAGTGCCCAGCTCGTAAGTATCTGGACCTTATGGACATCTTGCTTCGTTACACAACAGATAGATGAAGGAAACACTTTTGTGTTACAGCTAAACAAGTCTAATGGCAGATTGCTGCTAAAAGCAGCGGTTTGACTGCTCCTACACCACCCCTGAATGAGGTTCCCACTTGCCTTTGCTGGATCTAACATCCCAGCAGCTGTGGGGGAAGATGACCCAGCTGGCTGATCTAGAAGAACATTACTCTTCTTTTCTCTCATCAGAGGGTTAGTTTTCCACAGGACCTGTTGGCTGAATGGACTTGCCTGGATGAATATAGAAGAAAGAAAAGAGATTTTGTTGTTGTTGTTGTTGTGGGCAGCTTGTAGTTAGATCAGCTGAGAAGTAACTTGAAATGTCACCTTAGAGGGTCAAGGCAGGCAAGTCTGGGCTGGTGCTGCGGAAATCCTACCCCAGCTGCACAACCTGACCTTCTCACTGGCATTAGCTCCAGTATTCCTATATCTAAATGATAAGTGTCAGAAGCCCGAGGGCACTCATAGCTCTTAATGACTGACGAGCTTCATCTGTGGCCTCCAATCTCACCCTTGCCCGGGGCTCTATTTAAGCTCAGACCTGGGCCACCATTTGCCTCTGCTTGAGCTGTGTTGGGGGGCTTAGGGTAGAGGGTTATTAGTCTGTAATTTCATCATTCTTATGATTGTATGCTTCTCTGCTGACCTGGACCTGGATGTACAGACTGACTTCCCTGCTAAACCTCAGACCTGTTTTATTGCATTGGACCCTGATCTGTGCTTAGTTTCTCAGCTTGAACTTGGACCTGCCTCACCATCACAAGCTTGCCTGATCATCTAGATGCTTGGTTGGACCGGGACCTGCCTTGTTCACCTTGTCTGGGCATACTGGGATGCTGGGGTGGGCCAGTGAGGCCTGTGTTCTGCTGGTTGTGGCACTGTTCAGTAACCTGTCCCTCATGGATCAAGGAATATTTGCTATACTCTAGGAAAAAGGTGGTTTGAGGACCTAAATTGGCAGAAATATCTCCACTCAGCTTAGCCCTTAAACTGTTTCAGCTCCTGGTTCTTTGTGTCAGAAATGATGGGCAGTCCTGAGAAGAACAGGTAGCTGCCTGAGAAAGCCAAAGGTGTAGGTCCTTCCTAACCCTGGTTTGAATCAGCTCTGGCTGGAATGGAGTGGCTGGGCTTTGTTGGGGGTTTAAGCTGGCCTAAGCTCGTGCTGCTGCTGAAAGGGCAGGTCCTGTGTGGGTGCACAACTACTAGAGCTGACACAATGTATTAGGAGTGCATGATTAGAAAGGAGAGGGGGATGGCAGCGTGACTGCCTTCAGCTACTGGTGAAACTGCTTCCTAAGGCATTCTGGAATAAGGTGGCAAAAAGTCATGCACCTCAAACAAGGAGATACTTTTGTCTAATGCTGTAGAAATTATACCACACTATGCTGCACACACAGGTACCCAAGTCCCAGAATTAGACAGTTCCTTCTGTGTGTCACACCCAGATACTATCCTAGTATAGGAGAACTTGGCTTGCCTCTTACATTTAATCTGTTTGTATATTGGGCAGTTTTCACTGGGAAGTGGATGATCTCTTGTCATTGTCCTTGGTCTGAAGAGGAATGTTTGTGTATGTGAGGAGGTGGTTTCAGGCCTCAATCTACTTCCCTAACATGAAGCCAGATGCTTATCTGGATTTGTTCCTCCTCCTGAAACTCCGTTAGTGTCTGACAAGAAATATAAGATTCATATGGCAGAAAGCAAGCCTAAGAGGGGTGGGATCTCATCTAGCAGGAAGTGAGAAGGAAATTCCTTTAATCTTGTCCTTGTTTCCACTCTGCTTATGAACTTGTTATTGAACAGTTGCTGACTCTTGAAATCCTAAACATAATCAAAACATCCCAGGAATGTGGTCATTCTCCTGAATGGAAGGTAGTTATTCCTCCTAGTAGCTTAATGCACCTTTGGCAGTGTCCAACTCCAACAAAACAGTGCTGTCCACTACTGAAGCTGCCTGACCATAGTTAATACTGTGATACGATGCATGGTGAACTGGCACTTTGTGGTGGTGGGAGGGAGCTGCAACCCCCCTGCCCACAAAGCTCAGGTCTTATCACCAGTGACAGAGTAAAGTGTTTGGGGTTTGTTTGTGGGCACTGTGTTATGGGCCACAGCTGTGGGGACTGTCCCGACCCTCAGGTGAGATGTGGTAGAGAATGGTGGAAGGAGAGCAGGATTACAATGCTGCTCTAGACATTGATACGGTCTTAGGCAGTAGCTACACTTGACTCCTTTTCAGGTAGGCTGACTTTATTTTTTTTGTATAAAAGATGAACTAGGAGAAATTAGTACAATAAATATTGATTTCACTAAGGTGGAGAGGGTTGAAAAATTATTCCTAGGATGCAAACTGGACTTCTGAGAGTCTGACTGACAGGAAACACAGAAGAGATCCAGTAAATGTGAAACACTGAAGGAAAAATTAGAAGCTCTTGACTATCAACACACACATGAAGGACACTTGAGAAATCACTTTCCCACACTGCTAATTCTCAGTTTCTTTGCTTTGTTTCAATAAAATTGATCTGAAGTGGAATACTACATCCACAGAGCTCAGTGGGACAGACTTTAAACGATGTTAAACCAATCAGCTGCCCCCTCCATAGCCATGGCTGCTTCTGGATAGTGAGTGATGCCCTTCCCGGTTACAGGAGGCAGCCAGTATGGGTCCTGTCCCTTCATCATCTCCCAAGCACTCCCTGCTCCATTGCTATGAGCCCTCTGTGATGCTTTGGGATGGGGGCAGGTACAGACTGAGCTGTGCCTTCTGGTGTGAGTTGGGCACCCTAAGATGGGGATTGACAGACAGAGAGTTGGGCTCGAGAGGAGAAGGCTCCGAGGAGACCTTATAGCGACCTTCCAGCACCTGAAGGGGCTACAAGAAAGCTGGGGAGGGACTGTTTACAAAGGCTTGTGGTTATAGCATGAGGGGCAATGGGCGTAAACTGGAGAGGGGCAGATTGAGGCTAGACATAAGGAGGAATTTTTTCATGATGAGGGTGATGAGGCACTGGCACAGGTTGCCTAGAGAAGGTATGGCTGCCCCATCCCTGGAGGTGTTCAAGGCCAGGTTGGATGGGCCTTGGGCAGCCTGGTCTGATGGGAGACATCCCTGCTCATGGCAGGGGAGTGGAACTGGATGGTCTTTAAGGTCCCTTCCAACCCAAACCATTCTATGATTGCACTCTTTGCTTTTGTGACTGGCGAGCTTCCTCAGGGAAGCCTGTCCACAGGGTATTCTGGCTTTGGTGTACGATAAAGGAAGACCATTAAGAGACCTGGGAAGATCAGAAATGCCGGTAGCAACTAGCTAAGCTAGACTCTGCTCGGAAAAGCGGTTTCCCCCTGGGTACCGTAGTCCCGCAGCTCGCGTTTGAGTAGCAGGGACCTGGAAAACGGAGCGAGGAGGGGAAGGGACAGTAACGTCAGCTGGTGCCTTCGTGCCCGGGGAAGGCGCGATCCGGGCTGCGGCCGAGGGCAGCTCCGCGGCGGGGCGGGCAGGCGCGGCGCCGGGCGGCAGGGGGCGCTGCGGGGCCGGGCTGCT
>WAAB01019342.1:0-11338 GCA_013389865.1 Piaya cayana | reverse complement strand
GGGAATGGCCTCAAGCTCTGCCAGGGGAGATTTAGGCTAGAGATTAGGAGGAAGTTTTTTACGGAAAGGGTCATTAGGCACTGGAATATGCTGCCCAGGGAGGTGGTTGATTCGCCTTCCCTGGAGGTGTTTAAGGCACGGGTAGACGAGGTCCTGAGGGGCATGGTTTAGTGTTTGATGGGTCTCTTCCAACCTGGTGATTCTGTGATTCCTTTGTTCAGGTTGCATCTGGGCATTTGCTGCATTTGCTCTAATTAGCAATATGTCTGAAGTCCTCCCAGAAACTCTGGCTGGTGTAAAGTTGCCCCTCTTCTGGCTGTTGGATACTCAAGAGACTTTGACTATCTTCTTCAATTTGCTTTTAGTATCTGGGGCAATTTAGTAGCGTTGCCAATGCTTTTTCAGCTCTGAATGGTCCAGAGTCGTGCTTTGAGAGTATAGTCTCTTTGCCCAGTATTGCATCGAGCAGTTGTGATTAACTTGAGGATGCCAGGTTGCTGGCATCTCTGAGGTTGAAGTATTTCGTGTTCATGATAGGACATTTTTGAACTGAGAGCCCCTTACTTTTAAATTCAGTTTTCTTGGCAGTCCATCACAGCTCAAGTCTGGCAACCTTGTAAGTGAGATGCAACAAGCCTCACTTATTTTAGCTATTGGTCTGTCACTATGTTTTTAATTTACTGTAATTTAATAACTGACACAATGCTGGAATAAATATATGGACTGTGAACATTCTCATAGACTTTGTAAGTCCAGCTCTGGGCAAGGTTTAGCTTTTAATTAACACTGTTCATGAGATTTATTGTTAAAATTGTATCCTTTTAAATAAGTAAATCTGAAATTGAGTAAGAGATGAATAATTGAAACCTGGTATTGGATAACAGAATGCATTCTAGTGCAGGCAGTAGTGAAGCACAGTGCCTTCCCCAGCAGACCAAGTGGGGGACCATCGCAGCTCTAGGCTTTGTTTCTCTTTGGTTGTTCCACTGCCAGGCCATAAGTGGATGTTGTCATTATCTCCCATTATTTTTCCTGTGTACAATACGTTGCTAGGTGTTGAAAAACATGCATTCTTCTTGACATTAAGAATAGTTTTACAAGTATGTAAACCAGATTTTTGGTACAGCAGAGAGCTTTAGGAAGACCTTCAGATGCCCAGCTAAAAAGAACTGTTGAAGTATTTTTGCTACTTTTAATCCCTACTGTGACTCAAATTCTCCAAAAAGAGGCCTGGGCAAGGGAAGAAGCTATAAAGGAATCCTCTCATTAAAGAGGAATCTTAGTCATTACGAAAGTTCTAATTCATCGGGGATCAAAAGAAGATATTCTCCTGATTTTCTTCCATTATACAGGGGGAGATGATATCTGGTTTGCCATTTTTCCTTTGAGACTCTGTTTGTAGGATATGATTTATGTTCTTGCATTCTGGTTTTGTGATTTATGTTTTTCTTTTAACACACAATCTTCTTTTAAATCCTTATAAGTATTTCCGATTCTTGTGACTGCTTGTGTATGCTGAGCAGCAGTAAAAGGTTCACAAAATTTCAGAGCATTTTATGTGCAGAACTTTGACATTCCATATGGACTCCTTTTAAGAGACCAAATATGGTTTCCTGCTTTTCATAGCAGCAAAAATCTTCTAGATATGAGGAGCATTGTGATCAACCATTTAATTTTAGGCTGCAACTCCGTGGGCAGTGTCAAAATCAAACTGATTTGCTTTTGGTTTATTTTGTTGGTTATGCTGTTCAGGATGAGACAGATTAGGTTGGGCATTAAGCTAACTGTTCAGTTCCTTTCTTCCTGAACTGGTTTTAATGGAGAGCCAGGTTTGGCAGTGGTCACATTTGTGTCTCTGTTTTCAAAATCTATGTATCTGTGAAGATCCTAATAGTTCTGAGGAAGTTCTTTGATCTGTCTTGAAAATTTAAAAAGTTGATAGCTGGTATTGGGGGAAGGGGAGAAAGGTCCTTCTCAGTGTTGATAGCAGGTAATTCAGTGAATTTGTTCAGTAAAGAAGAGACTGCCTGCAAACTCACTGTTTTTCCTTGCTATTGTAAGGCTCTTGGCCAGGTAACAATTACTTGGTGAATGCCACAGGTGGAAGTGGCTCCTGTAAATGCGAGACGTTTACAGGGATTTTTGGGAACTTGAGCGTCTGAGGTTGCTCTGTCATCATTCGTGGGGCCTGTTCTGTTCTCTATTCGAAGCCATTCTGGAGAGGCATGTTTTGGAACTCTTCAGCACTGGGCAAATATTCTGACCTGCATTATGCTTATCACCAGGTACCTCAGGTATAATGGTCTCATCCAGCTTTAAACATCCATGGGGCAGATCTAAGAACAGTCCCCTTTTTTTCCAGAGGGCTTTGACTGAATGCAGAGCAAATACCTTAACTGGTATCATTCTTCTTGTTGTGTCAGTAAGTGACTGAAGCTGTTGCTTCAGGCATTGCAGACCAGCCAGCAAGGGTCAAAGCAGGGGGAGCAAGGCTATCACTGCCCTTGGGTTGGGAAAATTTGCACTGTGTAGGATTCTGCCCAGTTTTGTACATTAGAGTTGGATTTTTTTTGTCAGCCCTACAGAAATTCTCGACTCAAACCCTGTAATTGTCGGATGTTCTGTCATACTATTCCCCCTGTCATTTATTATCTCCTAAGATATCAAGAGCAACTTCACGTGGACTAATTGTAGTAACTGAAAGGGCCTAAGGGGAAGAATTCTGTCTCGATGTTACAAGCAGAGGATTAAGCACGTATACATTCAGTGTAATTTGCTGAGAGATGTCTATGTACATATCTGTCAGAAGAACCATAAAATCATTTGAAATGTTGCAAAGGATAGATATGTGGTGATACAGAGGCTCAACTTGCTTTTGCTTTTGTTGCATTATCCCATTGAAGCTAATTCTATACACTTTTTCCTTACCCATGCCTTTGTAAGCTAGTGTCAGGCTCTTTGAGGAGGCACTTATGTTCTTGAAGGATTATTGTGCTAATTTAACTTTCATTTCATCAGGTGTCAAGGCCTGATATTATCCTGCTATTTGTTACTATACTTTTACTGTAAATTACTGACACCAGAGATGGTTGGTGATTACAGTGGAGATGACTGAGATGCAGGAAGGAAATACTACTTTTTGACCTCTACTTGCTTTGCTGTCTTCAAGATCCTACATGTGATTGTGATCCTCTGGGGCTTAGTCATTCAGTAATGCTGATTAAAACAGTCAATCCGAGCAGCTGAGCCTGACAGATTCTCTACCAGTCCTTTAAAGAATACATGTAATGCATCTTTTAGGAAATTCAGCAGACAATTTCAGTCAGTTGCAGTATTTCCCCTGTAAAAGAATGCCTGCTATGCTGGGTTGTGATGGGAAGTACTGACATTTCAGAAATAAACAGGCTAGGTTCACAGCACCTTCTCTTTACAAATATATCTTTTCTAATAATGTTTTTGTTAAAAATAATGATCATGGCAGTAGATGTTTTTTCTATAGTATTCCTGGGTTCTAAGTTGTTTCTTCTGAACTGTAGCATATTAACTAATACAGGCGTCTGAAGCTATTTGCTGTATCAGTTTTATTTAAATAAGGGGTAAAAAGTGAATTGTCAAGCCATTCAAAAAAAGATTTATCTGTTTTAATTTTGGCCTTAGTGGAATCACTGTCAAGTTTTTTCTTGGGACATCTGTATGAAATAAAGCTGCTTTTAACGTGAAAGTGGTGATGTGTGATGCAAGCCCACCCCTCAAGTGTGGTGTTATTGCCCTAAAAGGTGTGTCTAACAGTTGGCACAAACTCATTCCTGTTAATGATGGTACTTGTTTATATTTTTTAAAATAGGCATTTTCCTTATTTTTAAAGTATATATTTGCCTTATTTTTAAAATCAAACCCAGTGCTTTTCAGAAAAATTAATTTTGCTACTTTGTTTCCAGGCATGCAATGAACAAGGGGAGTCCTTTTATAGAAAGCAGTTTCAGTGCTGAATGTCCTATAATGTATTACCTTGAAGAACAGAGAAGTGCAGTTCTTCTAATTGACTTCACTGGAACCTGAAGCACATGTGATGCTTTAAAGAACTGAGAGAGTTGTTTTGTTTTGTTTTGCTTTGCCACATTGCTCTGATGCACTGGTACACCTCCTGAATATTTCCCATCAGCTTATGCATTGCTGAAATGTACAGTGGTGCAGGTGAGATGGTGGTTCTGTAGGTTTGTGCAACAAAGGAAAATGGTTTGGAGTTCTAGTGGTGCCCCTTTTCCCATAGATGTTGAGTGTCCACTGCAGAATGTGTGAAACTTGAATACTTTGGGGTTTGTCTTTGAGCAGAATGTAGTGTTGTTTTTGTTTCCTGCACCAAATGTCATGGGAGAAAGGATAGTTTTGATCTGTGCTATCCTTACCATGATGTGTAGTTCTTTCAGCTTTCAGGGATGAAAGATGACTGTCATTTAAAGCTTTTCTATAAGAAAGAGCGCCACATGAGAAAACAGTGTCTGTTCTTGTATAGCTGGTCAGGGGAAGAGAGAAAGCAAATGCTTTGCATACAGGAAAGTATCTGTGGGGGAGGTATTTGATTTCACTAAACAAAATATCCAAACTCCTTTGCATGACTTTCATACCATCGTGGGGTTAAAATGAACAGCCAAATGTAAATGGTTACACTTTTTGTTCTATATATTCTCATGCCCTTTACCAACCTTAACCATAATATCCTGTCTTTTTTTTTCTTAAAGAAACATGTATTAGGAAATTTAAAAGGCATCTCATTTGCCTACTATTAAGTACTGCAGAAGTCAGGCAAATCCTAGTGAAAAGGTATTGTTTATTTCTACTAGAAATATTTCTTGGACTGAATGTATGTCTTCAAATAAGTGGTTTTGTTTCCAAATTTTAAATCTAGTTGCATGTCAGGAAAGCATTTATAGTATTTCATGAAACTCACTGCTATTTGAGACAATATTTTTTTCTTGAAGCCTATATTTAGTAATTGCATGTGGAATTCAAGGAGAGTAATAGGAATTCTCTGAACATGAACTTTTTACATTTTGGAGTAATATAAAGATACAAAAAACCAGGAAATGTTTAATGCTGTGCATTTAAATAGCTCTCTTGATTGGGAAACAACTCCTGGCTTTAGTTTCCTGTGGGGCTTCTTTGACTTTTATTAGTTTTCAGAACTCTATAAAGCAATGAGAAATGAGTGATTTTTGTGTATGTAGAAAAAGGATTTTATAGTCTTGAGGATTTTTCTGTTTTGCCTGAATTTATCAAATGTTTGTTCAGATGAAGTGAAAGGGAAGACAGCTTGAAGTGTCTTTTTCCTGTTGCACAAGATTTGATCCTTGCTTGAGTTCTGCAGAATTCACTAACTTGAGCCAAGCTGGGAAACATTTTGGATATTTTTTTGTTCATGCATCTTTGATGTTTGGGATTTGGGACTTAAGTGGTTTATTTTGGATACAAGCCCAGGTGCTGGAAAACGGGTGCACCTGGCAGGTGAGGTTCTGGCAGCCCTTTTCTGGCCTGCACCAACAGGTTCTGTCCTGGGCCAATTTTAATTCAAGGCGTTTCTAGTATTTCCATCTCCTTTGTATCTGGGTACTGGTATGTCTGAAGACAGAAGAATGGACAGGAGGGTCAGCCCTGGAGAGCACAAACAATGCAGGTTTGGAAATATAGTGATGGCACCTGCTTTCCAAGGTAGGGTTTTGTTATTTTTTGTTTTATGCCTCTTTTAATGATGAGCATGCCCTCTGTGAGACTCTGTTGTTTGAGATTTGGTGATGAAATGGTGTAGACCAAAGTTTTATATTGTCTTTGATAGAAGCCTTGTTCAAAGATGCCAGGAGTATTTGGAAGCATCCTCTGATCCAGAGTGCAGCTGCATTTTTACTCACACTCTTTTATGAGTAGCAGAGCATACTTTGGGGCTCTGCTGTTGAGCTGCTCTGGTGAATAATTTCTATTGGCAATTCAAAGTCCTGGGGTTCTGTTTGGGTTTTATTGTATTTTTGTGTCAGCCAACATCTGCTTAGATGTTTTCGATTAGCATCCCTTTAATTTGGGGATGTGCTTTGCTTAATTGAAACTTTAAAGTCACAGGAAGATAATTTTGACAAAACCTCTCCTTTTTTACACTAATGTGAATGCAGAATAAATGCATACTGTGACCAATGCTGGTAATAAATTGTCTTTTTTGAAGAGACCATGATTTGAAAGTTTCCAGTTCCTTTGGTTCAGCAAGACTCCAAATTTATTGACTTTCCAAGCATACTGCAAAGATTGCCTGGTCCTATGAGCTGCTTAATAGAGAATAGATGGGAGGAAGTGTAGCTCTTATAAGTCATGAATGGGTGTCAATATTCACTGACAAGCATTTCATGGTGTATTTTGCATCCACTGAAAAAAAATATTTAAATGACCTTGAACACTTCCAGGGTGGGGCATCCACAACATCCCTTGGCAACCTGTTCCAGTGTCTCACCACCCTCAACATGAAGAATTTCTTCCTAATGTCTAATCTAAATACCATGAAGTTATGTAGCAGTGCCAGCTCTTCAGTTGTTTTGTGTTTAAGCAGATGCTTATTCTTTAATGTGGGGAGCGATTGGTATATTATTCACAGTGTGACTGGCTAAGAGATGCAATCAAATTTGTTTCCAAGCAGAGACATATCTGGTGTAATACAATACAGGCACACCAATGAAAATTCAGTTTCCAGTGCTTTTTCTTATTTTCCAGTTTTTAGTGACTGAGGTTATTAAAATAATAAATAAATCCATCTGTACCAGTTAACTTTTGCAGGGGAGAATATACTGGGGAGCAGAATTACAGATGTTCATGTACACAAACCCTACAATGGTATTGGCAAATGATAGAGGTGCAGTGCTGTTTGGAGGGGCAGCTAAAATGGCTGACCTGTTTTACTTTCAAAAACTTTGTTTATATTAGAAGCTTTATATCTTAAATAAAATTAGCTTTATATCTTAAATAAAATTCCACTTGTAGTGATTTAGTTTAGAAGAGTAATGTTAACACCGTGAAAGATTTCTGGCCTTTGATTTTTCCAGTGTCCTTTCATAGAGGCTGGATAACATCTATTTCTGGCTTCTGTTGCAGCACAGAAGTGTCTTGACAGCTTCCAAACCAATAATATCTTACTTGTGTTTCAATATATGAATAACAGCACAAGCTTTCTAGAGATTATCTTTTCGTGATGTTTCTAGTTCTGCAACATGCTGTAGCCAGATGAATCTAACTCTTTCAGGGTTTTGAAGAACAGGAATGTATCCCTTTTAAAAATGTGTGTTACAGTAGTGATGTTAATTCACTGAGGCAGAGTTGTATTCTTTTAATTAAGAGGTACAGTTAGCAGAGCACATGATACTTCTTCCTCTTCATGCTGTTTCTTTCCTCTTTTCTAATCTCTATTCTTCAGTGTGTTTTTTTTCATGATCCTTGGGGGTCTTGTTTTTTCAAAGTGATCTCCTGCTGACTGTTTTGAGGTCTGCCTGAGCAGTTTCTACAGCTCTGAATTAAAAGAAGTTGTTCCCTTTGATTACTTAAATAATTCCTTTGCTCTCTGTGTGATTAGTTGCTTTCCAGTGGAAGAGCTGGGAGAAAAGGCCAAAGAGCTGCCAAGTGCCTCTTGGTCCATCTGCTGTGATGATGTCTCATCCATCCGGGGTATGTCTCTGTGTTCCTGGTTCATCACCCTACGCTGGAGACTTTGTAAACCAGTCTTTGCATCAGATGGTGCAAGGTGGGACTGGTGGAGAAGCCATGCAAACTGGTGCTGGAAATTATCTGCTTCTCTTGGAAAAAGCTGTTCCATGTGCCATTGCTGCAGATGTCTCCAGTATTTCTCAGCAGGCAAGTCCTATGGCGATTTCTGGGGTTTTATCAGCTACAGTGAGAAGTGAGAACTCCTGCTAATCTTCTTACAGAGGCGATTGCTGTGGTGAGGACATATGCCTCAGGCTGTTACCTCCTCCTCTGGGTGGTTTGTTCTCCCCTTTCCTATCTTCTCTGGTTGCCCAACAGTATATGCACCACTGCCTGTGTTTGCCTTTTGTATTGACAGTGAATGGTACTTTTTTATTCTTGTCCTGAGGAAAACTTTGAAAATAATGACTTGCCTTCTAATTTAATATCTGTCAGTTCCTAGATTACTATAGTAGCAGAATCTGAAGTGTTCAGAATGGGGAGGAACATCTGTGTTTATTCAAGAAACAACAGGAGATGCAGTGGATGGAAAATTGATGAAGTTTGTTGAGGCACAAGAAACTGGCAAGATACCTTGAACAAAGTGTTAAATAACAATCTCTGCTTAAGGCCTCAATCCAGCAAAGCACTTAAACATATATTGTAACTGTAAACAGTCAAGACGTCCAGTTGATTTAAATGGAGCTATTTTTATGTTTAAAGTTAGATACTTGCTGAGTGCCTTTCTGGATCAAGGCCCAAGTCAGTGAGAGTTTGGGTTGTTTTTTATTTACAAGAGTGAGACCTGACCAGTGATTAGTGATGTCAGGGGGCATCTGAGATCTTGGAGAGACTCCTTAAAGCTGCTGCTACCTTTCCTGCCACTTGCAAATATGCTTCTTTTTCCATGCTTACTTTTCTACTTAGAAGTCAAATGACTTATGCTGAATGTGAATCTTAAAGCCGCAAATAATTCATTCCATGGCAGGGTAATGCTGTAACTGATCACATTTTTCAAAGGCCTCAACTGGACTTGTGTGGTGGAAGAGAGAGGAAGAAGGGAAGAAGCAAAAAAAAGTGATGTGGAGGTGTATTCCTAGTTTTGTAGCATAAGCACATGTAACATTCGTACTTTTATGTAAGTACAGGAAAACTATAGGTGAGGTTTTAAAATATATATGTTCTATGTAGATAATTTGTATCTTGTGAATCTTTGATCTCTCCTAGAAGTATTTATTAGGGAAACAGGTTTTTTTTTTTCCAAGCAATTATTCCTATACGATAGTCATTAATGAGAGGAACTCAGTGGGCTTGATCCCACAAACTGTTTCTCTTGCGGGTTGTCCTTAGTCTAGAGAGCTGACTGCTGGCTTCAGAGGAGATGGCTGTGCAGAGAATGCTATTCTGCTTCAGGTTTGCCATTGAATTACTCTGCAACAATTTGTCTTCTTCCCAATCTGTGTGAAGCAGGATAATAATGTTTACCCACCTGTGTAATTCAAGTTCATATCCTTGAATGAAAGGCTCTACTGTGCAGACCTACAAGGTAGCACTATTGGGGAGAGGGGGAAGTATTCTATACCTGCAATTTTAGACTATTTACAGTGAATGTAGTGAAGTTTTCATTTACAAACAGGTAAGGCGGGGTTGGTTTGCACTACTGCATGTTGTTGCTTTAAAAATGAAGAATATTAGGGAATAATGCTACAGTTGTCACTATCTTAGTATTGGCAAAAATGCAAAGGACAACTTTCTAATCCCTTAGGTGTAGAAACTCTTCTGCTGCTGTTCCTGGTTATTGAACTGTTCTGCCTCTGGCTAGTGTGCTGCCTGCCTCCTATTCCTCTCCTTTCTTTTGTGTCCATGTCGTTTCTGACTCTGAATGGCATAGTACTTTGAAGCAGGTGGTGGAGAAAAAAGATTGCAATATCAGGATGATGAAGAGTAATGAAGTAAAAAATCAAATTTGCCAAAGAATAATATTGTATTAATTATGTATTGCACCTGCAGGGACTAGACAAGATTTATACCATGGTTGAGGTTATGTACAAATACCTTGCAAGGAACAGACTTCTTTCTTGGGTACTTTTATAGTCTAGATCTTAGTGGTGGTGGTGTCAGTGGTAAAACTCCATTGACTTACACAGGGGCAGGAATTTGCCTCCCTCTCAAATACATAATGAAGTGTGTGAGAAGAAACAGTTACCCGGAGCAGAGATTGGACTGAAAGTCATACAACAGGTTAAAATAAAGCATAGGCTCTCTAAGGTCTCCATCAGGCACTTTATTAGCTGCCCAAAACACTTCTCAAGAAGTAAATGAAAGAATATAGAATATTGTGAAATAAGTAGCTCTTCTGTTAAACTTCAGTCATCAGCCATGGGGGGATGTGTATGTGTGGGGTGCGTGTACAGCGAACTCAGTAAAAACCCTTATAATTGTTCTTACACACGCCTTAGGTCAGGAAATACACCTGACAGAGCTATAATTTGTAGACCTGTGTAAAACACCTTTTCATAAGGCTTTGTTTCATATTCGCTTGGCTAAATCTTCTTGCAAATTTTCCTAGTGTTTTATGTGCACAAACTATATCATTGTTTTGGAAAATGCAAGTCTGACCACTGTAAATGGGTTTATATTTCCAACAGGGCAGTTATTTAATTTCCTGTTGGAAGTCTGCAAATGTTGGCACTGTTCGCTTGTTGGCAGGAAGCCAAAAGAGAGCACGGTATCATTAATGTACCGCAGCCCATGTGAGGTTTCAATTGGTTTCATCCAACTTTAAGACTGGACTATAACTAAGTATGTTTTTTTGATTAAACTTCATAAAAACAGTCAGGAGGATGGAGGTGAAAGGGGGGGTGATAGGGTATTCTCTAGCATGAGAACAGCTCTTGTTCTGTCTTACCTTGTCTTCTGCTGGAGTAAATCTCATTTTGCTGCAGACTTAATGTCACTCTGTAGTTTTCCACTAGAGCAGCATGAAATGAAGGCTGAGGTGTGATCCTGAAATGGGGTCTTTCAGAATAAATGTACCCTGATGCAGTTACCTTCCTTTGGATCCATGTACATGGTCCCTGTGGAGGGATGGGTGCCAAGGTTTAAACCTCCAGTGGTCACAGTGACATGTCTGAAGTCCTGAAGTCACCCAGATGAGTTTCCAAAGGATTCATCAGCATCCAGATGGCTGAGCTGTTTGGAAAATGCTTATCTTTAGATTTGCTTAGAAATCTTTTGCAAAGAAAACTCTTACAAACAAAAAAGATACTTTTATTCAGAGTTTGTTTTAAATGCACAGACTTAACTCCACAAAAATGAATCAGACTGGTGTAAGAACACATAATTTACCTTAGGTGCCTGGCTTAGGCTGTCTATAGCTGCATGATGCTACAGGCAAAACAGTTTCCTCTATGTTACAGAGTTATTAGCTCATGTGGACCTTCTGGTGCACCAGTTTTGGTGCCCTGCTTGCTCAGACACTTCTCCTTTGTACAGTGGTTTCCAATGCAGGTATACTCTTAATCTCTACAACCTAAAAGAAAGGGAGCTAATTTCAATTTTCTTTTGCAAGTTTTTCACTTTGAAAGGAGCTATGTGTTGAAAACAAGCGATCATAGAATCATAGAAT
>WAAB01019340.1:16481-43954 GCA_013389865.1 Piaya cayana | reverse complement strand
CCCCCGGGGCTCCGCGAGGGACAGAACCCACACAGGCAACGTCGCCCTGAGGCTCTCAGGCCACCACCGAGAGCGCCCATGGCCAGCGTAGAGTGCGGAGCCAGCAGCGCGCTCTGCCGTTAGGGGCGGGGTCAGACGCTAGGGGCGGGCTCAGATGTTAGGGGCGGAGTCAGACGCTAGGGGCGGGGTCAGGCGTTAGGGGCGGAGACCGGCAGTTAGGGGCGGGGCCAGCCGTTAGGGGCGGGGCGGGGCCAGCTACGGTCCCTCAGGTGAGGGGGCGGCGCAGTCTCTCACGGACGGCGGCGGTGGTGGCGGTGGATGCTGTTACCGCTCCCGGCCCGGCCATGGAGTACGCGGCGCTGGGCGAGGCGGCGGCCGAGAAGCTGTGCCTGTACCGGCAGGACCCCGGCGGCTGGCGCGGCTGCCGGCGCACGGTGAGCGGGCGGGGGGGCGGCGCGGCGGGGCGCGCCCGGCGGGGCGGCTGACGCTTCCCCTCCCGCAGGGCGAGGTGGCGGTGTCCTGCAGGCCCTCGGCGGAGTTCGCAGGCAGCGTGTGAGTATCGGCGGCGGGGATCGTCCGGCACGGCTCCCGGCCTTCGCTCCGTGTGCCTGAGGGCAGGGTCCGAGCGCTGCTTCAATACTGTCGGGCTCGGCACCGTGACTGCTTCCCTGGGCGGCTGTTCCAGTGCTCCAGCATCTCTGAGAGAAGAACCTTTGCCTAATATCCAGCCTAAACCTCACTGGCACAGCTTCCTGCCATTTCCTGTCGTTGGTCACTAGGGAGAATCATAGAGTAGTTTGGACTGGAAGGGGCCTTAAAGATCACCTAGTGCCACCCCCGCTGCCATGGGCAGGGACACCTCCCACTGCCCCATCCAGGCTGCCCTTGAACACCTCCAGGGAGGGGCAGCCACAGCTTCCCTGGGCAGCCTGTTCCAGTGCTTCACTATTCGTGTAGTGCAGAAATTCCTCCTTATGTCTAGTCTAAGTTGGTCCCTCTCCAGTTTTTACCCCCTACTCCTAGTGCTGTCGCTACAAGCCTTTGTAAACAGTCCCTTCCCAGCTTTCCTGTAGCCCCTTCAGGTACTGGAACATCTCTATAAGGTCTCCTCAGAGTCTTGTCTTCTCTAGGCTGAACAACCCCAGTTCTCTCGGCCTGTCTTCGTATGGGAGGTGCTCCAGCCCTCTGATCATCTTTGTAGCCTCCTCTGGACCTGTTTTAACAGTTCCATATCCTTCTTATGCTGAGAATTCCAGAAAGGGACACAACCCTCCAGATAAGATCTCACAAGAGAGGAACAGAGAATCAGAATCACCTCCCTCGACCTCCTGGCCACAGTTCTTTTGATGCAGCCCAGGATGTGGTTGACCTTCTGGGCTGCAAACGCACTTTGCTGGCTCGTGTCAAGTTTTTATCAGCCAGCACCCTGCAGTCCTTCTAGTATCCAACTTAAAGTTCTTCTCATATCCTGAAGTCTTTCTAATGTATCCTGAAGTGTTTCTAATATCCAACCTAAGCCTCCCGTGGCACATCTTCCTGCCATTCCCTTGGGCCCTATCACTGGTCGCCAGAGAGAAGAGATCAGTGCCTGCTCCTTCTCCCACTGTGAGAAAGCAGTAAGCTGGATGGCAGTGCCATGCTTGATGCACCCTAGGACACGTGTCACCCTCTTGGCAGCTGTGGCGCTCCCCAGGGGTGGCCCCCCCGCCACAGGACAGTGGGGCCAAGCATGGGACAGCAGCAGGGTTTGGTTTTGTTTCATCATACTGCAGGTACCGGGGAGAAGGGATTGTACCCGCCAGCCCACAGATGGTCTGGGAATGTATAAAGCCAGTGGCCGGTGGGCTCAGAACCAAGTGGGACCAAAACGTGAAGAACTTTGAAGTCATCGAAGCTGTCAATGATGTAAGTTCCTTAAAACAGTTTGGTGCAATGAATGTAGCCCTGCATTGAGAAGCATTGAGCTCTGCATAGATCCATGAAACAGCTGATTTTATGTGCAGGGATGTGAAAAGATTTCAGGAAGCTGTGCGGCCTCTCTGGTTCTGTGGCAGTACGAGGACTGGGCAGCTCTTCTTCCTTTTTTTAGTAAATTTTTTATGTTCTCTGAACAGTGGCTTATCTTTCTGAAAGGAACTATTGATACATTCTTGACCAAATACTACGTACTTAATAATATGTAAATTTATAACATTAATGATTCCAGCACCCCAGTGTTGTTAATGCTGCAGATCAAGCAAAGTATCTTTTTTTTTTTAACAAGTTATTTGTGAGGGAGAAGGAGGTGCAGAGAATACATAGACTTAGACTTAGCTGAGCAGTGAAGGCTTCATGTCATCAGCTGTTAATTGAGGCGCTGTCTTTCACTGTGGCGGCACGTGATGCTTTGCACTGTGCATGTCGCACTCTGCCTTTAATGGGCTGACTGGCCTTGGCACCCTCAGTGCTTTCCCTCAGTATCTCTGTCATTAAAATGCAGATACTGCACTTGGACCATCACAAATTAAAAGGGCTGTGTTAGAGCAGTAGTTTGCTGCTGCTGCAGTTACACAGTCTAATTTCCCAGTTTTGTTTTAAGGTTTTGAAACGCTTAAAAATAAAAGGGCTTTGGATTTAGATCCCTAAATCTCAAGTGTGTGTAGGTGCTCAGAGGCAACCAGGGTGCAAGCACAACCAGCTCTAGGAAAGTTTGTGGAAGTCCTGGGAAAAATATTTTTCTTCAGGGAACCTTACAAGGCAATTAATATTAATTACAAACTTAAACTTTAGGAGTGCTGCAGCCTTCCCCTTGAAATTCATAGACTTTATCGGCCTTGCCAGCACTTACCAGTGTGGTAGAAACATCCGTTTTGGGGAACTTGCTACTCCAGAGCCTGCACAGAAGGGAGTGGTAATGTTAAGGTTTCTGCAGTGCAACAGGTCTGGTTGTCAAGTTGTATCCTGTGTAATATGATGCAAAGAAGTTATCTTTGTTAGCTTCCTGGAATAGAGAAGCATTTTAACTGTCTTGTGAGAATAAATATGCCAGATTTGCTTTTCAGCATCCCTTATCCTTAAAACAACATGGGAGCAATGTATTATCAGTCTGTTTTTGTCTGTTAGACTGTCCTCCATCAACACACTGTTGTGCCTTTTGACTGTGCTGATTTGCATTTCATTCGACAGAGGGTGTAATAGAACTCAATACAGTTCATGAAGTGTAACACAAAGAATACCAGAAAGTACGGGGATTTCTCTGCTGTACTTCTGAAAGCGTCAACTGATACAAAACTGTTTTGTGATTTTCAGACTGTCTCTGTATGCAGAACCACAACTCCCTCAGCTTTCATGAGGATTATTTCACCAAGAGAATTTGTGGATGTGGTACTCATCAAGCAGTATGAAGATGGGACGATGCTATCTGCTGGTGAGGCTCTTGTGTTCACATGTTCACATTATGTGAAGACATAACCAGCAGCTATTGAAAATAAATTTTAAATAGAAAATAAGTGATATGCTGTTTAGCAGTTGTTAATCGAGATCAAAAGATAAAATATTAGAGGTCTCTCTGCGTCATTGTCCTTAGAGTATGTAAGTCCTTAAGATACAGATAATGATGATACTGTTTGTCTGTGGTTTATTCCCTTGCTATGCTGCTGAGATTGAATGAGTATTTGTGCATGCTTGTGTTGTTTTTTAAGAATTTACACAACTTTCCTAAAGGAGACCTGTTGAGGCTAAGTATTGTAGTAGCATTTTCTACAATGCCTCTAGGTTTCAGTGAAGTCATGGAACAAATATACCGTTCCTGTACGTGGGAATAATTGTTCTTATGGAACTAAAAAGTGCTGGCTTTTAAGGGGCTGCCTCTTCATAGAAGGCTGTTTCTTTGTTTTTTCACCTTCACCCTGGTTTTTCACTTGTTACAAGTCAGTGCTTTTATTGTCTCACTGTTCAGCTGTCCCATTTTCCCATCCTGTTCAGGAATTTCTTGCCAAGAACTTATGTGCTTGCTAGAGTGCAGCTTCTTAACAGTCAAGCAGCATATACTTCTGGGTCATGGATTTGTTCAAAGTAACTCGAATGATCTCTCAAGAAGAGCAATGCTCTTGCACAACATGGGTTCAGTGAAACTCCCTCAAAGTGTCTTGATGCTTCGGTCACAGCTCAGTACAGAACTTAGTAACAATTTCTTCTAAATTTAACATTTCTTTGGTTTCTCCATTCCCTGACCAGAGTATTTCCTTTTAATGGTCTTTTCTGACCACTTGGATGGCACAGCCTCACATTGAAAAAGTTATACTGCTGTTCTTAAGTATTTTCTCTTCTCAGATGGTGCCTTGAGCAGCAAAGACTCTTTCCCATCTCTTGTGAAAATAATTTTTTCCTGAATGCATTTTCTTAACAGCCACCAATGTGGAACACCCGCTGTGTCCTCCTCAGCCAGATTTCGTGAGAGGCTTTAATTATCCCTGTGGCTGTTTCTGTATACCTCTTCCAGGGTAAGAAGTCATCTAGTTGAACATTATATATACTAAAACCCTTCTTCTGTGTTGTGCAGTGTGTTTGTGTTTATGACCATATGGGATCTGTAGCCGCTTGGCAGTAACATCTTTCTGTCTTCCTTTGACTGGTAATCATTTGTTACAGGAACCATCATCATGGTAGGATTCTCACTGATCTGCTAAGCAGAGTTTCACCCTAATATACAAATATGGTCTTAATTAGGGTAAATTAGTATCTGGTTGTTTATTACATTGTTGCCATTTGTAAACAGAATTGTGATGTAATTAGGGCCTAGTTTAACTAATTCCACTTGTGGGGATAGCCATATTCATTAAATTTTCAATTAACGTCTGTTGTTTGTTTTTTTCAGAGAAAAGTACTTAGAAATATCTATGATCAGACAGTACATACATGTGTCATTGTAAACTTCTTAATGCTTTTAAACTGCTCTCTATAAAATCATTGCATTGTCTTTGCAGGGAGCCAGACAGGACTCAACTCCTCACTTTCTTTCAGACTGATCTTGGTGGCTATCTTCCTCAGACAGTGGTGGATTCCTTCTTTCCAGCTAGTATAGCTGGATTTTACAGCAACCTGACCAAAGCTGTTAAGACATTAAAAGTGTGACAAGACCAATTGCTGACATCACCACCAGCTGAGGGTAGGAGAAAACCTGGCAGCCTGAGGACAGAAATAGGAAGTTTGCTGTACCAGATCTTACTACCAGCAGAGTTTTTTGTGAAAGGGGAATAGTGGATTGAGTAAAGTGAGCTTTTAAAACGGCGTTTTCTACCTATGTCTATGCAAAGCAATGCATTCTTTTTTAATACGATCTCTTTCATTTTCATAATTAGATATATATGATACCAGAGGGTGGAAGAATCCTGGAGGCAGCATTGCTGCTTGTCTGCAGGGAGATGATGCACATACTAGATCTGTTCTTGCCCACACTTTGTTACTGTGTGAGGAAGAGCATTGCTAAAACCCACTTAACACTATGGCATTAGCCAGGTATAGGTCAACTCTGCTTTGTCTTTGAAGTCCCCCATAAACTCCTTTGGAAATTGTTCCTTCCCTTAAATTAGAGGTAGCTCTTTTGCTGCCAGCACTCATCAAGCCGCTAAAATGCTTCAGTGGGTCCAAGCCAGCAAATGGTAAAAGCCAGAACAAATTGGACTGTGTGGAGGATCCTTCTCATTTGTTCCAGCAGACTTTGATACTAATGGTGAATAGTCCTCAAGTGTTTTTTTCTAGGTCAAGGTATACCAGTGCAAATTAGTTCATAGGTCCGTGGGCTGGCGAGTAGACATTCTTCTTTTCTGCGCTCTGTACCAAAACCAGTGATTTACAGTGTTGTGAAACAAACTGCACTGAAAAAGTGGCAATAAATAAGGAGATTTCAGCACTTTACCTGCTAATTTTAATCTGCACCTGAACATTTTTCGGTCTCTTGTGAGAGGTTTTAACGGGTAACTGATCTTTTCTGTAGCTTTGCCTTGACTTGACAGGCCACAAGGACATTGCTTTTTTCCTAAGACTGGTTTGCCTCACAGCACTATCTTGGGAAATCAGCGCCTGATCTTGTGTGCAGCTTTAGGAGATATTTATGGTGCTGGTTACTGCAGGAGAATCAGTATTTACTGTGGGTTACATATAATTACAAAGGGAAAACTAAATGCTGAATTAGGAATTTAAATGCAGGTTGTGATTTTAATGCTGTAACTAGATTATTTAACAAGGTTAATATGCTCTGCTTTCTGTCCATGTATTTGTTTTATATTTAGTAGAGAGCTTGAACTTGCATACCAAGTTTCCTTCTGTAAATCTCACACTATGGAGTAGATTTTTCAAGAAAACATTATTTTAATCTGATCTTCTTTGTGTACAAAAATGTAAAAACTTGTGTGAGTGTGGTAAAATAAATATTTTTCTGCTACATCTTACTGTTTTCCTGGGATCATCCTTTACAATTTAGATTGCTGTTTTCTGTACTTAAGGAGAGTACCAAATTCACCTGGGGGAGATTTGTGTCCTGATATTACAGAAGCTCATACATATGTATCAGAATTTACTGAAGTTATTAGACATGAAGTTCAGTATGTCAGCAAGTCTTTGCAGGATTAGGATTAATTTAATTGGCAGAAAGATCAAGAAGTAGAGCTCGAGTCACCACAAATTATTCCTGCAAGTAAACCATTTGCAGAAAATTGAGTTTTTATTAGCTATTTATTATCTATTCCGTTTTTTTTAAATTGCTCTGAGCAATAAAGGTGGTAGGTGAGGCTTTTCCTTGGAATAATTTCAAGATCCCTTTTCTGAGTGCTTAGCACTAACATTAAGCCTTCTGCCTTGCCAAATTGGAGATGGAAACATCTTGGCAAAGATCATCTTGTAAGATCTTGGAGGGCTTGCCAGTGACACACACCTCGTATCACACAGCACATTTTGACTTTTGGTCTTGGCAGATGCCAGGAAGTGCAGAGGCACGTAAAAACTTGAAAAACTATGGAACTGAAGTGAGAAGAGCACCTCGGGAAAGACATGAGATCAAACTCAACTTGGTGTTTCTTATATAAATTGTTAAATGATGAAATTAAATAGCTAGTTCAGGTGGGGACACGTTCAGCAGATGGTATTGAAGTAATTAAGGCATTCTGTGCCATGGCTGTAGCTAGTCCAGTTTCTCATTAAAGGTACAAAGCTGACTCAAAAGTGGAATTTTTCTTTCATAGGAAATATTCTTAACATGCTAAGGAGTTCGGACCTGTTTTTCTGAACAAAATCATTCAGGTTCTCTTATATTGGTGGTGTTAGCAAGTGGCTGAAAAATATTAAAATCTTTTATATACACCAGGCATTTATTTAAATGTTCAGGAGTTTCAGGTAGGTACTGGTTAAAAAATACACAAAAAGATAACCTCTCACTTTTTTTTCATATTCTGGTTGCTGCTCAATCTACAGGAGTTTTGTTTGGAGGATTAGGTTGGTTGGGTTTTGGAAAAGGCAAGTCAGTTTGGGAAGGGGTTTGGAGGTGGTGGGGCAGATGGCTTGTCAAGAATGTTCTTTCCAGGATGTTAACATAGAGGTGACTTGTGAGGAAAGGCAAGTTACATGCCTGGATTCAGTGAATACCTTCTGCTGTCTCTCCTACTTCCCTTTCTGCCAATTGCTGCTTCTGTGTCATTGTGTTAAGTACATGGAAAACTTCTGTACTCCTGCAGCTTATGATTTAGTGAAATTAAGTAATCGAAGAAGCTCCCAGCAATTCCTGACCATAGAAAGGTGAACAGCCAAGGGCAATAACAAATGCAGCCATCTGGCTTTCAACTGGTGAGTTGTTACTGCCATCCTGGTGTTACACCTCTCCCTTTAGAGAAATAGGTCAGAGAAGCCCTAATGGTTGCACAAGATTGTCTTGCCCTAGATACATGAGCTGCTCCTGGTAGAATTCCATACAATGCTTAGACAGCACTGCCAAAATGCTGATAGCAACATCTGAAGCAGAGATCTATCTCCAAATTATTTAGCATTTCCAGAATAAACATTTGGATTCAAAACTTTTAATTCCCAAATAGCCTCTCCGGTACTTTTCCTTAAAAAATTAACACCAAAAAAAAAAATGTGTGTGGTTAGAAGGTAAGTGTTGGTTCTAAACAGCCTTGTACTCCCCTACTTGTAGTCCTCTGAGAACTCTGGCCAGGGAAAGGTTAGGAAAATCTCTTCTACAATACCCTCAGCATCCTACCTCACCTTAGCAACACTGTGAGACACACACCTTCTNTTAATGGCTTAAAATAGGAGAATACCATATCTGTCACGTATTTTATTACAACCAGTATATTAATAATAATCTTTGTTTTATAATTATACAGCTTGGAACATCTGTTTCTGAATGTTGAATTAAGAATCATGCACGTTTTGTGCATGGCTTGTTTTGTCCCAGATACCTCACTCTGTAACTGGCAGTGAGATCAAGCGTACTTTTTGTACATGTTTTCTGAGTATCGTGCTGTGCAAGTAATAAAATCATTTTTCTGTTTGCAATATTGGCAAATATTTCCTCCTACAAAGTTTCAGATGACTTAGTGGTAACAGAGTTTGCCTTCTTCCTCTTGATGATCACTGCGGTGGGCCCATCAGGTAAGGCCTTGATTATATTCCACGCTTCAAAACGAGTGAGTCCTTGCATGGCAGTTGTGTGCACTTGTAATAGTTCATCACCAGGCTGGACAGGGCTGTTTTGTTCTAATGCAGTCCCTGGAGACAGAAAATGAATTTCCTTTTATTCTTTGTGTGGAGGAGTCTTTAACGGATCTTCCACTTATTAAGAATCACCAACATGTTTGGTATAAACCACCTGGTCTCAGCAGGCAACAAATTACTGGCATTGTACAGTATAATGATACATTGACAAAAAAATACGGTTTTTGTGGGTATAAATCAGCAATCAGTCATGAACTGCACATTTTGAATCAGTTAAAATCCTGCAGTGTATGGATTTAAGCATGTTTACCTTTAAATATCCTGTTGATGATGATGGGTTTATCTCCATGAATAGAGCCTTTCCCTCCTTCCAGGCTGAATCCCAAACCAGCAGGTGTTTTTAATAGAGTTATAGTACAGATTGTATCTTCGGTTGCTGAAAACAAATGGAAATTAAGCAGATGAGCGTCACGTAGTCTGAAAAGCTAAAACAACTGCTGCAAAAAATGAACTCTTGTTTGCAAAAGCGCCATAAACTGCTAAATGTAAGATAAAAATATAACTTTTAATTCCTCTTTTTGTTATTGCAAGGCCTTCTTTAAAGCTGGGGAGAGAAAGTTATGTTTGAATTCATAGCATAATTGAAATCCAAAAAGAAAAGCTGGTGACATCTACTACAATTAGAAAAATCTGTTCAATGAACAAAATTTAAGGTAAGCATATTTGACTTGATGTTAGTTATCAATTGTTATCAACTACAAAGATGAAAATGCTTATTTGTAGTATGTAAATAAAACTACAGGTTTCCAATTATGCTTTAGAAAAAAAACCACAAAGATATCTTAAGAATGTGAAAGTTTCTGCAAAAATCTGACCTTGCTGTGTTTCAGATGTAGCCACCTGCTATGTCAAACAATCATACACTGTTTGTTCAACCTGAAATTGTCTTTCACAAAAAAAATATTCTTGAAAATTGGAATGTAATAATATTAGAATAAAGAATTACTGCTCAGTGAGTTGTCATTACACCTGCAATTAGGTGTGTTACTACAGTAATAATCTTTGTATATCTGCAGATATTCATACAGAGGATCATACTTGCCTTGTTTCAAAAGGTTTCTTTATTTTAGAAATCTATTTTTTCCCCTTCTAACAAAGTCATTCCAAATGCTTCAGCAATGTTTTATTAACCGTGCTGTCTTTAATCATGGTTCTTAGATTTACACAGCCAATGCTGAGCTGCTTTATGAACACCCAGGATTTCAGGTGTTGAGTAGACACGTAGCAGGTGGGAGCAAGGCAAAGTCACAGAACTTACCAGACTCTTGTGAGGTATCACTCGCTACTGAAGATGTACTAGAGTCGATTGAAGCATTGTGACTTTTTTCTCCATCTTTAGCTCTTCTAGTGACGACAACAGCTTGTCTGGGTTGTCGAGCCTGCCGCATGATTGCTGAGGCATCACTGTGAGTTGCGCCTTTAAAAGACTTTCCATTAATGGATAGTACTTCATCTCCTTTCTGAATAGTCCCTTCCTGGGATGCTAGTCCGTTGGGAAACACTTTGTGAACCTATTGAAGAATTCAGTCACCACACACATGCACACAAGGAAAGAGTTAAAAAAATGTACAAATCACTAGATCACATAGTTAATACTTTTTACTTTGCCATGAACAACTTGCATCTAAAACATTTCAGGATTAAGGACTGAATAAATTGTACAGAGAAGTTCTGGGCATAGGTCTCTTCAAGCAGCTAGGAAATCTGGCTAGCCCAAGTATCAGATGTACATTGCTGCCCGTGGTGCATAAGTTGCCTATGCTACTTCTTGACCCTCTTGCTGCTCTGCTAGTGTGAGGAAGAAGGCATGAAGCTATTTTCTACCTTCCAGACCCCTTAAACGCCTGTGTCCACCTCACTTTTACTGACCACACTGCATGATCTTCTATAAGCATGTGAATAAGGTATTGATTGTTTCCTACTGAGGGCTGTGTGTTGTTTGCAGTAGCTTTCAGAGCTATAGATTTTTAGATTGATTAGTTGGTTTTGAAGTTTTTTTTAAGAAAGATGCTACTTACTGTTATCACTTTGTTTTCTAGATCAATGCCCCCTGCCAGGCTGAAGCCAAGCCCAGTATCTTCTTCTTTATGCAAAACTGTAACGTGAATATCATCAAATTCCTAGGCAGAGAAAGAAAGAATGTCAAAACCTTCTCAACAAATATGTCAGGATGATTGGAAAAAGTCCATTTTATATTTTATAAGTCTAAATATAAACAGAAAGTATTGCTGAATTATGTTAGAGGCTTTTTTCATTGAGTGGAAAAAGAGGAAAAAGGATTTGGCATACAAGTCACATAGATGTCTCACAGCTTAAAAACTTTTTCAGTCTTATTTTCATTTTTTTTAACGACATTCTAGTAATAAGTAGAGTAAGTATAGGATAACAACTCTTGTTTAACCTATTGTCCTTAAGAAACAACTGTAAGTTCTTTTTTTTTTTTGTATTGTCTTGTTTCCTTCCACAATTGAATCCACTGGCCAGCTGCCACCAGGCAGAGGGTATGTGCTGCTCAGAGATTGTCCTAAGAGGTCAATGAAAACAGATTTGATATGAGAGATGCTAAGGTCCCACTGAGGGAAGCATTGCAACATCGTTTCTATTGCTAATCAGATCAAAATATCACCATGGGATGTTGACAAGAAACACCAATTAATAGAAAACTTTGCTTTGGTTAAATTTGCATGTCAAACTTCTAGATAGCAACATACTAGCAAAGTTTTATTGTAGTCAGTAAGAATTTGTCTCTGACGTGATAATATACCTAGTATTCTGACAGGCAGACATGGATTTTCTCCCCATGCTTAGAATCATAGAATAGAATTATAGAATCACCAGGTTGGAAAAGACCCATCGGATCATTGAGTTCAACCAATTGCTTCATGCAGTACAGACACAAATCAGGACTGAGAGACATGCAATTGCAGGTAGCTACGTGGCAAAAACTGTGTTAGCTTAGGTTCACTGGTGCATTAATGCAATTATGCTGCTTTTTCACAGCTTGGAGTGGTTTAGCACAGCAGGCGTTTAGCTGCCAGTAGAAGCTGAACTGCTTTCAGCACAGAGCTCTGAATATTATCTATTTTTTCTTTGAATGTGAGCAGTATTTAAAAGTCTTTACAATTCAAGAATGCAGGCATTTAACCTTGATTGTTACTTATTCTGAGCTTTATTACAATTTTAGATGAATCTAGTCTGATTAAATGTTGCTTGGTATCCTAGAAATGAGGCATCGAGTATCTCAGACTGGCAATCTGAATAAAAAGAAGGGCCTCCAAAATATCAATACCTGCTTCTGCACACAGTGACCTTACCTGCTGAATAACACGTATCCCATTAGTTATGTGGGTATTGCTCTTAGTTATCTTGGAAGACTTCTTGAAGATTTTTTTTTAAAAAAGAGCTGAATATTGCTACTGGTCTATATTGAGTTGACTGTTTCATCTGTTATAACATCAAGTGACGACGGTTAACCAGGCACATCCACTCCACAGCTTTCTGAAAATCATGCAGAAAAAGAAAAAGCAGATTTACCTTTAAGGTTTCTTCATCTAGTGATTTGACTTCCTCTATAAGCTTCGCTAACTCTTCAGGAGAAAGGAGAGAGATGACAGACTGCCCTGACACGCCGGATGCTTGAGGTGAGCTGTGTTCCTGTGTCTCTTCCTCTTTCTCATTGTCTGCTAGGCTCGCGGTATATTCTCTCAACTCAGAGAGGCTGTCCCATTGTGACAAGAATAAAAAAGAAACATTGAATTATGAAAGCACATACCAAAAAAGCACAGCACAGACAATTTTAAAGCAGTCATCTTTTGATCTTATCAGCATTTATTTGAGATGGTGGCTCCTACAATAAATATTATAAATACATACAAATGTAAATTATTCAAGTTAGCTTAACAGAAGCAGAATCCATCATGTAAAAGAATAGGAATAATCCCTTTGCTTGAGGCAAAACTAGACTTGTTTTTTAACATAAAAGTGTTAGAAATAATTCTCCTTATGCAGGAGAAAACCTGCAATACACATGCGATTATGTAGTACAGATTAAAAACAACTGTAACAGACACATGTGTCATTCAAGATTTATTCTCTCAGAAGCTTTTAACTGAGTCTGTGTTTTACTATTGTATGTTGCTACCTTAGAACGCTAATCTGTCAGTGGATCAGCACAGATGCTCACCAATGCTGATTTGCAAATCTGATTTTTAAATGTTATCTTACTTTAGAGAAAACCCAGTGTCCGCATGATGGTTCTCACTTGCAGGTGAGAAAGATGTCCCATCCTCCTCCACAGAGGACTGAGACAACGTGTCCAGAGTTTCCCATGCACTGTTTCCAGAAGAGGCAGGAGACTGAGGAAGGCAAAGCAAAGATTTCATTAAGGCAGATGACACCTGGCTACTGATGGAATAGATTTTGCTACACTTCTCATCGGACAGCTTCATCATCTCGGAAGACTGAGTAGCAGTAAGTGGGAAGCTTCGTGATCTCAGGCTGTGTGCTTTTGCAACTGAGACAACAGGGGAAGTTGCAATGACTTCTGTGGTTAAGAGACATGAAGAATTTTCAGTGTTGACACTGTTGCTTTTCTTTGAGCTAGCTGCAAGGACTTCCCTGGGAGAGGAAGATCTATCTAGACTCTTTGTACCTGTGACCACAGGTGACTTTGACTGCCGTTGGCTATTTTCAGGATGCTGGAGAAAGGCTTGTTGTAAATGGGCTGGAACCACTTCTGACCCTGTGGCTCTGGGAGATGGTTCTTTCTGGACTGATGATTTCAGGCTGAACCTTCGGCTTATTTTTTCAGGTGACTGCGGAGCGCTTAAGGATTCAAATGAGCTTATTCTTTGTTTTATCGATGATCCCCTAGGAGAGATACGGGATAAGCTGCACTGTAGTTCTTTGCTGGAAATACTCTCTAGGTCAGGAGCTCTTTGATCTGTCTGTGATTTCTGATCTGAATTTGCTTTCCTCAGTCCTTTCAGACTTTGGCGAAACCAGGCTGGCTTGGGTGCAACAGGAGGACCCTTTTTCACACTGTCATTTTCATCTGATTTTAGCGCTTTTGAACCAACTATTTCTGATTCAGGTTTCTTCAGAACCATCTCTGAGTTGTTTCGATTTTGATTCTCTTTGTTTGTGTCCATGCCAGGTTGCAAATCTAAGTGGACGTTGTTTTCACTCATATTAGGATTAAATAAGCTTTTTATGCAGTCAGAAATTTTAACCCACGGGTCTTCTGTTGTTGTATCAAGACTATAATCTACTCGTGCTTGTCTTTTAAGTACAGGCCTTTGTACTGATGAAGGTGAATTCCCTGTATTAGAGAAACATTGATTGTTAATAAGTAGTCTTCTAATTCTCCTCCTCCATTCCTTATCTATGCATTGCTATTAATTCATTAAGTTTGCATTTCATTCAGGCCTCCAATACAATTTCTTTAAGTTTCTAAATAGTATTATCCTTTTTAAAATTCAGAACTCCCAATTACAAGTTCCAATTCTTGAAATTAACTGAAAAACAAGGCTCTTTTGTATTTGTATACAAGATCTATTTTCTAAAGGGGTTGCAACTTTTGAAGGTAACCTGAAATCCTGGGGTGCTGAGTTGTGATGTAGTCTATAACAGTTAAAATAGAAGGCTACAATTGCAATATTGTTTGCACCCTAGCGGAAAGATGGTGTCGCAGTAAATTATTTTATTTTTCTTCCTACATTTATAAGTATAACCTACTCAAAAGACTCTCTCATGAAGATCTGCTGATATTTATGTTTCCTTAAATCTGTGCAGGCATTTCCAGTTGTGTTTTACTAGTAAGTAAAACCTTAATTCTAATGTAAGAATATTTTTTACATCTCAGACTGATGAAGCATATTAATGTTTGACATGGTAGGGCTGAATGGCAGCAAAACGTTTTTGCACAGTTGCACAGTTACTCCTACCTACTTCAGTGTAAATAAAAAGAATTTTTTAAGGCACCATTATATTTCAATGATCTGAGCAGGAGTTACGGAATTGCATAATGGCTTGGGTTGAAAGAGACCTCTTGAGATCGCCATGTTTCCTTAACACTAAGTTTCTTTAATTCTATCACAGCAAGATATTTATTATCAGTGGCTTGTGCTATTGCAACACTTGTGCATTGAAAGTATGTGTAAAAATATCCTTTAGAAACGCTAAAATTAACCTCTAATATAATTTTTTTCAATGCAAATAAGCAGTTTGATCTGAAGAAATACAGCAATGTATACCTGTCTATTAATATTTTTCATATAGCTTCCCCTTTTCTTTCAAAGATTAATCAATAGCCTGAAATTTATCTGTTCACCCTAAAACTTACAAATATGGGTTTAAATCTACATTTAAAGAGAAAGATGAAGTCAGCTCAATACTCATTTTGGAATCCACACTAAAGCTAGGTTCGATTGCAAAAAAAAAAATTGTGGAATTAAACGTACCCGAATTTGCTTTTCTTTCTTGATCTCTGCCTGCTGGAACAGCAGTTGGGTGTTCAGTGTCGTATGCTGCAGGAGAAGTGGTAAAGGCACTGTGGGTTACATCAGTTTGATGTCCCTCTAGCCCTGGTTCTCCAACTTCCTGCTGAACAAACAGGAAATAGAAGCGTGTCAGAATACGATTATACAAACCACACTATTTGCAAATCTGAACAAAACCCCATCTTTTCTTTTGTTTTTCATCTGAAAAGAAATACCGAATAGAAATCAAGCTTTCACTTCTGCTTGGGATGTTATAGTCATTGAACTTAATTTATTCTATATTTCAAGAGCGCTGGCACAATATTTTATAGTTGTACTTCTAAATAGAATTTTTAAAGTGCAGTTGAGATCTAAAAAATCTACTAATAAACTAAAAGACAGACTACTATAACTTTCAGGTTTTGTAAAATCAGCTGTTCAGTAGACTTTTGCAAACCAGACAAGCAAATGTCCTCTAACTTCCTATTAAAATCTCTTTTCTGTTGAAGCCTTTTGTCCTGAAGCACAAGCTGGACAAGCTGGATCATTGCTGCAGTTTCAGATTTCTCTCTTCCTTGTTTTTGGCTGAAAACAGGGTGAGAGGAGTAGTTTGAGGTTGCAATAAGTACCACTCTCAACGTCATTAACACATGTGCTCTGGAATTAACTCGATTCTTTTGTAACCGATAACACCAAGTTACTCTCTGCTCTGCTGTGAGGCTGGAGGTTCTCTCTGCTATGTACAGAAGCTTCAGAATTACTAACAGGAACCAAACCAAATAGGGGAGAGAGTGAAGTTGTAGAAACAAAAGAGATTGTCTGAAAAAAAAAATAATAAAAGGCAGTAACCGAAAAATTTCTTAGCTTTTCTCTAATGGGATGGTGTTTGTTATGCAATGTTCTTATTCTAGGAAAACCTTTCTCCATCCTCTGGTTACTGGTTTTAATAAGTTGATTGTGCTGATAAGTTCAAAAGAGACTTATTTCCCTGACTTTTACTTCTGAAAGGTGATTTTTCAGTAGCTGTTGAGGAACGTGTTTCTACTGCCTTCTTTTTAGGAGACAGTAAAAAAGGAGGCTTACATGAGGTGCTGAATTGAAACTTCCTTCAATACTAACATTATACACAGAATTAAGTCTGAGATGTGTGTGTATATATATATAATTTTTTTATCTCTGCAGCCTGGGAACTAGTTTAGGGCACTTTTTTGCATCGCATTGAGATCTGTTCATTTCTACTGGCATATTACTAAGCCCAGGGGAAAGGGATTTCATTTCTAAATAAACCGCAACTTTGTTTCAACATGCAGATCTCACCATCCCTCACGCTTATGCTAACGCAAAACACTGTCTTTCGGTTCTGTCTTAGATAAGAAAGGGAATTTATATTTTCTAACATATCAATGTACATTCAGTTTTCAGATGCTGTAGCTCATCAAAAACGATGCATGTGACTGGTGATTTAAATTAGTTTATTTAGTAGCTCCTGGTCTCAAGAAGTGTATGAGACCAAGGTTACCTGCTATACCTAGTGTTAGTCCTTTCTCTCAAAAGAAATCCACTGCTGAAACAAACAAAAAAAGTTGTTCCATGACTTCTCTACTTTATAAATTATTTGACTTTGTAAGTGTTGAGTTTTAGGCTCTACCACCCCAAGCTGACACCACAGGCTGTGCAAACTCCTCCAGTCCTAGTCCAGAGCACATCACTGTCCCAGCCATGGAGCAAGCAAGTATCCAATACTACCAGTGGTGCATGTTCAGAAGGGATGACAGTGAGGGACTCCTTCATTCTTGCTTCTTCTATTGAGTTTTTACCTCAGATTCCTCAATACAGAAGGAAATTTCTTTAAATGTTTCCCTGCCTTCTGACCTTAGTTTGAACATCACATTTTGAACTAAACTCTCTTCACTAAGATACTTAGGTTATTTTCAGAACAAGAGAGCCTCAGTCACTTCCCCTAGTCCTCACATATGTATGCACACTTGCCTTTTTTTTCCTGCTGTCACACAATGTCACTTTGCTTCTTCTTTCATCTCCTTCACAAATATGCAAACACAAGAAAAAATTGCAAGTTTTGCTTTACCTGAACACTTGCAGAAGGCGGTACAGCCACTTCTGATATGTGCTTATCTTTCCTGTCTGCATTATACTGATCATTGCACATGCAGTCCTGCTTAAAGTATTTCCTTGGTGGAGGTTTGGGCTTTGATGATTTAGGTTTTCTAACGAGGATCTCTGATGACTTCTTAGTGTTTTGCAAGGGTTGACCTCCCTCACTACAGGTAGGAGGGGAGCTTCTCTCTGAATTATTACCAGACAATGAGTACAGCAGGCCAGGTTGTCTGGTAATCGGTACATCGACACTATGTACTCTGGCTTTCAAGTCCATCAGTTGGTATGTAGCACCATTACTACATGAGGACCTAGGGTTGTAGCTGCTGTCACTGCTGGAGCGGATCATTAGCTTCTGTGTCCTGCGGCTGCAATAAGCAGCATTCCTCTCAATGTATTTTTCACATGGGTGTCTTCCATGCCAACTCGTTTCTAGTCTTTTAACACCTGTATCAGGAAGATGTTTAAAATATCTATTCAGATACATGTAAAGTGCTCATGATTCAGTTAATTAAAGATTCAGTTAATTAAATTTGCAGCTAAATACTGTCATCAGTTGATGCAAAGGTGTAATTTATGCATTAAAGGCTTATATGTTAAAGAATCATCCATTACATTCTTGGACAGCAAAATAACATTACATTTTCCATATATACATATCTACACACATATATATGTTACAGCCATATAGTTTGCTGATGATGAATCTATTACCTTTGATCCTTTAGAATAAATGAGGACACTAGAAGGAGTATCATTGCAATATGTTACTGTAGGAGGATCTCATACCAGAACTGGGAAAATAGCTCTAACGATGACTGTTCGTGATTTTCCTCACAAGGGGATTAACGAGCTGTTTGTCCCCAGGGCATCACCTGCATTGAACAGTTCCTTGCCATCAGAAGTCCTGTCACCTACTGACAGTTGCTTGAAAAGCTCTAAGCAGAGTTTAAGAATTGGAACGGATGAACAAGAGCAAGCTTGCACAAAAATTTTTGCTGGAGATGGAACAGATGTGGTCTTTTCTCATCTTGCTGGTAATGTATCTCAGGCATGTTAGGAACGTTGTCCTGTGAAATTTCTTCCTCTTCTTTTCTGCTCTGGGTTATTTTGCTGTTACCAAGGATTCTAATACAGCATGTACTTGTCCTGTGTAGTATTTTTTAGGTCAAAATTTCCATGTTTCAATGAATGCACTTACCTTCAGTGCTCCATTGATGTCTCTCCTTTCCAAATCTATTGCTTTCCACAGCTTGTGCAACAGCTTCTTTCAGCTGTTGCTCAGACACCTAGGGAATATGATGCCTTTATACTCTTATGAGATTGCTTGGGGTGAGCAACATTAAACATTCATTCCCTTCACAAAGATTTCTGAGTCCTGCAAGTTCTCTACTGGAAATGAATAGACCCAGATACAGAATCATAGAATCACTAGGTTGGAAAAGACCTCTTAGATCATCAAGTCCAACCATCCCTCTCTGCCACTCAACCATGTCCTTGTGTACCTCATCTATCCATCTTTTAAGTCAGTAGATTGATCAACGTCTGACAATAACAACAGCAACCATCGAACATACAAGCCAGTCCAAGCTATTTGGCTTCTGGTTATTCCTTTATTATTAACTGTAATACTCAATTTTGCAATTTCCTTTAAAGACATAAATGTACTCTTTGTGTTGCTTGTGTGCTTGATAATGCCATTTCAATGCTCACATTTCAACTTCATTACGAAGCCACAATTTAATACCTTTGAAGAGCAGCTGACACCTGATGGAAAACTTCAAAAAACAGTCCACTTTGAAGGAGTTTTAGTAATAGCAGGTGTATTTTCTGTGGCTTGTTCATGATATGTAACACTAAAGCACTTTTTGAGGCAGTGCCTTTTTCAATGACTTTGTCCTTAAAGAGAACAGCAATTCCAACAACAGCCAGTTGTGAAATCTTAAGCCCAGGATTAGCACATAAATAAAGTGTGAAGAAAAGGTTGTTTTCTACTAAATTTTTTCAGCAGAACCAGAGAAAAACAGCCTCAACAAGCAGGTTTAGCGGAAGACCTACACATAAATACAAAGTTTCAGGAACTTTATCAGGTACATCAACTTACCATAAATGTGTTCAGTCAAAATATCATACATAAGTTAATTGTATCATTACATAATTTAGTTATATCATACATAAGTTAATTTTAAAATTAAGTGAGTACACACTGTTATATTTCAGCTGAAGTATGTCTACAAATGTGATGTTTATATTGGTTGATTAGGTAAAAAGGGATCTTTCAAAGAGAAATGTTCTTTTGCACGTTTCACTAGAAGTGGAGTTCTGGATTTACCATACAAGATAATTAAATACTGAATTTTTATTATAGTTCATGCAAAAATTTAAACCTGATAATCATTTATATAGCATTCAATGCTAGGAAGCATTTTGAAAAAAAACTTGAAAAAATAAAATATTGTATTTTAATTTTAGTCTAATTATAAATACTGTCTGGGAAAAAACCAAATTCTAATTAACTGAAATGAGGTGTATACCAACAGGTGTTGGGAGGGTATGTTACCTTTTTTGAATTATTTCCTATTACTGGCAATTCTTTCTTGAATAAAAAAACATATTCAGGGTTATTCCTTAAATGCTGTTTCTGTAATTTCCTTATTCACAGCACAAACTCATGAGAAACTGTCACCAGTGATCTTCAAATCTTACATGTTTATACTTAATACAATGTATGTCTCAGTTGTGTTTGTGTGCAGTGATGTTTATAATAAGAAGAGCATCTCTGTTATCAACAGTTTTCAACTAATTTTAGATTAGAACCTGTTCCCTCGCTTTCTTAGCTCTCAGTATGTGCTTTATTCAAAGTCAGAAAGAATGCAGAGTGGGTCTACCTGTGGTTCAGGGTGTCTGCTAATAATAATCTGCACTGCCCCGGGATCACAATGGCTCAGCACAGCATAAACTTCATTAAGAGTCATATTTTGTACTGAAGCTTCGTTAATTTCAATAATTTCATCTCCACATCTACAGAGATATTAAGAAAAGAGAGAGATTGTAAGCAAAACAGATTTTCTTCCAACATTGTCTTACCCGTGTGACGGTATACAAACACCAAATTCATGTGATTGACCTCTAATTCTACAGCAGCTTAAACCATTCTGTCTCTCTGCTCCTGTTACAGAAAATGGAATGGGAATGATTTGGACATCAAGGGGTTTTTGCTCTAACTGTCTTGTTGTATGCAACCTTTGAGCTTTCTTGAGGTTCACTTATGCACATGGCTCTGATCTTTCAGCTGTAAGCAGCTCAGCTGCTGCTTCCACCTACATCTTCCTTCCTGTCAAGTTAACATTTCACTTTTTGCGTTTTGATGGTCTTCTAGTGTTATTTAAGGTCTGAAAGGATGTTGTGTTTCTGCTACATATGAACAACTTGTTGACAGAAAAATTGTAGTGACAAACTATTGTAATCCTGCTAAATGCTAGACTGAATCTCTCTTGAAATCAGAATTTAACCCATGTGGAAATTGAGCCTGCCCTTCTCTGCTCTACTGCAAATACTCATATGTTAAAAGAGGCTTACTGAAAGGGAATTTCTACACTCCCACTAGAGCTCATTTCAGTCAATCTGTATTTCTATTGGGCAAGAAGGAATAGAATTTGAGGAGCTTGTGTTAGGAAAAATTAGTGCTCAAACAAGCCAGAACATGCCATACATTTGGGATTTTCCAGACACTTTTTCATTTAGAAATCTCTAGGAAGAATGCTGTATGCTTGTCTAAGACCCCCAAAACTTACCCTAGGCTGGACTAGTGAGGGTAATTTCACTAAGTTGCTATATAACTGATATCCCACATATCCTAATTACAGGTGCTGAAAGCCTAAGAATTGTACGTGTGCTTTAAACCTAAAAATCTCAGAAAGCACTAAGACTTCCTGCCCAAACAGGTCAAAAATAAACCCATAAAACAGAGCAATTAAAAACTTGTGCATAAAACAGACATTCTTCCTCGTCCTACCTGAGTCTCCCATCCATATGTGCCACTGAGCCTGGTGAGAGAGTATGAATAAAAATCCCTGAAATACACTGGAAGTAAGGGATGCTGCATAGCCCGATTCCAAGGCCAACACCTGGCTCTGAAAGAATTAATAAAAATAAAGAAGACATAAGAAGAAGTCAAAACAAACCATCAGAGCGCTCTTTTTAAAAACTGTCTTCAATTTAATTTTTCTTTTCTATATAAAACAGAACCAAAACTTTGTGTTCATGAATGTTTCACGTTCAATATTAGCTGCTGATCGTACTGCTTTTTTTTCTTCTCATCCCCCCTCCCCATGATTAAAGTAATTGCACATCAGCATTGTTTGTGGGGTTCTCAGATCTTGTTTGCAATTCATTATTGTGTGTCACAGACACAATGCAGTTCAGGTGGATTCTTTGCAGAATATCTGTCCTTACAGAATTCAAATGTCTTTACAAGGAGATAGAATAGAAAAAAAAGACCTAAATTAAGGATGGGGAAAAAACTCAAACAAAAATATTTAGGTGTGGCTATTTTTTTGCTCTATCATCTCAATCTACTTTCTGGGTTTTTTTTTCTTTTTTAATATTACATCTTCAGGTTTTTGTGAATCTACCCTCTGTGCTCTGGACAATCACTCAGATGTCAGATCCCACACTGTGTGTTTGGTAAGTCATACTGTTACCTCATAGAGACTTTGCTTTGTTCGTTGATTTGATGTTCCCATATTTAAAAGTTTATTTCATTCTGCCAGTGGTTGTTTATAAATAGAAGATGATGACAGTTGGAGAGGAGGTGAAAGAACTACAAGAAGATATAGATACGTATTTTATTTGTTTTTAAGCCTTTTCAAGAATTAACTGCTTGCATAATAAAGGGTAAGAGTTGTATAATCTGCTTAAGAGCTGGTAGTTGTTGCCAAGAGGTTTACATTTTCATATGAAAGATATGAAAGTGACTCTAATGCTTGAGTGAAAAAAAAAAAGATTGGTTCTTGAGGACAGATGGTGTCAAAAATCCTGATGGTGATAAATAGTTGTTGGAACTAAGACAGGTACCAAGATCTAATGTAGTGTATTAAAAAAACAGGATAAATATCAGGTTAGTGAGGAAAGGCGTTCAGAGAGAAAATCAGCGGTGTTTTGTGAATCAGTGCTGGTGCTCAACTAATTTTAGTACTTACCTTTGTTTAGAGTAACTTCCATAATGACCCTGTCATTGGGCTTTGTGGCATTTAATGAGAAATCTGCACTTTCTGAGCTAAAAGAGCTGTTTTCTTTGGTTATGCATGTACTAGAGCCCAGTGACTGACACAAGTGAGGCGACAGACAGCTGGAAGCAGAATGAGGTGTGCCAAAGCTTGTTCTGACTGTAAGTGTCAGAAGACCCTTTTTGGCCTGCAAGAAAGAAAAGATAATGAATAAATGGTTGAGTTCACATGCGTGTTGTGTGTAAAGACAGAAGTTCTGCTGGAGGGGGAGTATATAACCTTGAATTTTTGTAAAGCATCATAATGTGTTAATCCATGCATGGATTCTCCATTCAATTCCAGGATTTCATCACCTGTTTTTAAAGAGAAAAAATGCTCTGCATTATTAATACTGCATTGTGTTACACAATATATGTTACACAATACACGTCTGTACTTAAAAGAAGTCTTGCAAATGCAGTAATGGATGCGAGTGTAAAAGTCAATTGTGGCTCACTTCAGCTTCACTTTAATATGTCTTTAGATATTAGTCTTTGGGAATCTGGAATGGGAAAATGGAAAGAAGAGAGCTTTCACACCTTCTTGTAACCTTCCATCAGCAGCAGCTGCTCCACCAGGAAAGATGGTTTTGACATAGATGCCTATTGGTCCATAAATGCTGTCTTTTCCTCCAACAATACTGAAGCCTAAACCCTAATTTATGGAAGAAAAATAGTGTGTGAGAGCCCATATTCATTTCTTGTACTAGTCAATTTGCAGTTTCTTCTGTGTTACTTACATGGGCAGTACTAGTCAGCAGAGTAGTATAATTCATGAAAAAGTAGTCAACCTCATGCCAGTAGTAAAAGCAAATGAAAATTTCAGCAGAATACCCTAATGATTTGCTTTTTGTTTGTTGCAATCAATTAAGACATGATCCCAAATACACATGTAATTGTCTTTTCTTTTTTGCCTTTGAACCAATAAGTGACCTTAAGAGGTTAATTTATCTGTTGTTCTCCTTAATTTCATCTCCCATAAAGGCAATCAAAACAGCATATAATATCTTGATATTACTGCTAACCTCAGACACAGAAACGGAGATCTCATGGTCTCTCTTACCCTCTAACAGAGTTAACATGCAAGTATAAGCAACACGAATACACCTTTGTAGGTAGATATTACTCATCTACTTATTCCTAGCCCTTCCTCCCTTTATACAAAGTCAATGTGCTACCCCTAGAAGGATGGTACAAGATTAATTCATACCTCCCAAGCTATTTAATGTCCCTCAAATGAAAAGTGAAAGTACTGTGCTTATGACATCCTCTTAGGCTCCCAAAATACAGACCGCAAATGATTACTTTGTAAATCAGGGTGACAATCATACTTAATTGAATGATTTCTGAGAGTCATCTCACAGCTTTAATAAATAAAATAGTAAATATTTTAACTGAAAAGATTGTTAATGAATGAATTCAGGACTGTATTCATAACAAGCTCAAAAGCTGTGGTTTTGAGTTCATAACATCTGTGTTCTCTTTTTAAGACTCTTCAGTGATATTTCTTTTTTAGATACAACTATCTTCTGTCTTTCTCCAGACTCTATTGATTTTTTTGTGAATGTTTATTGTTTTTTTTAACTGAGGTTCTGTGTTCCTGGTGGCTCTTGTTTCCATACTCAACAGAACGACCTTTACAGCTTAACTGTGACTTGAAAGGAGCTCTAAGGCTGCTGTGCTAGTGCAGTTTATAGATGAGACAGCCTGCGATTTCAAGCCTTCCCCCAGCTGCCAAAAATGGTAGTGTGGAATTTCAGTGTAGATGTTGCTGCCTTGATGTGGGTGTGTCATTAGAACCTGTAGACTGTGCTTCAGTAAAGAGACACTTCAGAAGTCGCCTTCCTTGGTGGTGTTTAAGGGATGGGTGGATGAGGTGCTCAGGAGCATGATTTAGTCATTGATAGGGAATGGTTGGACTCAATGATACCGGAGGTCTTTTCCAACTTAGTAATTCTGTGATTCTGTGAAGGTTAACTAGTCATTCCTGGCAAAACCAAAATAGGAATTGGCAACCTGGAGCAGCAACCTTAATAACTGAAGTCACTCCCCTGAACTTTGCAGCTTACATTTGCAAATGAAGTAAAACCCTATGATAAATCAACAAATCCAGTCTCACCTTCCCTTGTCCTTTCATCAACACGATGTTTGAGATTACTGAAGCCTGTGAGCCACAGGATGTGTGGACTAGCTGTGCTGTACTTAGTGATCTAGATGGCCTTGAAATTGCCTGTGAACAGAAAAAAACCCAACCAAATGAAAAAAACAGTGTAATGCAGAATGATAAGTTCTTGAAGGTCCATTAGGACAACTTATGTATTTCAAAATTTCCTTCTTATAAATGATGATGCTAAATACTTTATTAAAAATCAGTTCTCTCTAATTTTCAGAAGCGCAGGCCAGGGATTTATTGGCCATGTACACAGAGCATCTCTCCACAGCCAGCAGGAGGGAGGCACCTGGCAAGCGCCTGTTCGGTGGTGAGTTCTGTGGGGGCTCCATGTGGTTGTCAAAGTGATGTGAACCACACAGGGGGGTTTACACTCAACTGTAAAACCTGCAGGGGCAATGGGAGGGAGAAGCTGCTGAAGAAGTGAGGTTTTACTGATGCAGAGTCTTCCCTGCTCTCCTATTCCTCGCTGGGGAAAGACAGCATTAAAAAGTGGAGGAAGCAGTCGTGCAGGGCCAGCAAGGAACCTAGGTCTAGGCAGGAAAGTTACTGACAAGGTCANTGCCTTCGTGTGGGTGTGTCATTAGAACCTGTAGACTGTGCTTCAGCAAAGAGACACTTCAGAAGTCACCTTCCTTGGTGGTGTTTAAGGGATGGGTGGATGAGGTGCTCAGGAGCATGATTTAGTCATTGATAGGGAATGGTTGGACTCAATGATACCGGAGGTCTTTTCCAACTTAGTAATTCTGTGATTCTGTGAAGGTTAACTAGTCATTCCTGGCAAAACCAAAATAGGAATTGGCAACCTGGAGCAGCAACCTTAATAACTGAAGTCACTCCCCTGAACTTTGCAGCTTACATTTGCAAATGAAGTAAAACCCTATGATAAATCAACAAATCCAGTCTCACCTTCCCTTGTCCTTTCATCAACACGATGTTTGAGATTACTGAAGCCTGTGAGCCACAGGATGTGTGGACTAGCTGTGCTGTACTTAGTGATCTAGATGGCCTTGAAATTGCCTGTGAACAGAAAAAAACCCAACCAGATGAAAAAAACAGTGTAATGCAGAATGATAAGTTCTTGAAGGTCCATTAGGACAATTTATGTATTTCAAAATTTCCTTCTTATAAATGATGATGCTAAATACTTTATTAAAAATCAGTTCTATCTAATTTTCAGAAGCAAAGTGAAACTAACATGTTTATGTGTTTAACATCGGCCAGAATTTCAGCTTCAGCATCTATAAGAAATTAACTCTCAATTTTAACATGAAAAAAAGATTATTTCTTCAATGTGAGATTGCAAACATAATTGAGAGAAATGTCTGTGCAATACCAAAACCACCCTTTCTCAGAAATACACCTCTGCCAGATGAGGGTGATTGCTTATTTTGTTGCGTCTTTTCTGAATCTGAAATCCAAAGTTTTCAGATTTTTTTTTGCTTCTGTATAAGGAGGTGTATTTTGTATGTGTGGTGAGTAAGGATACCCTAAACCAGGGTACCATCCAGGAGCCTCTGCCAAAGGGCATCATCTGCTAGGCAGGACCTTGAAGGTGGAGGAAGCCCAGCAACTCCCTGAGGGTCTGTCTGTCTGCACAGGTGATGTTCCACTGGGATTTGTGCTCCCGTTTTCCACTTCCTCACACCTGCTGAGCCCTACGTCAGGCTGTGGAGCTCCCAGGGTGAGGGACTGGCCAGGAAAAGGCAGGGGAGCAGTAGCAAGCACCCCAGTCAGGTGTGAGGTGGGGCAGGAGGTGGCAGCTGAGTGTGAGGAGCTTCACCTCCATTGCCCCCCTCTAGGCTTGAGCCTTGGGAACTTCAACCATTAATACCCACACCCTCCTTACCCTGCCCAATCTCCACTCTTCTAGCCTGTGTTGAATTGCCTGGCATCCATCTGGAGAGCAAGAGACTGTCAGTGTCTAACCTATATCAAGGGTGTTTAGATACAAGGGATTCACTGCACGAAGAGGGGGATGCCTCATGCAGCCAGTGCAGCCAGAAGCAGTGACCACCAGCCATGAGTTGAGTCTCTACCTGCTTGTGGCCATGGCTGGACCTGCGGAGGTGACTCAGGGGAGGCTTGCAGCACTGGGGTCAAAGCTCAGGCCAGGGATTTATTTGCCACGCACACAGAGCATCTCTCCACATCCAGCAGGAGGGAGGCACCTGACAAGTGCCTGTTCAGTGGTGAGTTCTGTGGAGGCTCCATGTGGTTGCCAAAGCGATATGAACCACGCAGGGGGGTTTACACTCACTGTAAAACCTGCAGGGGCAATGGGAGGGAGAAGCTGCTGAAGAAGTGAGGTTTTACTGATGCAGAGTCTTCCCTGCTCTCCTATTCCTCGCAGGGGAAAGACAGCGTTAAAAAGTGAAGGAAGCAGTCATGCAGGGCCAGCAAGGAAGGTAGGTCTAGGCAGGAAAGTGACTGACAAGGTCATTGAGAGACTCTTAATGGAGACGGTTTTGTCTGGTTTTTAGGTGATTTCCTGTAGCACTTACTGGGGTTCTCCCTCCAGAGCAGTCCAGCTGTTGGGAAAGAGATTTGCGGCTGGTGTGGAGAGTGTGGGGCTGGCGTTCTTTGAAAGGCTCAGCTTTCCGAGGCGCCGTGCAGTCCACGTCTCCTATCCAGTACGAGCTTACACCTGTCAGATGGGCGTAGAGAGGCTGGGTTATTTCTCAAGCATTAAAAA
>WAAB01019340.1:0-15992 GCA_013389865.1 Piaya cayana | reverse complement strand
TTCCTCATAGGGCCTGTTCTCCAGCCCCTTCACCATGTTCATTGCTCTTCTCTGGACTCGCTCCAGAGCCTCAACATCCTTCTTGTGGTGAGGGGAAAGATCGAAAGATCACTTCTTTTCAACTTACTGGTTGAATTACTGCGAGTCCGTTGACATGCAGCTTTCCTGTGCAGAAAACCATTTTGTATTTCCAAAGGCCTTTCCTTACAGGTTGGCATTTCCTAGGAAAAAATACCCAACTTTTGTTATGCAAGAAATTCTTGAAAGTTAAATAAATTTCTCCAAATTTGGCTTGTGTAAATTTCACCCTCACTCAAAAAAACACAGAGCAAAATTTATTATTTAAAAAAAATAAGATGATAAAGGAGAATTCAGCTAAAAACTTTGCTATAAACTTGATTAAAACTTGCAAAAGTGACGAGATAGAAATAGACCCCAGTTTTTAGTTAAAATGGATAGAAGATTAATTGGACACCGCCAGCTGGTTCAGACAGACTAATATTTTGATGTATCAGTAAGCTGTAGCCATGCTTGCCTAATTTCAGGAGATAACTGGTGCTTTGGGGTATTTAGTTTCCATCATTTTAAAGAGGTGTTATTTTCAAACGAAAAATGCTTAGGCCCAGCTTTGCAACGGCAGATAGGTGTCTAAACTTTGCTGATTTCCAAGAGATGGTTTTAAGATAAAATACAATCCCAATGTTTAACAACCTTTGAGGACTAGGCTTTATTTTCCCTAAAATTCAGTCCCTTCCAGTAAGAAACTTTTAATTGCTTTTGAAAGCATGTCTGCTAATTTTAGCATTTAAAAAACATGTAAATAAAACATTCAGGTTTCTAAATGCAGGGGTTTAGAACAGTTTGTAAATAAATATATGATCACATATGAATAACAGTTGATATTAGGAATAATTTCTGGATGTAAACGGTTCCTGAAAGTCCTGCTTTTGTTGTGACACAAGGAAAGTCACTAATAATGCTGTGGGAATTGCAGTTTAAAGGAGAAAATTACTAAATGCAGACAGCACATGCAAACTGAAACATAGTAAAACTTCAAATATAAAAGCTTTTTTCCTCAGTGATATTCTGCAGGGGCTATGAAGGCCACAAGAACGATATTGGAGCAGAATCTGTATGTTCAATGTATATGTTCTAATCTGACTGAAACAAACCAAGACAAACATTTAACTTAGACAAGGCAGATTTTAGTAGCTCTCTTAGGAGATACCTAAAGAGCTAAAGAATGATAATTTTCCTCTTTGACAGCAGGTGGAGGCATTGCCAAGTAGCAAAATCCTACTAGTGCTTTCCAGTTCCATTCTCTTAGGGAACTCAGAATAAAAAATACAGAGAAGATCCATAAGGATGCATTTTGAAAATTCTTTTGCATTGTTTCTTTTACTAAGCTAGCTAGCTTTAAAAGCTGTTGCAATTAACCCTTAATTAATTTGGCACAGGCTTATCCTTAAATTTACAGTTGACCTCTCTGGTTCTTGGGTGGTACTACGCTTCAGAAGTTGAATATGGTTCACTTAGGCATTTAAAGGAGAGAAAATAAACAAAAATCTTAGCAGAATCCAGCAGCCATCTGAGCGAGACAGTTTACTGGTATCCTGGAAAGAGGCACAATCTACTCAGACCTGATAGCAGCTCCGGTCAGGAGTGTTTTCCTCAGACTAGGATTATATCAGAGTTTTTTGTGTGACCCTATTGCATGTAACAAGCAGGAGGTGCCATTTTATCTTGATTATAAAAATCTGAAGCCTGGAACAAATCTCCAGCTGAGTTCTGTTGTCATCAGTGGTAAATGTGTGATAGGGGACTAAGGTTGTCTAACCATCTTTCACAAATTTCCTTCAGGCTTGGCAAGTGAAAAGCCTTTGTTGCCATCTAGTTTGGGGTGTGAATGGGAGGGCAAGAAGCCTGAAATTGTGCCTAATCTAATGAAATGGATTTTGTGAAAGAAAGATCAAAAGTTTTTTCCACTTAAATATATGATGACAAACCAGGGTTGCTGACCTGTTAATTCTGCCTCTTCTGCCCCTCTCTGTGTAGCAGACTCCAGTAATATTCACCATGGAAGTTTCCTAGCTATAGATCATAAATCCACAAAACTACTTCAGTATAGGGACTGCTCTCTGGATTCTGAATCTTCTCTTCAATCCACCTCTGTCTTTACTCAACTTCCAAATAGAAAATTAATGTTGGTAAGCTATGTATTTCTAAAAGGAGGGGTTATAGAGCCCTTGCTAGAATTTCCCAGGGCCTTGGCCTCCCCGTGGCCTCTGTTTATTTGGGAAAAAACTATGCTGAAAGTCACCAGAGTCTGACCACAAGAGGTCTGGGGTTTTGTCAGGAAGAGCAAAACTATGTTCTTCAAATGTCTGATGCGCAAATTCCCCTTCTTTCAAGTAAATGTTTTCAAATCATTCCACCATTGTGGGAGGGAACCACAACTGTCATGCTTACTTTGTTTGCCATCATGACGTTCATCAGCCGTGTTGTTGGGTGAGTGTGCGATTCAGCCTCCTTGCTGGACAGATCTCTAAGTGACTGTCCATTTAGCGTTAACAGTTCATCCCTTGGGCTCAGACAGCCATCCCTTAAAAATAAGAAAAAAGGAACATACTTGCATAGTATTTTACAAAGAACAATATGTTACTATTGTGCTATGTGCCTCGCTGCCTGAGGAGTTTGCTGCAGTCCTCCCCTTGGCTTGAAAAGAACTGCCATAAAATGTCTTGATGTGTGATGCACCACCCCCTGCTAGGATTTTTTTCCTCTTACTACTCTCTTCTACTCAGTCCTGGCGATCAGTGAATGCCTTTCTACATGTAGCTTACATCCACGCTAAGATGACAGCATGGAACAGCCCAAGCCAGGCAATATTCTTCCTGTCTCACTGTCCTCCATTTGCAAGTTGATCCAAGACCATGTGCTTTATTGTCTTTCAGGAACTTTGGCTCGCATTGCTTTCTAGTGCTGTGCTAGGCTGGTGACATCTGACATTACCCTTTAGTAGGGAAGCTAGGAAAAGAGTGTTTGAAAACTTGATGTTATGTACAAACTTGCAATCTTCCAGGCCTCATTTCTTACCCTAACTGAGAAGCATTAGATCCCTGGATGGTCACAGGTTTGTTTTGCTAGAATCTTGACCAGTTTCTCCAAATGGAGGCTTTTTAATAAATTATTCCCAAATATCACTGCCTTTCTCTGAAACTGAACTTTAAGGTGTAGCTTGTCACAGAAAGCTGATCATGCAAATTTCGTGCAGGCAAAAGGCTCTCTAATAAGCTTGCTGACTCCACACAGAACCACAGAATCACCAGGTTGAAAGAGACCCACCGGATCATCGACTCCAACCATTCCTAGCAATCACTAAACCATGCCCCTCAGTGCCTCATCCACCCACACCTTAAATGCCTCCAGGGAAGGTGAGTCAACCACATCCCTGGACAGCCTGTTCCAGTGCCTAATGACCCTCTCTGTGAAGNGGCTAAACACCCCCAGCTCTCTCAGCCTGTTCCTCATCAGGCCTGTTCTCCAGCCCCTTCACCAGCTTTGTTGCTCTTCTCTGGACTCACTCCAGAGACTCAACATCCTTCTTGTGGTGAGGGGCCCAGAACTGAACACAGGATTAGAGGAGCAGTCTCACCAGTGCAGAGTCCAGAGGGAGAATAACCTCCCTGGCCCTGCTGGTCACACCGTTTCTGATACAGGCCAGGATGCCGTTGACCTTCTTGGTCACCTGGGCACACTGCTGGCTCATGTTCAGTCACTGTCGACCAACACCCCCAGGTCCTTCTCCTGGCAGCTTTCCAGCCAGGCTTCTCCCAGTCTGTAGCACCGCTTAGGGTTGTTGTGCCCCAAGTGCAGGACCCAGCATCTGGCCTTGCATATTGTACCATATTTGTACGTTTGTATGTATATTGTACACATATTGTACCTGTTTGCTGTGCCTCCAGCAAGCATGTGGCTGCCCGTGAACCCTTTCCAGAGTGATGCACAGTTTGGACTCCTAGAGAGCCTGATTCCTGAGCTGCTGGTCCCCGTGGTTGTACACAGCCTGCAGATGCAGCTGTCCTGATTCAGAAGATGAAAGGTTGCATGAAAGAGAACATAGCAAGGATGTTAGAAGTTATATACAATTATCTCTAGCCTTTTCAAGAAATACAGAAAAACGTTCTTGTTCTTAGAACCAGATTGCCTCCAAGCAGAACAGGAACAGATCTTTAACACTGTGCATTTGTGAAAGAATAATTATATTACAGTCAGTGTTTAAAAGAATTTGTTTTCCTTAGGACTTCAGTGGCTTCTGGCAACAAGAGGGAAGGAGTAGAATACTTAGCATAGAGGGGAAGAGAACAGATATTAGACTTCATAGTAACTGGATAAATTTTGCCTATTCTAACTATTATAAGAAAAGACAGAGAGGAAAATAAACATATGTCAGGAAAATTAAAAAAAAAATCCAACAACCCAGCCTCTGGAAAACAGAAGTCTGAATGGAAAATAAGTGTATACAAAACACTAGAAGCTCTACCCTGCTGTTGACTTGTTAAGTGGAGGCAAGGGAGCAGAGAGGACTGCAACAGTGGAAGATTCTTTGTCCACTCCAGACTGGGTGAGGGTGCTGTAGTCTGTGTGTTGCATCTGGAGGACTAATTGTAAGCACATTTTTAACATAGTTATGAATCACTAACATGTGGCCATGCAGAAATAGAAGTAGTGACTTAGGCCATATGGGTAAGTAAAGCAAAGAATGGATTGACTAAGCACACGAAGGGCAGCACATTTGTCTAGGAAGTATACTCCTGCAAGAGAAATGTATAAACACTTAAAAATTCTAAAGAGACAAGGAAAGCTGGAAAGTTAGCAAACAATTTCTTTTCTGTTCACTTAGTAAATCTCCTAAATCAAGTATTCACTCATTCTGCTCCCATCTGAACCCACCTCCTCTGCCCTTGCCAGCCTCTCCATACTCCACATAGTGAAAAAGGTTCTCAGTGTATCCTGGATCCAGGCTTGTTCCCAAGAGATTTGTATGACTGAGGTATAGATTTCTGAAGGGGAGGCAAATTTCATATGTTAGGACAGACCACAAAATATAGCAGTGGTCAACTGTCTGTATTGCTCCCAGGTCCCCTGGTCGGAATGGCATGAACTATTTCCAGTAACCTGTAGTCCTCTGACTGCACAAGGAAAGCTGTGTAACCACCCTCTTCACCATCACTAGAGCTTCATTTCTGCCCTAAGCAGAGCTCATCGAGCCCTAAGGGTTAGACTCATTATGCCCCTTCACCGCAAATCAATAGGGATCACATCATACTTGACTGGCAGCAAACACAAACTTCAGATTTATAGCAAAGTCAATAAGGGTCATTATCTTCCAGGTTGACTGTTGGAGCCTGTCTCCCAATTTGAGACCTGCCAGAGTAAATCTAAGGCTGTGAATGAATGTAGCATTTAACTTTGAGCCTTAGGCTTACTGGAGGCTGAATTCAGTAAGTAATGGGTAAGGGTATTGACTGACTTGTTTAACTTTGTGGCTTTACTTGCATTCCAGATTGTCTGCCATTAATGAGGAGTGTCTGAATTCTACGAAGCCTTTTTTGTTCATGAAGAGTGCTTCTAGTGAGTAATAGGTAAGTGTATAAGCATGGGCAGAATTCTATTTTAAACCAGTTTGTTTGAACGGTAGTATTAGTTTTGGAGCTTTCATATTTGCTTTCATTCCAAGGTAAATATCTCAGAAAATACGTACTTGAAATCAGGACTACATTGTGGGGTTTTTTTACTTTATGAAAGTGCTTTGAAGTCTTTGACATGGTAACAGAAAAGATTGGGATTCTGATGTCTTAAAATTTCAGATCTTGAGTAGCAACAAATGTGAGCGACCTTTTGTGTGTGTTTGCATTGATCCTTTGGTTTAGGCGTCAGTAGGGGACTACGGGCTAGATTCTGCACACAGAAAGCATCCATTACAGCCACATGGTTTTCAGTAGAGTAGTGCAGTTGTTCCAAAACATGAGAATTGTAATAGATATTAAAGATAAGAAATTATTCTCCAGCTGTATAAGTATTTTGAGATGCCAGCTGGTTATGGATTGGGGCTGTTGTGAAAGAATAATTGTATTATAGAGTCAGTGTTTAAAAAGAGGGTGTTTCCCATTTTTTCTGTAGTCAGAATTCAAGTTTGAACATTTCTTCTTAGGACTCCTTTCTCTTGTGTACTGTTCCTTTGAAATATCCATATATCCTCTCCTGGATATTGGCTAGGGACACACAGACAACCACATAGCTATTTCATTCTTGATAATAACATAATAGTTCCCCTCTTCAGACTATCCCAACTCATTATTGTTAAGAGCACAGTCACATGGATTTTCTTCCTATAACTTCTTCACAGTGTACAGTCGCTGTGTTCATGGTGATTTTAAGAATCGTCATAATTAATTTTCAAAAAAATCATTTGGCTCTCATCATTTTCACAGGACATCACAGAACACATAGGGTTTGGCTCTGGGTTTTGTCTTTGCAGCACCATAAAACTCCTTTGGGAAAGACACTGTGTTTTGTACAATGGGACATAGGCCAGGCTGGAAATTCTGGGTTGTATTGGGACATGCATGTGAAATGACACCAAATAAAAACTGATACAAATCTTCTTTCCAAGAAGAATAAGTTGCATGCACTTAGTCAGAAGGGAAGTAGAGGATAAACCAATTACACAGCGCAGAAAAATCTTGGGAAAAATTTTTGTTTAAAATTGTAGTCATCTTACCAAGTTGGGCTACATTTCAAACAACCTGCGTGTCAATCATTTCTGCAACTCATTTATGTGAATTACATTTTTAAAAAAGGCTTTATTGGACTGTAGGGACATGTGGCAAATATCCACATGTTGTCAGCATCTGCACTTTTTTAGGTCCTGGACATAGATTGCTATATTCACATCCAAGTTATTGCAACATGACAGAAAATTAATAAAAGCTGTTCTTTAGGAAAATAAACATTTGAGCAATTCATGTGCCAGCAGTCATTTTGCTTTGGGTTTCGTTCTATAATATCTTTTATTTCCCATCTCACTTATTATTTTATGCATAGAAATACTGCCAATTGTTCGAAGAGCAGACAGTATTTATTTTGCACCCTCCTCTTTCTTAAAGTTTTCTTCTCACTTTGAAAAGTGATTAATAGTGAATGCTGAAAACTTGCTAAAATAAAGATGGCAGGTTTGGTGTGTAGGCAGGTGGATTCAAGGTCAACCTTACCTACTAATTATTAAAACATATATTTAAACATACATTTGATACCAGTGAATAAAATATCTCTGATTATAAGGGGCTTTGCCACTGAGCAGTTCAAGACTCTGGGGAAAATTGTATCTGCATTAGCCACTCATCACTGTGAAAATAAAGTTAAGAAAGTCTGTGGGAGTGCACTATAAGCAAAATTTTTCTTTAAACTGAATATGCTTGGCTGAAAGATAAAAATCAAAGGTGGAGTTCAAGAGCCTTCCTGAATGCATTCTTGTCACAGGTGACAGTAGATTAATTTTTCATGTGTTTAGCTCTGGAGAAGTAATTTACTCTTCCAGGCCAACTTTCTCCTCCTTCTCCTCCCTTTTTGTCGTGCGAAATGCAAAGCTTCTGGAGATGTTTTTCTATCTCCCATTTAAAAGTTCGCTTTTTCCTTCACGCTCTCATTAGACATTTCTAGCCCAGAGTCCTGTCTCAAAACGTCTAATTCCAGATGTTGTTTAGCAATAAGGGTAACCATGGCATCTGTGGAAAACTGAAAAACTTTTGTGCACTCTTAACATAAGACACAGTAGTTAGATTGTCTGAAATAAAGTGTTATACAAGGCTGGTTCAAGTAAGGTCTTTGACTCAGCTGTGCCTATGACAATGAGCTGATTGACTGTTGTTTTAAAAAAAAATGAAAAAAAAATTATCTAACAGTACAACAATAAATTTAAATATTTATCTTTTCATCCCTCCTGACCATGAAATGGTTGGGGTTTCCAAGTGGAGGATTAAGAGAATAGAGTCTTTGGGGATTTTCTTCAAAGGGCCAGAGTGTCTTTGGCATAAACTGACCTGACTCCACTGATTCTAACGTGCTCCAGCCAATGTCTTGGTCTTTTCAAAATATTTATAATAGATGTAATTCATTTTCCCAGCAGCAAATTCCCTTTGCAGTTGATAAAATGGCAGAGGCTAGAAAACCTTTGGATGATGCAAGAAGGGAGTATGGGGTTCAGTTCTGCCCTAGACAGACAATTCAGGACATCAGATGTTACAGACAGACCTTTCCACCCGTCATCTGGCCTTTGGGATGTTTTTCTGGGAGCCTTTGCCCTGACCAACCTTTTGCAGCATGCACTGTCTTAATATAACAGTCTCTTTCCCAACTTGCTCTAGGGATAGCATGGCCCTGATGTCACAAAAGCAAGAAGGCCAGGAAGACAGAAAAAGAAAACAAGTAGGAAAAGGGAGGAGGACACATAAATGTCTACATAAATGCACTCTCCTTTCCTGGCTTTGTTTTTCCATCCTGCCCACAGGCTCATGTTTGAGACATTGCAGTCTGTTGCCATAACACTTGACCTGGTACCAAAGGACTAGCTAACTGGTGTTTGCATAGAATTGAGTTAATAAAAATATATTCTGGTGATGACTGAGGGAGAAAAATGTCATTTTGCTTTTTTTTCTCCTTCAAGCAAAGAGTCAGGGACTACAGGAAGCAAGGATAGAGAATATTCTGGAACTGAGTGGAGCCATGCAGTCAGATCAGCTTGGATCCAGTCTGCATAATGACTCAGCTCTTCCCTGTTACAGTTTATTCTAGATGGCACTTAAACCCTGCTACCAGCCCCTCTGCCTGGCAGCTTTCAGTGCTTCCCAGGGTGTTGGTGGTGCAGGGAAGAGGTAAGAGAATACTTCTTGAAGCAGTTCTCAAACCCAGCAGAAACTTCTGTTCTCTGAAAGACAGGAGCTGATATTATCTAGTTCTACCCATTCTCCCTAGAACTGGCCCAGTTTCAACCTTTGCAATGACATGAGCAGGCAAGGCCATCTTCCATGATGTTTACTGTGTCAGTGTGCAATGTGTGAGACACTGGGGTGGTTTGGTTTTTTTTGTTTGGGTTTTGTTCTCTTCTTTTCCTTTCAGGCTACCTGAAAATTGCTGATTTTGTGAGAAGCCAACTATAAAGAAAATCTGCTTGTTTATGCATTGACAAGCCCATTTTCCAGTTCTGTCCATACCAGACTAAGCGCACCTCATCTTGAAAGCTAAGTGACCTGGGAGGTGGCGAAACAGATACCAATTAGGTAATCCTGGAGGCTGTAGACACAATTGTCAACAGGAGCCAATATTGAAACACAGAATTAAAAGACACTTCATCTGCTCTCACTGTTGCTGGCATTTGTTAGAGAAGAAAAATAAAATCTTTGCTATTTAGACTGTATAATGAAAGGAGTTACTTTGAAGAAGGTGCAGAGATTAATGAATCAGACTGAAATATTCTTTCCCGAGTACTGTCTTACAAATTATAACTTGTTATGCACCGTAAGATTTTGATACAGCTTTTTGCTTGTATATGGCTGGTGAGTTGTTATTTGCTTCTACTTCTTTCCTGCATAATCAACCAGGCAGAAGCAGAGAGATGACTGAGAAGTTTATGAAGTGACAGTCCTTAGTGGGAGCATCTCTACTTGTCTTCTGCAGAGAAACATGTATATAAATACTGCTGCAAGGTACAAAATCTGCTGAGGACAGAGAAGAAAAGAAGAAGGTGGCATTTAGTAGGACGTGAGGAGTAGTTAGGTAATACACTTTGCTGCAGATGTGAGTCCTTCACTGATCCTTACGGCTGCTTTCTTCTCCCCTCACTTCCCTTTCTTTAAAGTATTCCATGTTCAACTGTTTCCTCTTTTCCTGTCTTTGCAATTCCACACACTCTCTTCTCTCTCCGTTTCCCTTTTCTCAGATTATCTTCTGTTATGTTTTATTCTCTGTATGACATGGCAGCAGTTTTTCTGTGACAAAAAACATTACTAGAAATAGGACTCAAGCAGCAAAGCCAGATACGTGTGGCAGCAGGGAAAGCTGAGGTCAAAGGAGGACGTAGCCGCTAAGGACTGTTACACAGGGCCCTATGTGACATAGAGCGATTATGTCTTGGCAGGATGTGAATGACCATCTGGTCATCCAAATGTCTGAGGTAACTGCATAGTTCACATGGACATAGCACTGAGAGAGGTTTTTGTCTTTAATGTAATGAACTATTGAATAGTTGTTGATTAAAGTCTCATCCCAACCTTACTTCCCTCCACTTGTTACAACTTCTTTATAGATGAAAGTCAATCCCTGCAGCTAAAGCTATCTGTCTTTTCCATGTTGATTATGCCACCATGCCACATGCTGTAGGAAAGAAGTTGCTGAGAAGATTCCATAATGAACTGAAACTCCTGTCTTCAGAGTTAAACACTGTCCATAATTTGTCCTTGTGGTGCACTAATGGTATAAATGCAGACTATGGATGCTTTGGTTAAAACAAAAGTGCCTACAGGCATTTACTATATAACTACCTGAGGGGAGGTTGTAGAGAGGAGGGTAATGGCCTCTTCTCCCAAGTGACAGGGGGACAGGACAAGAGGGAATGGCCTCAAGCTCTACCAGGGGAGATTTAGGCTAGACATTAGGAAAAAATTCTTCACAGAAAGGGTCATTGGGCACTGGCAGAGGCTGCCCAGGGAGGTGGTTGAGTCACCTTCCCTTGAGGTGTTTAAGGGACAGGTGGATGAGGTGCTGAGGGGCATGGTTTAGTGATTGATAGGAATGGTTGGACTCGATGATCCAGTAGGTCTCTTCCAGCCTGGTTGTTCTATGATTTTATGATATGTGGCTTTTGTTCATTACCCTTTTTTTTTGTATTTGGGGCCAATCTTTGCAATACTCCTTACAGAGCCAAATTTACCCAAGGTACAAGGTAGTGATCCCTTCACGCACACATGAAGTCCCACCCCAATCAGTGAGGTACTATTGACACCCAAACCTATGCATACTTGCTAAAAAGAAGAGTGAACAAAACCTGATATCATCAGAATTTCAGCCTTCAGAAATTCTCTGTTGTATAATAAGATCTGAATTCTAGCTGAAAGCCTTCTCTACAGGTAATGCAAGAAGGACAAAGTGTTTCTGCGGGGAACCTCCAGAGTCTAATACAGGTTGTTCTGATGCTGCAGTGCTTCACTCAATAGATATAGCACCATTTTTTATTGAAGACCAAAGTGAAATTAATTGATGTTACAATGCATAGTTGCCCTCTCTTCAAAAATCCTCCTTTTACCTCTCCTTTCCTTGTTGTAAATAGTTTCTCAGACTATTAGTAGTGGAGCATAGGACTACTTGGGATCCTAAAGATTATGGAATCAGGAAAATATGCCCTCAATACTTGTGCAGAAATCCTGAAACACTAATCTGCTCATAATTTATGCAATAGTGAATACCATACAATTGGCAGAGCATGGTTCAGAGAGATATTTAAATATTTGAACAGAAGAACAGAAATAGTATTTGTAATACTGATGTTCCAAGTTCCCCCTTCGCTCTGGAGAAGAAATGTGCAGGGAGCATTAAATCATGCAGTACTTTTAAACATTTTTCCAATGTGGCAGCAAAAATTAAGTTGTTCAGTTCTGTGGGTGCTATTAGCACCTCCAGAGTTGTGCTTAGGGCTGCAGGTGCTGGAAAGCAGAAGAATAGTGGAATATCCTCAGCAACAGCACAGAAAGAATGGAATCAATTTTCTTGAAGAAAGACAAGGATCCTTCACCTCTGAAGCACACATGAATTTCTGAATTGCCACATGGAGGTGGAGAGTGTGAGTGTTACTCTGGGACTTAAACAATGCTTGTTGATTCCTTCCTTAAAGAGAGAGGCTTGAAAGCTTAAGCTAAGACGTGTGATACAGGATAATTGTTCTGACAGGTTTCTATCATAGGGAAGGTAAGAGATCGCTGCTTTCTGCTTTCATAACACAGGGCAAAGCCTCAGCAGCAGAAGTAAAGGGTAAGGTCAGTGTAGCTGTTGCCAGTGTTCATCCCCTTAGCGTGCTGAGATAAGATCTTTTAGAATCACTCACTGATCCATGACTCTGAAAGGTATGAAAGCTTAGTAAGTAGCATCTGAAGAGGTTTATCGTTGCTGTGAGAGCTCCAGAGAGGGAATTTAACATACCCCTTGTCTACAAGGGCACTAAGTAACCCAAACAGTGCTGTGAGTGACTGGGGTGCTGGCTGATTTATGTTGCCATCCGTCCAGGCACCTGACTCACCCTGTTCAGTGACACTAACACTCCAGCTTAAGAGAAGATTCATACCCTTAGCAGTTATATTTTATCTGTGCAATAGCATGTGTTATGAGACGTACTCTGTTACCTGGATCCCCATGAGAGCTGCTGGCCAGCTATAAGAGCAAATGACCTAAAATTACGGTCTGCAGTAGGACAGAGTCATATGGGTGTGGGTTACAACAGTTATTGGAACCCTGCATATTTTGGAGATATGCAAGCAAGTAGACTGTGGCAGCTGACAAACACCTAAGAAAGTGCTTCAGCTTTTTTAAAGTAGAAGAGAAGGGAGTCCACAGAGGCCAGCTCCTTCTTCACTCATAGAAGGAAATCAGCAGAGTGCATATGGACTGTTTCCAAAAGGGAGGAGGTGATATAGTTTTGCAGGTGACTGAGCATGTTCTGGGGCTTGGATCAGTGTCACCTGTTTGTTTTCTGTCAGAATGTTACAGAAAGTTTGTTTGGTTTTGTCTTCGTGCTGGGACTTTGCCAGAGGCTGAAAAACCTCACATGCAGAACTCTGTCCTGCTGCGGTCTGCAATACTGGGCTGCATGCTGTGATCATTAACGAGAAACTCAGGGATTAAGGAGAGATTCTGCTTTTCAATACCACTGTGCTACTGTGTGTTTAGACACAGAGCTCTACTTTTAGCCAATTCCTATTAGAGGTATGTAAAATAGAATATATGAGAAAGAAATATTTTAGTTGAAAGAATCAGTTCTTTCACATAAGCCACTATATACATAGGGAAATGGCACATGATAAGAGACCTGCCAGGAGGACACAGACTGTACTAAAAGACACGTCATACTTGCAGTGAGGTCCCTTTTACACATCACACCAACAAGTGGAGAGGAAGTGGAAAAATTAAGATACGTCACTGAAAGGGAACTTTCTAAAGGCATCCAAAATACATTGTTCAGACTGAAAAACTGTTCAGATTGTTATGGTTAGCATGGTTCTTGATGAAAGAATTATGTTGTAATATGAGGCTTGTTAAGATATTTTACTTTTCTAGGAAATAGTGACATCTCTGGTAGGTTACAAGTACCTCGTTCCTGAATCAGAGAGAAAGAACATCTACCTGCTAAATCTCCTGCGTCTTTCATAGTATTGATATAACTCAAACTTGCATAGCTTGTGAGATCTCATGGTATCAAACTTTACAAATGCACTTTACTCTAGGGTCTGTTTTATATTTTGTGCTGATACTATATGGCAGGTAAAAAGCAGCAGCTGTGTGAGCGGCCTAGCAGTCACTGATTTCAGGAGAACATCAGTCAGCAGAGTGCAACAGCAGAGCAGGGAAGATAATACATTCTCATGCTATTTATACAGAACAGAAACAAGATCATAGGCCCTGAAAAAGCCCAGTAGAATCGTGCTTTCCTAGGAAATGAGAGTTAATCAATTTAGGAACTACTGCAATGGAAAATATTACAATATATTTCACCGAATTGCCTACCTTGGTAAATAACTTTCTTCTCATGTTGTTGCAGTTCTCATTTGCTGTAGCTCTGGACTGAACCATGCTGGTGATGACACGTGGAGGATCAGGTGGGCTGTCTTCTGTCTCTGATGTGCATGGCATTTGTGTTCTAGGGCAGCAGTCAAAGTCCTCTTGACCCCAACTGGTAGAGATCTCAAAGGGATCAGGGTATTTCTCATCAGGACTTGACCCGTCGTCACTGTTTTTGGCGTTGCAAAGGATAAGTGATCTTGAAATGGAGCGAAATTTTCTTGACTTCCTGTTCCCAACGTTGCTCTTTCGATCCATCTTCAGAGAGCTGGTGGTGCTGCTCTTCTTCCTATCATGTTCCCATTTATGTGGCATGATAATTTCAGTAACTTTCTCTGCTCCTCTGGTGCTAAACATCCTCCAGGAAAGGAAATATAAAAAGTAAGTTGTAACATACCCCACTTTCTCCCGCTTAATAACCTACACTACTGAAAAGCCCTGATGAATAAATCGAATCAACAGAGCCTTTCAGTCTGCTAACAGCCACGTGATATCTCATGACTTGCTAATTCTGTTTCTAGCAGTGCTCTACTAAATTCTCCTTCACCTTCTCATTCTCTTCCCATGCTCCCCAAGCACAATGGAGTGCTTTTAATAAATGTTTTTGATGCTTCCATTGTGATGCTTGCTTCGGACTTCTGCTGAATTTGCATGTTGAAATCCCAAGCTGAAAAGAAAGATACTTTAAAAGCATTATTGTACGCTCCTAACATTATTTGGAAAGAGGATGCTCCTTCTGAAGTTTGATTCATGAAACCGCTGTAATTCAAAAAAGATTAATCAAATTGTCAAGGTTAAGTTCTCCGCCCGGCACATCTAATTTGTAAGTGGTTTAGCAAAAGCAGATTTTAGCCATAAGAGACTAAGGAACATCAAGCTGCTACAAAACTCCTACCTTTGCAGAACTCACTTAAGATCATTCATTTAACAGTAACAGAGAGATCCAGTGAAGCACTTAAGATGTGAATATCTGATTAGGAATTCAACTCTAAAAAGGAATACAGCTCCAATACATCAATCAAAATGTGTCCCATTAACGAAAAGGTTTGTTTCCGCATATGATTCAGCATATAAAATTAAGAGAAAATGGAAGAAGTACTACACAATCAGAATGTGACAAAAGTTGGAGCTTTTATAAAATGAGTAAAGTAATGAGCATGTTAAGATAACAAAGGGGAGCTTTGTTAAACTATTTCTTTTTCTGTCAGAAAATGTTTTGCATAAATGTTTTGATGTGTCAATGCTGAAAATACAAGAGGAGGAATAAATTAATTACTTTGACTTTCTTATTTTATTTTTATTATCACATTTATTATACAAATATTTCTAATGTTTTTTCGCAGTATTTAATTGATACTGTATGCTGCCATTCTGGAGAAAATACCTATTGAAACAAAAGGACTTGCACAAATCAAATATTCTATAGGTATTATAAACAAAACCGAAAAATCAATGTGATTTGAAAAGTACTATTCAAGTACACCTTTCAGAGAAAAAATGTATTAATTGTGCTCTAAACTAGGTTGTTGTGTGTGTTTGGGTTGTTGATTTTTTCCCCCTCCTTTCTATGCAGAATTAGGTAGGTATGTACACACTTTGTATCTGAAATGTCACTGGTGATACAGATATAAAAGAAGACAAATCTTCTAAATGATCCTTACAGCCACAACAATAAACAGAGGCCTGCAAGTTCTGACCAAGCCAGATTCATATAATAAATACAAGCCAGCCTAGTAATAAATCTACAGGATTTTTTTTCCCCCCTCTTATAAAAATAACCAGGAAAAACAAAAACAGACGAAAAGCACTATGCCACTGAGTACCTATCTAAAGGACCTATACGGCATCGCTGGAGAAATGCAGTGTCCAGCGTGAATCTGAATTTGTTTGGATTTGTAAAAGAAAAAGTTTGCTCATAGCTTTTTCAGGAGACATAAAGAGGCCCCTACATTTCCCAGAGAGAAGGATGTTATTTGTGTGGTCCTTCCTGGCATTTTTTATAGGTAATGCTCCTACAGTCTTTAATTGTGACTTATTTTCTATCATACCAATCCTAGTATTGCTTTGTTGCAGTACATCTAAGCCTGTGTACAAGGACACAGAGTCCAGAG
>WAAB01019339.1:99-24744 GCA_013389865.1 Piaya cayana | reverse complement strand
CTCAGCTTTTGTTTTGCAACAAGAATCAGTTGTGAACCTCCCCACAGCCTGTTACTGAGTCTGAAAAGGCTTGAAACATACTCCTTAGTTAGGTTCTGATCCAAACCTACTGGTGAGAGCTATGTTTTCTCACACAGGTTTCAAAAGACCCCCAGATCAGGCTGCAAGGTTGTAGGTATTGCATTCTCCTGGAAATTTTTCAAATAGAATCCTAGAATCACCAGGTTGGAAGAGACCCACTGGATCTTCGAGTCCAACCATTCCTATCAAACACTAAACCATGTCCCTCAGGACCTCATCTACCTGTGCCTTAAACACCTCCAGGGACGGTGAATCAACCACCTCCCTGGGCAGCCTGTTCCAATGCCCAATGACCTTTTCTGTGAAAATAGTGTCAGTCTTCCTGACTGTCTCCCCATTTGAGCTTTAAATTACCTTTAAAGAACGTTCTCACTTGACTGAGGAAATGGCTTAGTCTGCCACATTAGTACCTACATGCTCTGTCAAGTCGTCTTCCTTGCTATCCATATCCCAAAGGCCGTACCTTGGAGATTGGTTATTATATTATCTAAAAATGGTTGCTCAGAGAATGAACGTGAAATTTGCTGCAGATGGGATAGCAGCTGCTTCTGGAAGGCAGATGTCTCTCACCTCTTGAATGGAGAGGCTGGTTATCATCTACATTTTCAATACATATGGCAATTGCATCACACAACCTGCTACTTACTCTTCCCAGGGCTAAGCTTCCTTTTAAATAAATAGTGTCCGCAATTCAGGTAGGACACTTTATCAATGCCAGGCAGAAAAAAAAAATATCTGTACAGAGAAAGAGAGTTGTGGTTTGAGCTAAATTACAGTCAGTTTCATTATTATTATTATTGTTGTTGTTGTTGTTGTAGTTTTATTTTCCAACCAGCAAGTCTTTTCTTCTCTCATTTCCCTCTTCCCTTTCCCAGGGGTGTAAGGGGAAGGGATTTAGGGGCCTAGCTGTATGGTTTTAGCCAAAATTTAGCTGGGCTGGGGCTAAACCATGACAATGTATATAAAATGTTTTATTTTTAAAAATCATTTCTCTACAGTGTGGTCACAAGTCTGAGAAGAGAAGGGTAGAAAGATTAGGTGTTCCTATCTGAGAAGGGAGTTATGGTAAATGCATCAGGACTTGTCATACTCTTTAAAAACCATTATATTGGAGTATTGTGATAGACTACACACAGAGGTTTTAAATAAATGAACATCAATCTATCTCCATATGTGTGTTGTGTGAGAGAAAATGGTTGCCTTTTATTTGCCAGGAGGAGTCATGGATTGATCCATGCTGACTGTTAGAATTGTGAAGGCTTCTTTCCTTATAATATAAATCAAAACATATCATCGTTCTGGGCCCCTCACCACAAGAAGGATGTTGAGGTTCTGGAGCAAATCCAGAGAAGAGTGACAAAGCTGGTGAAGGGGCTGGAGAACAGGCCCTGTGAGGAATGGGTGAGAGAGCTGGAGTTGTTTAGCCTGGAGGAGACTGAGAGGAGACCTCATTGCTCTCTATAACTACCTGAGGGGAGGTTGTGGAGAGGAGGGAGCTGGTCTCTTCTCCCAAGTGACGGGGACAGGACAAGAGGGAATGGCCTCAAGCTCCATAAGGGGAGGTTCTGGCTAGACATTAAGAAAATATTTTTTACAGAAAGAGTCATTGGGCAGTGGAAGAGGCTGCCCAGAGAGGTTGTTGATTCACCTTCCCTGGAGGTGTTTAAAAGACGAAGACAGGTGGATGAGTTTCTGAGAGTCATGGTTTAATGATTGGTAGGAATGGTTGGACTTGATCCTGTAGGTCTTTTCCAACAGAAATTTACAGCTGAAATGTAGGCTTACTGCTGGAATGAATTCCAATTTGTACCTAGAGAACTAAAAGAATATACTTTCCCTGAGGCACCTTAATTGCTGTTTTGTTTTTAGCATCATTGCTGAGGTTACCTTTTTAATTACACTGAAGTTCAAAAAAAACCCTCTGCAACCAGCCTTTGTTTTAAGCCTTGAGATCATTCAAACATAAAATACATAATCTTTTATTTGAACCTGAATATTACACCTCTCTGCTTTGAAATCATGACTGTATTGCAAAATTGACAGTTTTAATGGAAAAATGTCATTTAAAAACTGCCTTTGAAAACACACTGAATAATTCTCCAAGTTGTAACTGTTTCTCTACCCAAAGAGTCAGGATAACAGCAAGAAACACTACCTTATTCTCCACACTACTCTCCATATTCTTTGGAGTGACAGTCAGTGGTGCTAAACCATTCCTATTATTACATAACTTTTTGCTACATCAGTTTTAAAGTAAAGCCTCTACAAACATCTTGTGTTTTCAAACCACTTCCTATATGAAATGACCACTCCAAAACACCTCATTATTTTATTCCCAAAGAAAGTACTTAAAAGAATCCTTGCACATAATTTCCTTCTAAATTTATACAGAAGACCTGTAGGGCCATTTATTAAATAGTACTCCTTGTTTTTCCTTCTTGTTCCCCTCTCTCATCCTCAACTTACATAAAAACTGAGAAATTCCAGACTTTACTTCTTTGGTTTCTCCTCCATAGTTTCAAAGACACAGTCTGTGAGATGTCACAGAACCCATAGTTCAAAGGGCAGAGAGTGATTAACCTTAACAAAGATCATCTTTACACCTAAGTGTTCCTTAGGCACTTATATCAAATAACCTTTAACAACAATAACAACAAAACAAGTTTTTAAAAGAGAAGTAAAGTTAATTGTTTCTGTGAATTAGTCAGGCTCCACTTATGCTCCTGATACAACAGTTGTGTGAATCTTCCAGTCAACAGAAGAGTCTTCTACCAAAGGGAATCTAGAGTGGATTTTGAATTTATAGTCCAAATAAAATCCCAAATTAAACACTTTTTTAAAAGACTCTTCCCATAGATGTTTCTGCTATACCATGAAGAAAAATAAGAGATAAAAAATATTTCTCTCCTTTAAGAAGTCATCCTTAAGACAAATTTCTCTATAGCAGAACTTTAACTAATAATCTGGGTTTACACAGATATGTATGCTATCATTCACAGGAAAGTATGGTCATCTCTCTCCAACTCCTAGGAAATGTATTATAGTGGATGCCACAGCATAATACTAGAACAACTATTTTCATTGTATTTTCTAGAGTCCTTTTCCAATCCTACTGTAGACTGAAAGAAAATAAACCTAAAATTCACTTAGAAAAAGTACTTTTTGTGATTCTTTGTATCAGTTAATTTACTTACTGGCAAAAAAAACATTCAAAAATATAGCTTACATGTAGAGATGGATGTTAGTAAATTTCCCCTGGGACTTTTTTACGGAAAGGGTCATTAGGCACTGGAATATGCTGCCCAGGGAGGTGGTTGATTCACCTTCCCTGGAGGTGTTTAAGTTACGAGTAGACGAGGTCCTGAGGGACATGGTTTAGTGTTTTGTGGGAGTGGTTGGACTCGATGATCCAATGGGTCTCTTCCAACCCGGTGATTCTGTTATTCTGTGACTTAAAATAAAAAAGCTTGAATAAAGGCAGTGGTTTAAGATAGTCTTGTAGACTGATTTTGCATAGCATTTTATTCAACTACATTCAGTTGAGGTTGTCAGATGAAATTGGATAAAAATAACATATTCTGGTCAGCTCAGCTGAAGGCTTCTAACTTCAGGATTGTACCAGTTGCACTGTTACAAAAATATATAGTAGTAACTCTACAAAGAGGAACATTTTTGACACTACATTTGGACATGAACTTCACTTTTCAACATCAATTTAGCATTTTATTCTATCACAGATTTCTGTATTTGTATTTCTTTAATGTGGTTTTCTGGTAGCTGCTTCTTAATTATTAATTTAAGTTCAAGTAAGAAAATCTCATTATTGTCTTCATGAATATATTCAAGTGTGATGTATTATTCTGGTCAGTATGACTACCTAGGCAGCGCAGCACTGCCTCTCACAGAATATCAGAGCAGGTGGGGTAATAACTCATTACAATCCTTTATTTTGAGATTATTTTTATGAAAAAGCTTTTTAGAAAATTTGAGATATGGATTTCTCAACAGTTGAAGAATTGCTGGCTTAATATTTGTTTACATGATGTAGGAAAAAGGGTTATTTATTATTTCCCCATGGGCAGAAACAACCATATCAGTGAACCGTTAATTTATGGCACTTCTCCACAATTCATGCATTTACAGTGTTGAAACTGAGAGAAATGTATTTCTTTGGATAAAAGAGCCAACACAAACTTTTATTGAGTCCAGGTCTGAATTACCCCCTAAGCAGGCAGCAGACTTTGCATGGACTGGTACCACTATGGTACCTACAGTCTCTTCACTGAGACTGAAATTGGCTCTGATGGGACAGTTTCGCCCTTGTAGGACAATCCTGCCACATCTTCTGAGAAGGACTGATTTGCTTTTAGGCATATCAAGGTGGAGCTAGGAGGGAAAAGGTAGCACCCTATCCCAACAAATCCAGGATGGATGTTTGGATGAAATGAAGAGCACAGATATTATTTTTAAATATTTGTTTTCTGGATGCTAAGACTTTCTCAGAATTGAAATACTTAGGTTCTCAGTACAAAATGTGTGGTAAAACTATGTAGCCTGCACAAGAGGTCAGACCCCTATTGGCATAGGTCCCTACTGGCTTTCAGCCTAAGCTCAGTCTACACAATTGTAAGCATTCCATCAGGAATTAGTATCATGAGCCCTGAACGTTCTTAACAGAAGGTAACAATCACTTCTAAAGTGCAACTCAGCTCACCTAAGAATTGCTTTCCACTAGGATGTAGATTATTAACTCAGCTGATTTAGGAGACTAAAACTGTTTGTTATTATTCTTGGCCTTAGATTAAAAGTCTTAATAAAATAGGTTATTCACATAAAATTCACTCTGGTATCCTGATAAATTCAATATATTTTCTCAAATTACAGGTGGCAAGAAGAAGAAAGAAAATCTCCCATTTGGTGACTTTCTTCCTTTTTCATAGTTTTGGTCAGGAAGTCCAGGTGGACTGGTGAAGAAGCTAAGATATTATGCCAAGAAATGAGTACCTGTTTTCATCCATTTCATATTAATCAAACTCTTCAACAAATACCTTAGTGACAAACTTATATAAATTTAATTCAACTTTTTACTAGGATATTTCCAAAGTGCAAGTTTGTCTAGTGACTCTGAATGGGTTGGAATAGCAGACTGACAATGGTATCTTAGGTGTGACTCATCAAATTGTACCATTTTAGTAAATAAAACTATTATAATAGTGTTCAGTATCTTCTTGTTTTATACATTTTGTGACCCAAATAACAAGGTTTTAAGGAAAAGGGTCGACAATGGTTAGGTAGAGTTTTGATGTCACTTTAGTAAAGTCACAAAGGCAAAATTCAGTTTCATTTCAGTGATAAAGTCTCTAATTCAAAGCTATGCCTTTCTGTGAGTCCAGCTCATGCAAAGATTTACAGAGCCCTCAGTGTTGGGGGATTCATGACTAAAAGCTTACAGAAATGTGTCAAAAGTACATCTCCGCGCTCCCCCCCACCCCATCCCAGTAACTGTTAACTCTCTACAATGTCCATTCATGGCAAACCATCATGTTGTATGTGAAGGATTTACTAGAGCACTTCAATACACAGTTGGGTTGCATTTTTATAGATGGACCAGTGCAGAGCTTGACACCTGGGTCAACCTCCCAGCAACACTGAAAGAGCCAGAAAGCATGGTAGGAATAGTCATGAAGGTGTAACCCCATGGTCAAAACTACAGGATGACCATGGGTCTTACATTGTTGGAGGTGACAAGAATAAAAAAATTACTGTTTCTGCTCTTCTGCTTTGTGCATCCTGATACTATATCACTGTCCTATGAAGATCTGGTCTCAAAAACCCCCAAACCAGTTAATTGCATAAGTCTTAGACTTCCTAGAAAGCTTTCTGTGTCCCAACAGTATTGTTTCATAGTCTGGAATGAAAGAGGAGTGGTTCTGAGCAAAGTGGCAGGTGGTAGATTCTGCCTCAACACACTATCTCCCTTCAGGGAAAGTGGTTCTTAAAAACAACAGGTGGATGGCACAATGGCTAAAGGCCTGGGACTCAGATTGCATTATTATCTCAAAGAGGTTTTATATTAATTTAATAGCAGTATGATAGGTTAATCAAATCAGTGAGGAAAATCCAGTGATGGAACTGGTGGAGAAAATACGTTATTCAATCTGGTAATTGTAAATGCCAGCTCTGAGGGCAGTGAGGTATATTAATACAGAAAGAGACTGTACAAATATATTGAGACTTAGTCAGCTACTCTCCACGTCAGGCATACTTTGTAAGAGTCAGACACAGAGATAAATGCATCTGTTGAAAGAAAGGGTTAGGGAAAAGCAGAAACCACTCAAACATGTGTTCACTCCAGACTAGAGGGAACGTAGGGAAAAGGCTGTGATTTGTATTTTCCTTAAGAAACATTGGCCTGGCATTTGTCTGCTTGCACCATCATCTGTAGCACATCTTTCTGCTGCCACCCAGGTGTCCATTCACTGATTTGTTTAACCTTTAAGTGTGAAGCTGACTAACGCAAATGCACTCATTGTCAGGGCTGTAATATAATTAGGAATCTTAATACTCATGTATTTCAATGAGGTTTTTTGAACAGTATTGTGCAGTTGTCTGCTTCTCTCCTCCTAGTAAGACTGGTGAAAGTGGAAGATCAGGTTTTTTAAGCTTACAAAGCCAGTTCACACAGTGCCTAAATTCTAAGGTTGTGGCACAACAAGAGACGTGCTGGAAGACTGACAGTTTATGTTTACACCCAGTTCTCACTGGCAAATTTGTAAAGAAGAGAAGGGAAGACTATGTGGTATCATGTCTGCTGCTGTAGTCTACTCATTAAACTGCAGAATCTCAGAGGAGATAGCTGGTGCAATATATTGTCTTAAAAGATATATCATCTGTTCTAGAGGCAGTGCTTTGTTTGGATTATTTGTTTTGGTTTGGTTTTCATGTATCTTTGTATACTTACCTCAGTTTCTAATAAATATATTATCAATTTATAGTGTCTCACAATCATAAAGATTTGCAGATCATTTGAAGCTGCTTTCTGCCATGGATGACCAGGATGTACTGCTGGAACATACATATGAAGAAATCAGAGCACTGCAGAGAAAATATATTCTTCTACTGCCTTTTTCAATAATATTTTAAAGCCCTGTCACTCACGATCTCAATACAAAGGTTGAAATCTTAGCCTCACTGAAGACGTTTTCACCTGGGAGATACAAAACTAGGTGTTTAATTTCTCAAGCCTTCATGAAATATCTGCGTCAACCAACAGAAGTTACCTTAGGGTGCTGAGTAAATAACATGATTTCAGGGGTGATGTAACCCCCATGGCAGATGGGCTGTGCTGCCTGCCTGCCTGGCCCCACTCTGCCCCCTTCACCACAGCCTGGAGGCAGGTGACTCAGCTTGGTATTCAGCCTGAGGTGATTTATCTCTTTAGTGAAGGCAAAATTTTATACCCCATGGGTACATTCACACTGTCTTGGCACATATTCTCATATCAATATCTTAGATATTCATATTTTTGCAAGTGCTATTGTGTTTATGGAATGCTAGAAAATAATTTAGCCATATTTTTCTCCTAAGTTAGTTGGCATACTATATAATTGTTACTGCTGACTGACAGAAGTTTAAGTTTCTTGCTTATTCAGTTACATTTATTTCAAAAGCACTGTATGAGAAAAGCATCAGACTGTAACATGAAAACAAAATAAAACAAAGCAAGTCAGGACTATAAAATCAAGGGGGGGCTGAATTAGAAAGGAACAGGAGCATCCTCTATCCATTCACAAACTTCCCTCAGCTCAATATTTTGATCTGTTGCTGTAATCCAATCCATACACCATTGTTTGCCATGCCTTCAAATCCAACCTTGCTGGAGTCCTTGTTGATCTGATTCCTTGGCTCTATCTATTGGTTTCTTCACAACATCAAAACAAGCAGATAACAGGTATATAGAACAGACTTCAGGTCTTACATGTGTGCTTTAGTAACAGTGAGAATCTAACAATTTTTCCCTCTCTTCCCATGAGCTGGCATACCCACACGCAGAAACAAGTAGTATTTAGACACAATCCATCATCATGAACCACACTTGCAAACTTAACTCTGCAATTTATTGTGATTTCACTGTTTTCAAATGCAAGACAGTAGAATCTGGAGCTCATTAGTAGTACATTTGTTCCTGAATTCAAAATTTTGTGTTTGTAAGGAATTGTACTTCTACTTTTTTTAAAAATCATTTGTAGGTGCAAAATTCTGCACTGACTTTTAGAACTTGTTTTAAATACCTCAAGACTGCAATGCAAGCATGTCCATAAATGCTGCCTGCCTGAAAATATGTCTGGCTTACCAGCATAAGCTAATTTCAAGATGCAGAAACGCTAATACCAGGTTCTGCTGATCCAAAACTCTCGCAGTCTTCTCATTCTCGATGTCTGTTGAGGTAGTGGTGCTGGAGTCCGATGCTCTTTTAGTCAGAGTTCAGGTATCTCAGCCATGGGCAAAGAAAAATCACAAGATTAGGATTTTAATTATGTTTAAACATGATCGTAATATTCTTTCCAAGGTTTAAGAAGATGGCTTTGCTGATTTAGAAAATAGCTGTAAATCTAAGCTAGGGTTTATTTCAGCCTATTTTAAGGGGTTTGTAACTGTTTCCTAACACATTAAAAAGAAGGCAAGATGGCAAGACCGTCAATGAAGAGATTGGCCAACAATTCTGATGAAGCTTTTTTTCTCTGGTTTTGTGTCTCACGTGAGAGTCTCTGGCATTTATTGAGATATGAGCACAAAATTAAGCTTCTCCCATGACTGCAGCATTCAGAACACCATTCTTCAATGTTTCTTCAGATTCTAAGAAGAGCTGAGCACATACTACACACTTTTCTCCCCCAAAGAAGTAAGAGAAATTCACTCCATCACAGTGCTGACTACTTCCCTAAAGCCTGAGAGAACTTATTACTGAGGCTGTGATTTTTTTCTGACAGATTTAGCTGCAATTGGCTGAGGAACTTGAAAATTACTGGAGAAATAAAGAGGAACATTTACAACCTTACACAGAAAGCTTGTAGGTGAGCTTCTCATTGCCATGAAACCTATAGGAATTATTTAGAAATGTATGTGGGATAATGTGAAGGACTCTGTTTATTATTAGTACTTATTTGAAAAAGAGATGCTGACATGAACCCCACTATAAAAAATAGTAGAAAAGCCTAGCTCAATAAATTTGTTGTAGTTTTATGTGTGGTTGTACCATATTCTAGAATTTAAAAGCTAAGATAACAAATCTAATCACATGTGAAAATATGACAGTCCTGCCTTTGAACATTTTGTTTACTTGCAGTTGGCAGCCTGCATAGGTAGAGGCATTCCTAATATTTTTCATGACAACAGATTCATGAGCTGCTACTGTTTCAGATAGTTTGCTGCTGGCAGTAGTCCTACTAGTTATTCTTGGTGGAACACATCTAAAATCAACACACAAAATCAAAAGATATCTTATGTATGAAGTTGCAACTACGCTGGACAGCTTGAAAAACAGAGAGCCTGCTTGCACACCACAGTCTGCTGACACCAGGACTCCTTTCTGTGAATGTAGAATTAGAAGAAAATTAAAAGTACCAAAACCAACTCTTACAGTCTTTGACTTTGATGCTGCTTTTTTTTGAAGAGCTCTTAGATTTTTAGAAACAAGTCCGCTTAGATGTCATGTTACTACAGAGGAGAGTAGTAAGCAGGGAATCTGAGTAGCAATCTGACACTAAATAGTGGAATAAAATTTCAGGTACACTGGCTACATTGGCAGCACCTTCTCACAGTCTGAAAGACAGGCATATAGAAAAGTTATTACCAGAACTGGAGCTTGCTCATTTTGTGAAGTGGTGCAGACAACACTTGTTAAACAACATTCTGCATGCAAATAGGAAGCAAGGATGTCAAGGAGTAGTTTTCATAAGACATTGCTGAAGTTTTCACTGCCAGGATCACTTTTGATAGTGCAACAAATGCATGTGGGGGAGAAAAGGTAGCTTTTAAAATTATACTACCTTTAAAACATTTTGTGAATGTGAGTTTTCATTTTCCCTAGCTCTAATCACTCACCAGTACTTGAGTGTAAAAGCCCAATCCCTGCATACATTTTTGATGTTTCCTTCTCAAGACAAATATTTCAGTTTCAACACCCTTTACTTCCACATTACATTGTTTCTCACACTATCTTCTAATACTGAATGACTAGGAAACTATGGCAAAATATGGTAAGTGTAATATACATTATAGCAGTATATATATATCAATGTATCTGCACCCCTGACTTTCTTATAATGTGTGTTGTTTGTTTAAGCATGTGGAATAAAAAGATTGAAGCAAATTTACTGTTATTTAAATGGCAGGTTTTTGATTAGTGCAATTTACTATTTTGTGTTACTCTTATCACTGTGTGATGTACGACTACACCACATTCTCTGAAGTGAGCAGCCATTCAATAAAAATTTAGCTCCAAAGCCACAGGTTTTATTTCTCCAAATCCCTGGTGGATAAAATGATTTCACAAAGTGACACGGTGAAACTGTTGAGCTTGGGCAACAGGAAAGAGGCACAGGATTATGGTATTATTGCCTTGGAAAGCTTCCTTTAAGTATGTGTGAGCCAGCCCAGGCTGTGAAATCCTTCCTAGGGAACTGAGAGATCTGTACAACTTGTTTGAGTCTGAGGTCACCTTTCTTAATAGAAAGGACAAAGCAAGAAGTCTAGGAAGAGAAGATTTGCTCTTAGCTCTTTTCCTTTGCTGTATTACCAAAAATAAAATTGCTTAGCAATGCACAAGGAACTGGCTCCGATGTGAGGGCCTGAAGGGTTGTTGTGCCACACATTTCTGTACAAAACATGGGAATAATTATTCAGTGACCAAAGAAAATAAAGTGAAAATATCTTAAATATAAGCACAGTTTAAACTGGTCTCTTATTTAGAAGGTGACTTGTTTAAAATTAGTCTCTGTACCAAGATTCACCTAAGCTCAGGTGTCTAAGCACCAACATCTAAATACCCTGTCATCAAGCTGTAGGGTATAAGTGCTTCCATCAGTTAGCAGATTTCACTTATCTTAGGCAGCAGTACTGGGAAGCGGACCTCAAAGGAAGATACTTCTCTTTATTGGCCAAGAAAGCCCTTACCGCTAGTTTAGTTTTAAAATAGATTGCATGTAAGGGAAACTTGAGCCTGTGTACTTATTTGTAACTGTCTCATTCTGTACATAAGGAGAAGCCATGAAAGAAGCCTGCCTGTCTCATCAAGTCTATCTATCCTGTCTATTCTAGGGTTGTCACAGAAATACTTTTCTGTGGATACTAGCATATTATTCTATATCCTTGTTAACAGTAAAAGCAGATAAGATTGATGCAAGCTCTGTATTTTTAATTTGGGTTTGTTCTGCTTCATTATGAATTGCAGGAGAGGCAGAAGTCTCTCTTCAGTTCAGATGAAACATCATGAAATACGTTAGTGATATATACATGATATATAGTGATATAAATACGTTAGTGGATATATAATACAGGACAGGAGAAAAAATAATATAGAATAATAATTCTGATCTATGTTCTGTACTTTAGAGCCAAAGTAGGCTTATTGAAACACAATGTTGCAATCTATAGGGCTGCACAGTTGCAGTCAGGAAAAGAATCTTATTAAGGGGAAGGAAAAGAAGTCAGAATCAGGAGAATAAGAACGTGTGACTGGATAATCAAGCGTAGTACTTATTATATAAGTTGGAAATGAAATGAGAAAAGCTTAATATTTTTCCCACAGAAAAACAAAAGATACTGCACTAATTCTCACAATCCTGCTAAATTTGTTGAGAGGACTAAGTTGTAGGGGAATGCATATATTTGAAAATTTGATTGACAGTATATAAAAGTCTGCAGCAGTTAAGCAGGCAATGTGGGTAGAGAGGAAAGATGGTATTCAAACAGCTATGACTTACTTGGACAATGGCTACTTGCAAAGCACAAGACTTCAGTAAACCTAGGGGGGAGGGAAGGGAAGAAAAAAGGGAAGACAATTACACAAGGAACTGAGCTTCATAGGGTAAACTACAAATATTGATCTCCTTGAGTAGCTGGTTCTTTCAGAAAGCTGTGTGAAATGCTATTTGTAGATGTTCTCAGATACCTTTATTTCTCAGCTACAGCTTTGTCTCAAAATAGGGAATGTGTGATGAGAATGAAAGGAATGTGAAAAACTTAGAAAACAGAAAGTTGTATAGGTGAAGAAGAAAAAGAGAAGGATCTAGAAGCAAAAAAAATAGATGAGAACTGTGTAAAGAGATTGTAGATTAGGAGATGCTTTAAAAAGGAGGAGAAAAAAAAACTTAGAAGGTGGTATAACTGTCTCTCTGAGAGACTGAAAACACAGAAAATTAAAAACACAGAAAGACTCTAGGAGGAACTGAGTGATATAGAAGTAAGTAGAGGTTTACATAGGCAAATACCAGACCATGAGAAATCATTGAAAGGAAAGAAAGCAGAAGGAAAAGAGTATTCAGGAAAAAAATACATGAAAGAACATAAGATATACTTAGAGTGGAAAACCAGACTGGATTATCAAAAATATGTACAATTTTAGGAACTGAAGAAACAGGCAGAAGCAGTTGAGTAGAAAGGAAAGTAAATTGAAGAAAGTAAAAAGGAAAGAGTTAATCTAGAATTACTTCCTAGAAAACTGTGCTCTAAAGCTTGGTATAAAAGGTCGGTATGAATATGCATATTTTTGAAATTAAAATGACATATCACAGCACTTGCAGGCGCAAATCCTGCATCCTCAATGTGAAATATTAAGTGTATTGCTGTGGGAGGCTGCCGTTCTCCAGCACGGCATATCCCATGTCTTATTTAAGTGCTTCCAAGTAACACACAGGAATCCCATATGGTCCTGTTTGGATTGCACAGAGGTTAATTACATATGAAATGGATGTTGTCCAGAGCGTATACCAAGATAGAGGCACGTATGTCATGCTGCTATATTGACTTGACACCTGCTAAACTTCCCATACTTGTTACTGTGCTCATAAATCCAGCAAAGAGGTGGCTTCACTGTCAGTTGGCAACAATGCTAAATGGGAAACAGTCAAGACACAAGAAAAGAAAACATAAAGGAAATTAATTTTAAATGTTATGAAATAATTCAGAAAATTCAACAGTGAATATATTATTCATTTTTCTTAACTCTTATATTGAGATAATTCAGAAGATATGTGACAGTAAGCAAAGAAATGTTTTATATTTTTTAGGGAAAGCTGTACAGAATAATTATGCATCACAGGTTCTAAAAAATAATATAATAATATAATTATCTGGAATTCTGTCACAACTGCTATTGTGTAATTCCTTACTAAAAAGACAGTTTTTGGAATCTCCATTGTACAAATGTTTTCCATTAGGTGTCCTTCTAGAACATGCCCAGAATATATGGGAGTATTGTATGTGTTTCAAGCTGACAGCATTGATCCCTTTGGGACTAATAGAAACAGCTAGATCACTATTTCTTTTTTGTTTATGTTCTCTCCTCTAGAAGAACTATTGAATTTTATTCAAGCCACAATTTTAAAAATTATGCTTTATCTTAGTGTTCCCTCCAACCTGTATACCAACATGAGCTGCAACAAATAGCAATATTATGGTGTGAGCTTGCCGCAAAGTCTGGCACACAGTCAATTCTGCTTCACATTGTAAAATGCCATGAAAGATAAGAAAACTACACCTACGAGTTATCAAATAATAGACCCATTATTTTAATGTCCAAGATTCATATGTCAGAATCTGATCTAGCATATTCACCTGCAAAACTTTGCAGATATCAACTTTTTAACAAAGGCATTGTTTTTAATTTATAATTTATAATAAGTTTCAAGTGCAGAGAAAAAATATTCATGAAGCTTTAGTGACATACTGACAGCCAAACTGCAAAGGAAACTGCATCATATGTTATTTCCCATTTTAACTTGTGTAACATGCTGGATGGGTTAAATATCCAAACTTATTCTAGTTTGAAACGACTCAGTGCCTCCCACCTCCCACAACTATTTCATGCTGTCAGATTGGGGATGCATTTCAAAAGCTTTAGAACATGTATATAGAGGATGTATTTACCTCTCTTTTCTTGAAGAAAGTGGTTGTGCCTGCCCTGTCCCATCAGAGCGGTGGAGAGCGGTGAGTGGGTGGTAGGCACTGCTTGAGACCTCCATTGTGGGCTGAGAGGGAAACCTTGGTCTTGACCTTGAGATGAGGATGTAGCAGTGGGTAACATGTTCATCACTGTTCCTGCTGCTGAGTAATCTGCTGCTGAGCTGGCCATGGCTTGCTGAAGGGCAGATGTTTTGAGCCCAGGTACAAAAAATTACAGTAATTGAGACTGGAGGTAAAGAGTAAGTTGGTCACCTGAGTAGTACATGAATCTAGAAGGAGGAAAACCACTTCTTTTGGAGGAGAAAGTCCTTATATCTCTCCTTGCTTTTTAGTGTAAAAATCATGGTGTGTAGCGTTAACAGGTGCCAGCTCTGTGATGGCTCGTTATCCAGCATCAAAGAGCTCCCTATCCAAATGTGGAGGCACAGAAACACAGAGCAGATTATAATCTTCATCTCAAACACATTAATAGTTCGAAAAAAGATATGCCTACCTGTCATGCACACAGAAGCCTTTTCCTACCATATGTATTGTATATAAGATTGGTTTTATTGTATTTTGCTGAATGGTCAAAAAAACCCACCTTAAAAGTGAAAAGAGGCCCTATTTTGAAATTTGCCTTTTCAAGGAATGATTTCTTCTCTTCATAAAGCAATACATGATGAGAAATAAAAAGCTAGAGAGTTACTTACAAAGCATTTTACAAACCACAGGTAAATAGATACTGAGTGGTAATGAGACAAAAAAAATGAAAGTTTTTGCAAGCACTGGAAATTATTTGTCTCTAGCAATAAGCATCCTCCCTTGATACAGAGCTTGTCAGAGAAAGGTGGTGTGAGCAGCAAGGTGTTTGCAGGTCTCCTAGCAGGGACATCACTGCCCTATTCAATGAAGTGATCAGAGTTTATCCTGCCTGTCAGTACACCAGCCAGCCTTGCTTAGGCACTTTTGGTTGGCCAGGTGCAAACCCAGCTCACTGCAGCCAACCTTCTTTGAGTCACAACTCATCCACATGCCTGCCTTGAATGTCTCCTTTAGCAGTAACATTTTCTCTTGGCTGTCAGAATTTAGTTGCTTTGAAATCCACAATACTATTTACTGCGGTAAACTTGCTCAATCCATATGCAGCTTTCCTCCACCATAACCTGCATAGCCCTTCAGCTCATCTCTCCATGAGCTTGTTATAAATTTCTGACCTAGACTAGGACAGAAAAAAGTAAAAATAAATAGATAAATAGATAGATAGACAGACAGACAAACAAACAAACAAACAAATAAATAAATACATTAAAAACCTGGTTAGTTTTGGCTCACTGGTACACTGGTAACTGGAATGTTAGATTGAAAATGGCTACAGCCAAGGCATGAGAAAAAGTAGAGCACATTAAATCTGTAAAAACAACTTTAAAATTACAAAAAATGAAACTTTGCACATTCCACTTAGAAATGACAATTTTCATTAATGAAATAACATGAATAGAATAGCAAAATATGGGGGAAGATTAGTGTTCAGATTGAATTACATATAGGGGCTCACTCAAAGCAGATTTTCCTGCCTCTGTAATGTTTCCAGATATCTGAAAAGGCTCATCCTACTGTTCCAGTTCCACAATTCTTCCCCTTCCTTGACCATATTTTGGCATGCCAGTGAGCCAAATCCACCACATTTTGTCCCACTCTGATTGAGACATATCTCCATGCAGCCCTGTCTGTCCCCTGGAAGCCAGCTGCAAGCTCAGTTCTGTTTCAGCCAGTGGACCTGAATTACGCTGTGCTCCTTCATAGCTAGAGATTATTATGAAATCTGTGATTTCACTGCTGCTTTCCATGAGCTGTCTTGCAGGTGGTATCTCTTACCTGATGTTGTAGGGTCACCATGACTTGGACTATCAAGGAGGTTCTGTATGTGTTTTGAAACATGAAGGGCAAAAAAAGAAACAAGGCTGATTGCATAATTTTCACAAGCGCATCTGAAATTCCACAACTTTGTTTCCGTGTAAAATAAAGCTGGCAAGTGTTGTTTGTCTGAGACTTTCTCTTTACAGGTTTCCTTGACTTATCTGGAGTTACAATTCTAACAAAGTACTCAGCTGGGGAAAAAAATGGGGATTTGTAGATCAAATTTAGCCCAATGGGTGTTTTTGTTGGTTTAATTTTCTTGCTTTTATTTCATAGAGGTGGATTTTCTCCTTTCTTGAAGGTGTAACTTTCATAATTCAGGATCCTCTCAAGGAGGATCTTAGCATCCTTGGGACTTTAGCACCCTAGCCCTGGGCTCCCTCCCTGCTGCTTACTCTGCATGTCTCTGCACAGTTCAGGCAGCTTGAGGTGAATTCAACAGCAAAACAAAAGTCCTCTTCTGACACAGGTTTTGGGCAAGTCTGAACTTGGGCTCTTTTGTTAGTTCCACAAAGCCTTCTGAAGAGCCAGCTGGGCCAAAGCCAAACTGGCATCAGCAACTAGAGGGACTGGTAGCGTGCACAGCACAGCACAGCACAGCACAGCACAGCACAGCACAGCACAGCACAGCACAGCACAGCACAGCACAGCACAGCACAGCACAGCACAGCACAGCAGGAAGGAAGGAAGGAAGGAAGGAAGGAAGGAAGGAAGGAAGGAAGGAAGGAAGGAAGGAAGGAAGTTGCAAACTCCTCACTTGAATGATTCTTGAGAAGGAGGAACAGGACCACCCAGCTCAGCCCTCACCCCATTGCCCCAGCAACAGCCACCCACTGCTGCATAGGAGAGTTGGCAGCTGCTCTAACAAGGACCCTGCCCCCATGTGTGGTCTCAGCTTTACTCCCATTTGTTCTTTCTCGTATTTTGATATAGAAACACAACTGCTTCTTTTCTTTTCGTGTGCTACTTTATATTTCAAACTTCCCTGCAAGGATGAATACAGGGACCCTCGCATCCTGAAACACTCGAGATCTTCCAAAGCCAAACACACTCTTTATCTTTCTTTTTTTGCCTCCTTTTTTTTCTTTTCCAACTGCAGTTGATTTTAGGACTATGACCACCCTTTGGCCATTACCACCCAGACTGTACATTGCACTCATACTTTCCAGAGTCGTTGCCCTCCTAGTATCACCATGGCATGCTGCATTAGCAATAATTTTTACGATCTTGTCAGTCAGTCAGTGGCAACAGGCTTAATAAGACATGTCATTCATTATTCAGCACAAATCACAGCCATGGACAAATCAAGCTGGGAGATGCTTATTACTGAACTTTCATTAACCGAATGGGCACAGGCTTTTACAAATAAATGTGTAAAAATTATGATTTTGAATAGCGAACATGAGAGGGAGAAAACCAGAGCTCATTATACTGATTCTTTCTAATGACGACTTACCCAATTTTGCTTGTGTAAAAAGGGTGTAAATGTAATTTGATTATTCACAATTTAAGGTCTTTTAATGCTTCTAGAACAAAGTAAATAAGGAATCTGTGTCAGCTGTGTTTTATTTTCATAGCAGTAAACTTAGATTAATCCTGTACAGCTAAGATTGTGAATATAGAATTATAAGATCGTAGAATGGTTTGGGTTGGTAGGGACCTTCAAGATCATCTAGTTCCACAGGGGGCATATGACAGTACTGCTGCTGGCCCAGAAAGGGAGATTTATGGGAATAGCATTGGCACAAAATGCTGACAGAGAGGAAAATGTTATTTTTTCTTGTAGAATATTAACACCTAGACAGTCATATTGACCATGAAATACACTCTTCAGAAACCACATCCAATATCTTCTTAGTACAAATAAACACAGTACGGGTATTCAGACAATTGTTTCCAACTCTGCCACTGTTGGAGGAATTCACTAACACTTCTGATTTCACCAAACAATTACCTGAGTGTGGCAGTTTTTATTTGGGATTTTTTTTAAATGTGCGTTGCTTTTCTTTCTTTTCCTGGGGAGGTGTCAACGCCATATAAAATAGACTTCAAGAAAATATTTGCTTTTACTTTATAATTAATGAAATGTGGACAAAGGCAGTTAAAGAAAAATGCTCAGTGCTACTGAACTAAAATGTAAGCAAGAAGGAGCCACATGTGTGGCCTGTGGGACAGAGTGAGGGGCAAAATTTCATATACTGGTAAATATTTTATTACTTTCTTATGATTTTTATCATGATGATGATTATTATTATTGTCATTATAACTGTATTTTTAGTTTCTAACCTGCAAGTCTTTTTCCTCTCATTTCCCTTTTCTATTTCCCTCAATGTGGGGGTGTGTGAGGAAAGGAATTGGGAGCACAGATGCTCAGTTTTAGCTGCAAAAATTGGACAAAATGGGCCTAAACTGTGACACATACAAAAACAGAATAAATTTTTTAGCCATTCCTTCTGGCACAAACACTTTACCATGTTCCATACATTTCTCTTAATTGATACCCTTGGATAAGACTCTTCAGATAACCTGGAGCTACCAGATCTTCACGCATACTCTGAGCTCCATCCAAAGTAGCTAGAGCACTGCCTGTAAACACTACCAGATATGATAGCGTTCACAGCACCACAATGACCTGGTTTGTCAGCTATTTTAATTTGAAGCATCTGTAAGGTTCCTTTCAGCTCTTTCAGCTTGGACAGCCATAAGGTAAGAGAAGTGTCACAAGGAGTGTACTGGGATGTGCTCATGCAAAATGCCTGTTATCCCCTACATAGCAGCAATGTCCCCCTCCCAGCGTTAAATGTACCAAAATCACACTTATACAAGCATCAGGCAAGACAGAGGATTTTGGGGTCATCTCATGCATCCTGAAAAAGACTCTCAGCAGTGAAAAACTGAAGGATACTGTGATTCATGAATATTCATGCAAGACAAGTGGTAGAGCTGATCCCTGGTTGTTTTTCACATCCCATCAACAACTTTCTTCTTCCTCAGATCATCCCTGACATCCCTGAGCTGCTCCTGGTCCTCCCTCACCTCTGGCAGGGCCATGGGTCTCCAGGAGCACAGAGAAGAGGTTGCCTTGCCTGCTGGGGGCTGACCTGAGCTTGCAGCGCTGTGATTCCACCACGCAATCCTTGAGAACAATCCCTGAATTAAAATTTTTTCCAAAATGATGTTTCCAGGGATACATTTTGAACTCCCAAATTTTGCATGATATGCAAATGTTTTTTCTGAATATACCTGCAAGTTTGCACTGATTATCATTTTGCAGCATGCTTTAGGCTACAAATCCCATGCAAACAGCTTCAGCTGTTCAACTCCAGTGAACACTGAATGCTCTGGGACAGTTAGGGCTGCCCAAATAAAGAGAACAAAACCATTGATGACCACATTTCTCTTTTGTTTCCCATGGATGTGTTGAGGACACGGATGCAGTGAGAGTGTGGGGAGGGATGGAGCTTAATCATTGCTGAAATTAAAGGGAGATGAGAACCATGACTTTGGCTAAATCATCTACAAGTGAAATGCTGCACTGCTCACTTGTTAGGATGAATGTGCTGGGATAACGTACCATTGCGTGCATGGCATCGGGAGTTGCTAGGTTACCTCTGCATCAGGAATTCAGGGAACAATGTACTTGTATTTTTTCAATTTTAAAAAATAAAATAGGTATTGACATAAAATACAGTGTGGCACTAAAGTAATTTTGTAGTGGAGATATCAGAGGAAAGGAGGCTTTCATCTCAGTGACAGTGTTCTACTTCTGACTGTGACTTACGGAGGGCAGCAGCGGGATGGCTCACCAGGATGCCAGTCTGCAGGAGGATGTTTGCAGTTCCTGTGCCCCAGCAGCTCCTGCCCTGTCCCTGCATTTCAAACCCACTGCACAGCTGCTGCTCTCAGCTTGTCCTTCAGAAATTCCTGACAGCCCCAGTGATGTATGGGCCTTGAACTCAGTGGGGAAATAAGCCACCCTTTCAGGTTGGAAACAAATCTGACAGGTCTAGTGGAGGCTCTCAGCTTACTGGTATTGTGCCTTGAGCTTTACTATCATTGTTGTTATTATCATCATTCTATTCATAGATAACGTAAAAATTTACAGTCAAGCATTGTGCAAACTGAATGATTGATGTTGCTTGGGCATGAATAACCCTTTCTATAGGATTAATAATGCATCTTCAGTGAGGAACAGGGGTGGGGAGTGGAAGAACTCCATCATAAAGGCAGCCTTTCCTCAGATACTCTGCTGAAGCTGATAAGTGGGAAGTGCCACTGGACATTTGTTTGGCTGCAGTTCCTTAAAGATCAGAGACAGGAGGGCATAATGTCTCTCTTTTCCAATCTTGTTTAAAAAAAATACCCTTAACCATGTTTCTGCACTAGAAGCACCAAACTGCATAATCTCCCAAATAAACAGGCTACCACAGAAAGCACATGCTCTTTTCACTTTTCTGTCTAAAGTTACAAGCATGTAGTTCAGCAGCCCCACTAGCACTTTTGTGTTTGGTCAATGACAGAGGAAAAAGCAGTCTGCTTGCTGTAACATTATTGTGCAGTTCAACGCAGTCCCAACATCTCATTATCAGTTTAACAGGCATCTCAGACCACAGTGGCTGTGCTACAGGGATGTTTTATTTTGATTGTTAATGCTTTTCACATCTGTCTTTTCAAATTATCAGCAAATTTTATAATCTGTGAATATGAATATAATAAATGTTACATTTTTGTGGATTGATTCTGATGGCACTATAAATTACAAAGGCAAGACCTGAAAAGTTTGTAAAACCCTACCACAATCCAAACATAAAATTACACTTTATAATTAGTAAAGGATAAATTTCAAAATGATCAAGACTTTAACTTCATTTCTGAATCAGTATATCTTAGTTTTCTGTAAAATGACACATGTATTATCTACTGGCACTGGTCTCTTCTCCCAAGTAATAAATGATAGGATGAGAGGAAATGGCCTTAATTTGCACCAGGGGAGGTTTAGATTGGATATTAGAAAAAAAATTCATTCCCAAAAGAGTGATGAAGCACTGGAATCAGTTTCCTAAGGAAGTGGTGGAGTTAGCATCCCTGGAAGAGTTTAAAAATGCATAGTGATGGCAGTTCAGAACATGCTTCATTTGGCATGGTGGTGTTGGGCTGACAGTTGGACTGAATGATCTTAGAAATATTTTCAAACCTTAGTGATTCAATGATTCTATAAATTGTCAAAAATGTGTTGGGTTCCTAAAACAGATCTGAATTTAATTACAGAAGGGATTCTTCATAGCTATAAGTTTCAAAAATGAGCCTTGTAAAGATGCCCTCTGATTCTTAGTGCCGTCTAAAAGCAGAGCTGACTCATCTATACCTTTATAATACAAGTTTTCCTAACTTACTCCTCCATACAACTCTTCATTGTTATGGCAGAACTTCTCAGATTCTAGTGTTTAATTCTCCTTACTGCCCATTAGGTTTTCCTGATATTTAACCTCATTAGTGGTTTTTGTAATGTGAACTTTTAATTCCCTTCTAATTTACAGCAGAAAAAAAAAGCTTTTTCTTGTCTATTTTCCAAACTTATTAGCACATTTAAAGAAAATTATCAATTTTCTCCTAGTTAGCCTAGTCATGTTAAATGAAGATAATCCTATTTCCTTCTGTCCCTCTTAGCTCACGCTTTGCAGACTCAGTCAGGGTCACCACCAACCTCTGTACTTAAATCTCCTGCAACAACCTCTGTCTTTCCTATGCAGCTTTGCAAATTACAGTTTCCAGTCAACCTTTAAATCCTAATAGTAGGGTCTGAACTAAAGCTGACTTGAACCAACAGTTACAACTCCATTATTATCATCTGTAAAGTGGGTAAAAAGATACATACATGCTTGAAAATTTCTTGGAATTACATGCCTAAGAAAACACTGCAGAAGTAGGCATTGCTATTTTTTTCCTGCTGTCATTAACCATCACCATCATGCTCCACCTCTAGAAGAATGACCCCAAACAAACATCATTAGACAATGGTGAAAAGAAATTGGAAAACAAACCCAAAAATAAATCCTCATACATGAGCATCAAGTTTATTTTGTATTCATTTCTCAGTTCATGTGATGCTGTATTTTGCACTACTGGCTATACCTATTCATATTAGCCAATGCTTTTCTACCTCTTTTCTCTGGTATTTGTCAGGTGTCCACCAACTCTAGTACTAAGAGAGAAAATCTTGCCTTATTAATTAGGTATAGGTATTAAGACTTGAAGCACCATCTCTGTATCTCATCTCAAAGAGATGGTGGTATTTGTACAAGATGCACGGGGAGAGTTGTGTGTTGCATCCAGGCTTTTAAACCACTGTTTTCTCACTGAGACCAAAAGGTAGTCTGGTACAGGATTGTGAATTCCTCACAGTAGAGGGGGGTTTCCCCTTCTTAGACACCTCATGACAAAACAAAAATACACTGGTTTTCTCATAGTGAAGGTGAATTACAGTCACATTCCTCTGCCACACCTTTCCTCTTCTAGAGCCCTTCTAGACATTCTTCAGAATGAGAGTGGTGTGGCACTGGCACAGGTTGCCCTGGTAATTTGTGGGTGCCCCATCCCTAGAGGTGTTCAAGGCCAGGTTGGATGGGACTTGAGCAACCTGATGTAGAAAAACGTGTCCCTGCCCTTGGCATGGGGGGGTTAGGATTAGATGATCTTCAGGGTCCTTTCCAACTCAAACCATTCTAGGATTCCAGGACTCCTTGGAACAGGGTTACTGTAAGCTTCCTTTATGTCCAGTAAGAATACCAACAGTGGCAGTTAAAACTGCCAATTTATGTCACATACCTATGAGACATTGTCCAAAACCAGAAAAACAATGAAAACATCTACTTTTAATCCCTTGATATATTACTTGCTGTATTTTCTCTAGCACAGGCTCAATCTTTCTGTTCATCAGATAATAGGTAATTTTAAAACATTTTCTAGAACATGGAACATCATATTAGAATCTGGAGTACAGAAAATCAAATCATTTTTTGATTTTACAATATATTTATTAAGTACTTAAGTTATCTTGCAACATTAAATTTTTAATAAGATAGTAATATTACAATCCCAAGTTTTAACAGAAAACAGGATTTGTATTGTTTGATTTCTGGGACTCTTTTTTGTCATTTAAAAGTGCCTTCCTAATCTGAGAAGTGCATATGTAAAAATGGTATCATGGGATGTATGTTGCGGTTGGGGTGGTCAACGACACGTAGAAGTTGTGAGCAAAAGGACATCTTTATTGATTTACAAGACTTTTTATACCCTTTCAGGAACCACGTGTTCATATATGATTGGTTTAACTTGAGACCATAATTGGATGACTCTTTCTCAGTTGTAACTTCATAATTGTGTGATTTCACCTGCGGCCTGGCAGCTACCTAATCTTGTTTAGTCGGCTCTTCTTGCCACCTTCCAGCTTCTCCAAGGGTACGCGGGCATCTGTTCAAGGCCAATGTAAAATTCACACACTTTGATTCACTGAACCAGCTGAGGTTTCCCACATATGTACATTTTTCAGCTCTATAAATTCGAGATCCAAATCTGAAAACTTTAAAAATAAGATTTCTTTTAAACTCCTGTTATACTCAGCTGCTACACTCCTTGCCTGCAAAGTGTTTGACTGGTCTTTGCAAGAAAAATATTACTCAAACAGATGAAGTAAAAGGATTTGATTTTCTTGCACTGTATTGTGACTCATTTTTCAGCCCTTTGTTTCATAGAATCATGGTTTGGATTGGAAATGTCCTTAAAGCCTATCTAGTTCCCAGCCTCCTGCCATGGGCAGGGACACCTCCTATTGCATCTGACTGCTCAAAGCCTCATCCAGCCTGGCCTTGAACGCCTCCAGGGATGGGGTAACTACAGCTTTTCTGGGCAACCTGGGCCAGGGCCAGAACAACCTCACAGGAAAAAAATTCTTCCTAGTATCAAATTTAAATCTTCCTTCTTTCAGCTTCAAACCATTCCCCTTCATTCTATCCTTGCACTCCCTGATCAAGAGCAGTTCCCCAGCTTTCCCATAGTCCCTTTCAGAACAGAAAGTCTGCTATGTGGTCTCCCTGGAGACTTCTCCAGGCTGAACAACCCCAGCTCTTCCATTTCCATGGTTTGTGAAGCAACCATATGAATCAGTGTAATCTTTGCCACCTGTAAAGCCTTTACCATGTTTGTAGCCAGGCTGCCTATTTCATGTTCTTCATCAAAGAAGTGTTATCACAGAATCACAGAATCATTAGGTTGGAAAAGACTCATAGGATCATTGAATTCAACCATTACTATCAATCACTAAATATCGCTGCGGGGGCCAGTGAACTTCGCAAACAAATCAATACGATTTCAAATGAAGTCTTTCTTTATTCAAGGTTCACCCATTTATATAGGGCAAGCAGGCCAAAACATCAGGTAAACTCCCATTGGTCACTGCCCTAGCAACTAGCCTCTCATGGCAAC
>WAAB01019338.1:0-20702 GCA_013389865.1 Piaya cayana | reverse complement strand
AGTTCAGATTGGACATTAGGAAGTGGTTATGGCATCAAGCCTATCAGAATCGAAGGATCGTCTGGACATGCTTATTCATATGGTTTAGTTTTAGGTAGACCTGTGAGGAGAACGGACATGATGACCCTTATGAGTCCTTTCCAGATTGAGATACTCCATGATCCTATGATTCTGTGATCATTCTGGTTGTCCTTTGCACCTTTCTCAAGTTTATTAGTCTGCAAAATAAAAAGCTCTCCAGCAATGAAATCACCTGGAGTCTTCCCATTGACTTAATAAATCCATTAAAATTAATACAGAGCCAAATGTTTTATCTTCTAAAAATCTTAACAGTTACCTTAATGACCAAATAATGAATAGTCACTTGAGTGCTATAGTCACCTTTAAAAGTTAAAATCCTCCTAGTCCTTAAAATCTTATGGTTCACTTATCAGTAATAAGCCATTAGATACCTTTAAACCATAATGCTGTAGGTCTTACATGCCTGCAGAGGTGTTTGAGGTTTTTTTGCTGTTTTTTTATTCTGTGAGTACAAGAGAAAATTACTTGCCTTAAGATTATTCTGACCAGTTTGTGCTCTCTCAAGCTTTTCCAAGGATAGGAACAGCAGAGAGAAGAAACAGTAATGGAAAGTCATCAATTTTCAGAAGTTATTGGCAGCATTTTTGTTTGGACATTACTTAGGTCCAGCAGTTTTGCATTGCTTTTACAATTGCATCCATGTTTCCAGAGCTCCAGATGGAGCTGCCTGTCCTCCACCCGTTGCCATGGAATTCTGCCTGGTTTACTTTATTGTTTTCAAAAGGGAAATCAGGCCCAGGAGTTCTAAAAATCTTCAAGAGAATTGTGACACACAGGAAAGCACTTTCTTACCTCTATAAGAGCTCACATTTTGACAGAAAATAAAACACGTTTCTGGCAAGTAAATATATATTCTGTCAAGTCTGAATACAATAGTCTAAACATGCAGTGCTCACAAATCAACAAAATCCCAAACTTGTAATGTTCAAATAAAATAGAGGATATTTATGGCAAGTTGCACAGTCCAGTTTCAAACACTGCAAACCATTACTTCCACTGTGATCCCACATAGATACGCATGTATAACCACTTGGCCAAAGTGGCAAACTACGTTAGTTTTCTTATGACTGAGAATGTCAGTGAATCTTTTATAAGAGTTTCTTTCTCTACCTACAGTCCAGAAGTCAAGAAGAAACTTCAGCTCTTTAAGAGAACTATATCCATTGCATCCATTCTCCAAATATTATTTTCCATTATCCTAGACTGGTCTGATTTCTGGTTTAGACTTTACTTCTTTCTGGCTAGATTAATCTGTCATAAACCATCCTGGTCTCCTTACAGCCTACACAATAGCCTTTTATCACAGATGGTATAGCTAAGTTCTTACATAAGCACTGGAAATAAGATTTTATAGCCCTTTTTGCCTCTGTTATGGTGTAACCTGTGGGTACACCATGTTATTTACCCCTGTACTTATGCAGAAAGATATTTTATTTGTTGTTTTCTTTTTGGTTTTGTATACTTTTTTTCAAATTTTCCAAAGTATGTTTCCTTTGTGAGCTTCTTAAGAAGGTCAGACTTTCAGGCGGTGAGCACTACAGAAAAACTGTGTGTGCTGGAATACCCTTATGTTCAACAGAAAGATTTTTACGTCCTCTTAGAAAGTAAAAGCTTTGCATATTGGAAGTTGTCTTATGCTATAATTTCTAAAGATCCCTGACATAAATAATGGAAACATCAACAGGTTGTCTCATAGATTCACAGACTCATTAGGCTGGAAAAGACCTTTAAGATCATCAAGTTCAACTGTACCTGTCCACTACTAACCCATATCCCTGAGTACTTCAACATCTTTTAAATATCTCCTGGGATGGTGACTCAACCACCTCCCTGGGCAGCCTGTTTCAGTGACTGATAACCTTTCCAAATGAAGAAAGTTTACCTGATGTCTAATCTGAACCTCCTCTGATTCAACCCAAAGCTATTTCTTCTCATCTTATTACCTGTCACTTGGGCAAAGGGACCAAGACTTGCCTTGTTACACACTCTGTTCAGGTAAGGTCTCCTCTCAGCCTCCTCTTCTCCAGGCTAAACAACCCCAGATCCCCTCAGCTGCTGCTATTAAGACTTGTTCTCCAGCTCCCTCACCAGCTTTGCTGCCCTTCTCTGGACACGCTTCAGCATCTCAATATCTTTCTTGTAGTGAGAGACCCAAAAATGAACATGGCATTTAACGTGNTGTTAAGCCTCATACACTTGATCTCAACCCATCAATCCAGCCTGTTCAGATCCCTCTGTAGAGACTCCCTACCCTCAAGAACATTGACGCTTCCTCCCAGCTTAGTGTCATCTGTAAACTTAATAAAAGCACATTCAATCTCTTCATCCAGATCATCAGTAAAGGTACTGAACAGAACTGGACCTCCCACTGAGCCCTGGGGAACAGCACTTGTGACTGGCCTCCAACTGGAGTTAACTCCATTTTCCACCACTCTTTTGGCTTGTCCATCCAGTCAGTTTGTTACCCAGCAGAGGGTGTGCCTGTCCAGGCCAGTGGCAGCCAGTCTCAAGCAGCATGCTGTGAGAAGTTAATGTCAAAGCCTTTACTGAAGTCCAGATATACTACATCTACAGCCTTTCCCTCATCCATTAGGCAGGCCACATTGTCATCATTCTAAGGATTTTAGGAAGGTAACTTTTTTATAAAATATGATCACATAGATCAGATTTTTATGAAGATAACAATAGGCATCTTTGTATCGCACAAATAGTAGATGGGAGTTACTCAAGAAGAATATTCTGAGTATTGATAACAGTTTTTCAAGCATGGCAGGTAGCAGTGTTCAGGGCAGCTATGTAATGACATGAAGCCTTGTTAGATTTTAATATGTGATTTCACAATTTAATGCATAAGAATTGTTGAGGAATATTTATTTTACAACTACAGTGCATGAAATAATCAGGAAGGTATAACATTCACTGCCAAGAGCTGTCAAAAACATACCTAGAATATAATGCATCCAATTAGAAAATGTATTTTAGAGCGTGACATATCAGGTCACAGGGCTGAGCAAACTGAGAGAGTTTGTAGGCCACTCATTTCCTGCATATCGGCTTGGAGGGCAGGTAAATATCTTACGATCAAAAAGTGTGCACAGTGTGCTTAAGAGGTTTTGAGTTAGGTTTTTCTCCTTAACATATATTTAACTTACAGGAAGCTTTGTGGTGAAAGGGAGGTGACTGAAGGATTTGAAGTTAAACCTGTTCAGAAAATGATCCTTGGTACCATGACCCAGCTTTAGCAAAGAATTGTGTGATTCTGTACTAAACCTAGTAGTATCTAATAGCCAGCATCTCAAGAGGGGTGCACTTAAGAAAGTTAAGAAATGTCATAGGTGCAATTTGCCTAGTACTTGTTAGTGCAAGCACAGAAGCAGAGGTAAAATCATGAGTTTTTGCATTAAATTATCTTCTGGGAGCTGTCATAGTATCATATGGTTTTTATTTTGTCACACAAGATGGACATCAATCATCTAAAACTGTATTGTGCAATGAAATAGAAGAATTTGTAAGATGTAGGGGGTTTTTTTGTTAAATCCAGAAAATTATGACTGGAACTCCTTTTTATAAAAAAAAGACTACTCTGAAGTAAAAATAAGGAAAGCAGGTTTTAACAGGAAAGGCAGTTTCCCTCTGGCAGTACATATTGTGGAACTTTGAAAATTCTCCATGACTTTCAAATCTAGAATCAAAACCGAGTGTCTTTCTAACAGATACCTCAAACTGCAGTTATAGATCTTGTACAGCATTACTAGTTGTGGTTTTTTTTCCAGATCTGATGATCTGAAGTCACCCCTACCTTCAAATTCCTTGAATCATTTAAACAGATATACAAATGTACTTAAAAGGGAATTGGATCAGTTCTTGCATTAAGGGTAATACATTAAAAAGTTGGCTGATGTATGTAATAGGTTTTCTCTATAAAGCTCTTTTTTTATTCAGCAGGAGTATGTAAATGACAAGAGCTGATTTTGTTGATGTGAAGTCGTAGCTGACTGGAAGTTTGTCTAATTAAAAAAAATTGAAGAATTAATAAAGTTATAGCTATTAATCACAGTAGTCAATACATAATTCCTGACAAAAAAACCACTACTGAGTGGAAAATGTTATAGGTGTGTCAATTAGCTCCCATTTCTTGTAAAGAAAAATGACATCTGTCATTTATGGTCCTGTAATAACAAACTTAATTGTTTTTTCTGTGTAACTCTGAGCATAAGTAAACCTGTTGTAACTACTTTATGCATAAACTTGTTCCCCTGAGATATGTGGTCAATAACACATTTATTTAGGTACAATCAGTGCAGAAATGGTTAACAATGATCTTGAATAAACTGGCACGATAGAGTTTGCAGTGCTTAGCTTTTGGAGTTAGGTGCTCATCTACATAAATTGTCTCTCCTCACCTGGAATGACATGGATCTTTCATTATATTCCTGAGGACATTGTAATGTCATGGTTTTGCGTGGCTCTCACAAGACCTTAATCAGCAGCACTGAAAAATGCAAAAATGTTTTGATTTGCTTGGACTACAGTAGGATTTACAGCTTTGCTGTCATGGAGTGTAACAGGAAAATACTAAATTACAACATGTGACAGGTAAACACATATATACAAATACAGATCAGAATTTAGATAGATCTTCACTGGATTTATACACGGTATATACATGGTATGCTGGCTATTGGTCATGGAATTGAGCTCAAGTAATTGGTTTCAATCAGTTGACTTCAAAGAAGTAGTTCCTAATTAAAAATGTAACAGAGACAAGAATCTGGACTACTGATTGCTATTTATAAGACCCTATTAGTGATATGAAATGTCAAAGTTAAATAAGTCAGGAGTTCCCAAAGAATTTGGCTGAACCTCTTTCCCCTTCCCAAAACTCTAAGCCAGTCCACAATGTGTGAAAGGTTGACACAATGTTTTCTGGTATCATGCTGAAAGTAGAGGCTGAAAAATGTAAACAATTTTAGTCATAGTGTACATATATACTACATAAAGATATTTTGCTGAATGCACTTACTTTAAAAACTCCCTCAATAGATGCTACAAAAGAAATAAAATTATGTGAAAATAAACACAAACTGGTTTTTAAGGTCCCACAGTATTCTTCACATAAATTCCAAGTATGCTTCACTGCTTTATGTTGGAGTCATATGTTGAACAAGGACCTTGCTCTGCTGCTGAATATGCAGTTATACTCGAATTGTCCCATTAGAGAAGGAACATTGAAGAGCACTGCTTGCACAAAAGGTTTGTACAGGACAATCAATGAAGTTTATGATTAAAGATCACAAGAACCAGGTTTCTAGCCTTTCCAGTAATCATCAAAATATACCAGCTTTTCCCTGAGAAAGTGGGCATGCAGCTATATTTTCAATCATTAAGCTCATATATGTATATGGAATAACATCTCCATATGTTCTTCCTCATCCAGATCAGTATGAATTCCAGGAAAAATTCCAAGAAATCTGGAAATTGTATAGGGCCTCTGTAAACCAAGGGCTTTAGGTGCCAAGAAGCTTCAGTCTTCTCCAGATCCATACCACACCCTACATATGGGTTGTGTCTAAATACTACAATGTAGGCCTAAATATACTTCTTAAGGAGTTGCATATGTCTTTTGGAACAAAATATGCTATTGTCTATTGCTTCACCCCTGCCATGCTGACAAATAGATGTTGATGTCATGAAGAGAGAAATTAAGAATAAATTCAAAGAGGAGCTCCCCACTTTACAAGCAAATCAAGAAAGTTGTCACATTTTAGTAAGTAACGAAGAAAAAAATATTGTTCACATACTTCTACTTCAAACTGCATTCATTATTCATTTTAAATTAAACCATCAGCAGTATCTTACTGTTGCAGCTTCAGAATTTTATTTTTCAGAATTGTCCCATATGGCTTACTCTACACAGTAAAATATCATGCACTTGCTGATACTACTAAGAATGAATGGCAAAATAAACAGCAGGCCAATATTTTACTGTAACAAAGAGATACAAAGGTTAGATGTTTTTTTTCTCATTTTAATCAAAATCAGTAGCACATTTTTGAAGAAAATCTCCTGATAGTCTTAGTTATAGTGCTATGGTTGGTAACCTAGATTGACCTCGATGTCTGAAGACTGAATTCCTTCCAGAGAAAAAAATATCAGAAACAAAACTCTTTAAAGATACCTAATGTGCTACAATCAGTGAGTTGAGTGCATGAGACCAGGAAAGCAATATTCAGAAACAGAAATCTTGAAGTGCGTGTGGTATGGGCACAGTACCATCAATATCAACAGAACTTTGTAAAACCATCATGTTGAACTGCTCCATTCACTGATATAGACATAGATACACAGACATAAAAAAATCTCCATTATTGAAGTGCTATCTAAATTGCATGGAAGATGCAAAGCAGGTCTCGGTGTCCTGTTTATCTGGCTGTCCAGAGTAGGGAACTAGCCACCTGAGTACACGAATCTTTTTCTCCAGTGTCACCATTCCTCTGAAGTCTTTCTACAGAAGTCTCTCCAGGTCCCATCCAGAACAGACTATTCCAGAAAGTGCTAACGTGTGCTCTGGAGGAAATCAGTTCATAGTGGAATAGATACAGAAAGGACTACTAGATTGAAATGGATATCTTGAAATCTGGTTCTGTCAGTTAAATCTGAAACATTTTATTCACCTTCTAAAATTGAAAGTTGAGTGAAGACATTATTTATCAAAAGACTAAGAGCATAAATCAGTAAAACATGTCTGTAAATAAATCTAGCTACATAGCAGAAGACAAGGTCTACATATCAGAACAAAGTACCTCTGGAGCATTCTTTTTACAGTAGACAAAATAAGCAGATATTCTTCTCTTTTATCATCTGAAAGAATAATAATTGTCTTTCTTTTTCCCAATTTAAGAGAAAGAAACAGGTTGTGTGACAGTGTAGAGTGTCTATTGTCTGTTTATTGGGTGCAAAGAATCCCAATACATTCCCAGAATCTAACAATTTACATCACATTCTACAGTGATTTTGTCTGTTACTATTTTTACATTTCAAACATTTCCACATGTGTTTCATGTCAAGTGTATGAGTTTCCTTTTTGAAACTGAACATGTATACTTACATTAGGAACAAGACCTAAACTGTTTATAAGACCAAGATCCCTGGCTGATGTAAATCATCATAACTACAGTGGGTTGAGTGTAAAGTCCTGTTAGCCAAGCCTACTATTGCTTGAATAGAAAGTAATTTCTTTCATTTCTACATATTTTCTAGCAACTTGACTAAGTCCATTTGAAGCAATAAAAAAAAAATAAACCAGCAGTCCAATTTGTGTAAATAAGTAGTATGCAAACAAAATGCATGGAAGCTTTTTCACATTTTCAAAAAAAAATGTTATTTCATTGAAAAAAATGTCTTGGAAATTTCTTTATAGGGTTGAATGATTTCATGACAAATTCATTCAAATCTTTATAACTTTTCTTTTGTTAATATTTAAATGTGTTTTAAACACCATTTTATGTAGAATAAATCAATCATGGTAAGTGAGTGTGGAAAAAGTAGTGCAACATTTTATTTCTGACTGTAGATCTTTGCTTGAAAACTGGGAAATGGCCCTTCTGAAGCTAATTATTTTTTATTTCACTTGGTCATCCAGTAGCGGAATTAATAATAAAAGATTCAACTTATAGAATGTCGTGCCTTGTAAAACCTCCTAAGGCCTCTACTCTTCTGACTTATACCCCACGAAACCTCATTGAATTCACACACTCATTGACTTTAAAAAATATTTTCTTACCATGATGAGGCATATGTACTTCCGAAAAGTACAGGGGATGCCGTTTAAAATCTGTATTGCTTAGGAAAAAAACTAAATGTTTTACATTACATATCACACTTGCATCTTATAAAACTCTATAAATTCAGATGTATTTTTAGATTCAGTCTTTTTTGGCACAGAGTTTGTTGGAGTAAACAGCTCATTGCATCTTAAATTAATTCCTAATATAATGTGAACAAGAATAAGAATAAGCTGAGGCAAATAAGAGTGGATAAAATTCTTTGCTGTCTTGTGGCTACTTAGTCTCTTATTTTGTTTAATGATTCACATCTTTACTCAATATGAATGTTTGAAGACACCGCATTACTAAATATACAGCACTGCTTGATATTATATCAAATATAGTGTGTTCTTAGGGGTTCTGGTTTTTATATATTTGTTTGCTTGAATATTTCTTTCTTGTATTTCTTAGAGATGTTGCAACTTGCTAACATGTTATTATAAAATTTAGTATCACTTATACAATTTCATAAAACAATTCTCAACTAAAGGCTGCCTCCAACTGAGTAGAAACTTCATATTAATAACATTCCTTCTTCCTGGAGCTAATAAGAAAAGATTTAAAATAAGTCTTTATTTTTGAAATGTTGCTATAAAGAAGTGTGAGAAAAGATCTCTTGAAACATAGTATGACACGTATATATAAAGCAAAGAATATAGGTCCAACAAACTGAATAAACACCACTGAAAGTGAAAGTTTGTCATTTAAAGTGACCTACAAGTTTTATGTGTTTATAAATGTCAAACACAATTAGAGTAACAACATGTTCATAAATATTTTAGAAATATTTTTTTCTGAAATAGAAAGCTGAAATAATTTGTGGGGTTATTTGTGTGCTTGTATTGTGGTAGCACTCAATTGTAAACAGTTTTTTGAACAAGCAGAAAAACTGGGAAGGCTCAGTCCTACATGATAGTGTTTAGATCTCAAGATAGAAACCTGGGAAACTACTCATGATCCAAGTAAATTAAAAGACTGAAAGGAGTACAGGAAAAAAAAATAATCTTCTGATCATAAACACTAATTTGAGACCCACAGGTCATAGAATATTTTATTTCATAATCCAGGCAGTGTTTACCACTTCACTTGCCATCATCATGTTAACAAGATCCATTGTGTTTTGGTAAGATCTTTTGGACTAAGAAAGAAAAAAGTATTTGAAGCATGGGAGAAAGTGTGAGAAAGTGTGCTTCTTATCCACATTCTTTGAATTTTCATAGTTCCAGACAGAAATATGATTTAGCTGGCCTTGCTTCTATGCATACCATTACCTCTGAAGCCCAAGGTTCTTCCTAAACACGTGTCTCATGTGAGCAGATTAAGCCCACAAACTCCATCATTCTTTGCAGGATGTGATATTAAAGATCTATAAGAAAGACTTGCACTGTTATATTTTGCTTTTAAGGTTATATAAAAGCTGTGAAAGATCTAAGGGCAACCAAACAGTGCCAAACCTCACCTTCAATGAAGCAAATGGGGGACATGTTTTAGTGGTGGAGTTCACAGTTCAGGGTTGGACTCAATGCTCATGAAGTTCTTTTCGAACCGAAATAATTGTGTGATTCTATGAAATACTTAAGCATGTTCTATACATGATAGGAGAAAGCATATCATGTGATAGGTACTGTCTTTAGTATAGAGGCTGAGTCCAAGGCCAGGCAATGGTTATATAGCATACGACTGGTAGAAAATGTGGTCTTTAAGACTCCTTGCTGCTTGCTTGCACAAAACTGCAGACAAAGGAAAACTGTTTTGCAACTTAACAAATATAAAATAATTTTAAGTATCAAGCAATGGAGTATTTGTAGTAGTGAAAAGAAAATTAGTCAAACTTCATGAGTTATATAAATATTAGTGGGTTATTTAAAGGTTAAGGATAGAAAGGTTATGGACAGTAATAATAATCATCACAATATTGATGATAACTCTGCTTGAGAAAGGCACAGTACTATCGTGAGTACTTGTTTTGCAAGTTCCTCTGATGGTTGTAAGTATAGGATAAGTCCTGGCANAACCCCAGCTCTCTCAGCCGTTCCTCATAAGGTCTGTTCTCCAGCCCCTTCACCAGCTTCATTGCTCTTCTCTGGATTGCTCCAGAGCCTTAACATCCTTCTTGTGGTGAGGTTCATGTCCTTTCTGTGCCTTTGTTGTGAGCGGTGCTTTCTGATATAGAAATGAGATATGGGGAGGGAATTATTCAGGGGCAAAAGTGTCAATGGGAAGGAAACTATTTTGCAACAGAAAGCAGATTACATGTCAAACGGAAATGTGATAATCTGAAAATAAATACAGGGGAAAGCCCAACAGGTGGCATGACTCCAAATCTTTTTGTTTCTCATCTGCATAAATGATGCACACAGGGAAACCACCTTCAGATATGTTAAGTTTACTGAAACACAGTACTGGAGGGAATACTAAATATCAGGGAGTGATTATGGATACAGAAGAGGTAATTTGGATTTTCCTTGTAAAGTAATTGTGCAACACTTGTAAAATCAACGTACAGTTCAAACAGAGGCTGGGGTAAAGAAAGATTTTTAGAGCAGCCTTTGGAAAACAATAGAAATATAACTTAAATATGTCAAAACTTTCTACAGGGGAAAAGAAAGCCCACAAAAAGAAACAAAGAAAAAAAAATGAAATTACTGGTTCCAGAAGAATATTACATGATCCTGAAATTGAAACAGTGATTACAGAGTCTTTTTTTCACATTAATTCATACAACTATGTTGTAGACATGAGAGTGGAATAATTTCTTTATTTGTAAAATAGAATAATGTTGACCTTTTGAATAAATTTTTTAAGGAATCTTGAATTTGCAGGTCGCTAGGTTGTCAAATCTATTATCCTACTCATACCGTAAGAGACAAAATATTGAAAAAGAAAAATAGGAATTTTTGATTAATCAGTAGGTACTGACAAGAATGGATTCTGTGTCAGTAACTTCGATGGCAGATTGTGGATAAATTAGTCTTTGCTTTTGTTAATCCCATTGAAAAGTAATATTGGAAATGCTTGTCCTAAATGAAAAACACATGCAAGTGCACACACAAACACATAAAGAAATTTGTGGGTTTATTCTTCTTAAATCTGTATTCACAACATGTAACAGTAATTAGTTAATTATCCATTTCTATTTTGTAAGTATGAAACACATACTCTCATTCATGTCATAATTATTATACTTTCCCATCTGCATAAGAATACGATTTTAATAATTTTTTTTAAAGCTGAGGAGGGAAATAATTGCAGCTACTGTTCCAAACATATTATGATAACAAAGTGTTTGTTGTAGTTTCTTTACAATATACCCTCCAAAAATGGGTACCATTTTATAGACATAGTTTGTATATTCATATATTCATTTAGCAAAAACTACCATAGCTTGTGTTTTGTTATGGAAAAGCCCTCTTTCAAACTTTATTACTCCCATCTACTGGGGAGGTGAGAATTACAAAAGAAAAACTGAAACCTAGTCATAAGTGGCTATTAACATCTATGGTAGATTGCAAGAAATATAATTGTAATTGTATCCACTTGTAGTAAATGGAATTGATTAGTGACACATCAAACATAAATTGAACTAAATCATAATCACAAGGAAAACCAGTGTGGAACATATTTCTGTAGGCTGCCTGGTCCAAACACACTTCTCCCCCTCAAAGCAATATGAACTTCAAAGTTGAATCCAACTTCAAAGGTAGATCAGGTTGCTCAGGGTCCTATCCAAACAAGTTTTGACTTCTATTATATCCAAATGGATACAAATACTCACAGCTGCTCTAGGCAACCTGCTCACATGTTTTAGAAGCCTCACTGAGAAATTTTCCTAATATCTAGTCAGAATTTCTTTTACAGCAACTTGTGCTCATTTCCCCTTGTCTGAAGTAAAACCAACTAGGACTCTTTTTTTTTCTGCTCATGCCCACCCCTCCAGACAAAAAGTTTGCATTCCACATATATTTTTAGAGGTATCCACTATGCCTATATCTTACTGAAAATATCTCACGAAAATATCTCATTAAAGAGTGGCAAAACAAGTATAGAACATTCTGAAAATTCTTTGTAGACCTTTGTCAAGGAAGGTAGAACATTATAAGTTCAAAACGAACTGCAGTAATACTATCTCTACTTTCAGGTTGGTTTAGGGAGAAAATACGGAACCTCCTGTAATCCTGGATGTAAAGAATAAAGACTTAGTAAGGAGAGGAAATCTTGGAGCTCTTCACACTAGTGCTTGTAGTCTGGTTAAGATCCTGTTTGTGAGGAGGTGAATGGCAGAAGGCATGGAGACAAGCAGTCCTAAATAGTTTTATAATTAAAAATATTCTAGCAGCAAACTGAAGATCATCCCAGTGAGTCAGCAGTTCAAATATGTTAATCTTCCAAATGTTCATACAGTGCAGACTATTATTTGCAGATAATTAGCATTTAATTAAGTATAAAAGTTCGGCTTTTTTTTCTGAAGAGGATAAAAGGGTAATCTTTCCTTTTTTTATGGGGAATATTAACTATCAAAAAGTCAGATTTCTACTAAAAACCAAAGCAAATCTTTTGGGCGGACATCATAGAAAGCATAGTCATCAATGAATTATTGTATATTAATCTCCAGAGCCTTTGATGTTATGGTTAGTGTGATACTTGGTTAAAATACACATTTGTTCTCAATCCTTGGACTAAATCCACAAAAAATTGACTATATATTTTTAAACATTCATTAGCAAGAGAAGGTTTTTTCTCCTGTTATCTATGTTGCTGCAAGCCTGCTGGTTATAGGAAAATATTAAAAAAAAATGAGATGAAGAAGCTATGAATTTTAGTCCCAATGGCATTATAGTAAGAGAAATAAATAAAATCCATATAACAGCTTGCAGGCTTGAAATATATACTTTTTAGTACTCCTTTTTTGCTGAGAATGTATGTAGATGGCCTATGGCTATCTTTATAATCAAAGGGTTCCCAAAAATTGGAACAGGCTGCCCAGGTATGTGGTTGAGTCACCATCCCTAGAGGTCTTTAAAAGGTGTGTAGAGGTGACAGTTAAGAACATGGTTTAGTGGTGGACTTGGCAGTGTTACATTTGCAGTCAGAAANAGAGAAATAAATAAAATCCATATAACAGCTTGCAGGCTTAAAATATATACTTTTTAGTACTCCTTTTTTGCTGAGAATGTATGTAGATGGCCTATGGCTATCTTTATAATCAAAGGGTTCCCAAAAATTGGAACAGGCTGCCCAGGTATGTGGTTGAGTCACCATCCCTAGAGGTCTTTAAAAGGTGTGTAGATGTGACAGTTAGGACTTGGCAGTGTTACATTTGCAGTTGGAAACAATGATCTTAAAGGTCTTTTCCAACCAAAGTGATTCTGTGATTCTGTAATTCTGAAGAAACCAAGCATCTCTAGTCTAGGCTTTGTTTTCTCTTTTGATTTTTCCCTCTGAAAATTATTTTTGTGTTTGTTTTACTTTACTTGATTTAAATCAACATTTATTAAATGAATATGTCCTTTATCCACTACAATAAAATCTGTTAAGTGCACAAAACAAATGAACTACAGCTATTTAGATTTTACTGGAATAAAAATCTAGTGAAATAGGAGCAAGAGGAGTTAATTACTTTTTTTTACTGTTGCTGGATCAGCCAGAGAAATGGGCAAGGACTTAGCAGAAGTTGTTTGTACGCTAACATTGTTCAGTACTTAGCACAGCCTAATTAGAATGCTCTTCAACTAGTACTGATGGAAATTGGGAGAAATGGCTATATCTACAGGCCATTCCCTGTATGTTTGAAGTAGTGCCAGTTCTTGAAGTGAGATGAATTCTTAGATGAATTTTTTTATTCACAGATGAATGAGCAAATCTCCAAAGACAGTAATATTGCACAACAGTATACAGTTCTATATCTTTCTGAATGGTAAAAATTGCTTATTTATAACAACATAATCTTCTATCAGGTTAGTATGGATTAATGGAAATTTGGTAGCTCAGCCTGATTCAGTGTTCTTAGAGATTTCCCATGGTCCCAAAAATGCTCAGAAAAGTTTGAGGACTTCAGTTATTGCATCTGCTTTATTTAGGGAAACCACAGAGTTTTTTAAGTGTTTGTTATATCTGTATTCACTTGGAGCCAAATTTCAATGAATTTAAAAAGTTTTATGTTCCAATGTCCTGATATCTATGTTGGAAGATATTTAAAGTACTGACTTGGACCAGATAAAGAATATGTACCAAAACGACAGCAGACATTCCATTTTGGAGGGACTGAGTCCCATAATATGCCCTCAAAGAAAACATGTATTAAAGAAATGTATTAAGTTAGCCAGCATAAGAGTCATATAGATAAAAAAAAAAAGGATGATTATGGTTGGAATTGATGATCTGGTAAGTCTCTTCCAATCTGGTTATTCTATGATTCTATGATCTGGTAAAGACTGAGATTCAGCTTAGTTTTTCATAAAGAGAACATGAATCAATATGATTGTTGCACATGTTAGTATACATGTTGTCTAACCAATATTGTCTAGTTTGAAATCAAATTATTTTTGAGTTTCATGTCCCAACAGTAATGATATAATAATTATTTCTGTGACATCATTATTAAAGCTGTAGTGGTCAAAATCTGGCATTAAGAATATGAAGGGACACATGAAGTATGTGATAAAATATACTTTTACAAATTTATAAATACATGGATTTGGAAAATGTTAAAATAAACATTAGAGAGTGGCAAATTAATGTTTGTCAGTATACTTAACAGTTGTATTAAGGAACCTGTGTGATAGCCCTATGAGCTAAAGTGAAGTTTTAATGTTGTATTTGTGTGTAGCACAACTCAGCTACTTTAAAAGTAGAGATAGTAAAATAATGCATGTTTTGAATGGGAGGCAGAGTAATTGTAAAACTTTAGACAGGACCTCCAGAGAAGGTTTTGCTTGAATTTTTGCTGAATATTTTGCTTGACTTTTTGATGAATGTTTTGCTCATTGTTAGATTTGATCCTTGGTCTCTGCCATGACAGGTCAACTAGGAAACTGATTAATGCACTGTGAAGTAGTTTTCTGGGATATAAGAAAGTCCTCTAGAAAGCAGGGACCTTTATTTGATAACATGTTACTGGTTTGGCAGTTGTCCATCCATAAGATAAGAAATCTCTCTTTGTCTTCTGATCCAGAGAAACTTCCCCTTCCTCTATTACTAAATCCTGCTGCCATCCAGTCCTGTCTACTTAAGCATTGTTACCTTTCTTTGCTGAAGAATCTGTTTTCCTTGCTCTAGCTAGGACTTGGACTTCTGAACCAACTAATAAACAGATTACTTTTATATGATCACTGATTAATTAGTCATCAGTTAGAGAGGAAGCCACTACAGAGCTAGAAGACTTCACAGAAAACATTGAGTCAAAAGATCAAGCGTGTGTTCTTCATGAACCTTTTTCCATTGTCAAATATCAGAACGCTTTATTATCTTCACATAGTAAGGTCATTGACAAAAAGTATACTTCACAAATCAGCCCACACTGCAAACCAAGGAGTTCTTGATCTCTTAAAATATTTTTTAAAAGATAAATAAAATTCTTCTGTAGTTCAGTCCTTATTTCTGTAGACAGCATACATTAAGTGCAGTCCAAATATATCAGGAAAATAAAATTTTATTGGACAATATCAAGTCAGGCACAAGCTTATGGCAGGTAGTCAAGTTTGCTGTTTTTCCTCCATGCTATATTCATCTAAAACTCTCTGAAGTCCATTCAGATAAATGCACTTAGAAGTTCTCTTCATGATAAGGTAGATTGTGAAAACAAATGCAGAGAAAGTAAAGACAGGGCAAATTCTGTCTTGGCTTTTCGAGGCACCTGAGAAATAAATTGTTCTATTCAGGACATGAAATACAACGTGAAAAACATGAAGACTATAACCTTCCTCATTTCTATGGCTGCTAAGAGTCTTGCTGAGCTCGTGACTCCCATGACCAGCTGATTACCCTGATCTGTGTCTGCAGAGACAACTACCTCACTTGGCTTGTATGTTGAAAATCTCTGAAATAGGAAAACTCATCTGTGGATAAGAAAACTTGGACCATCTAGTAATGTTCACAGCTGAATTCCTGCTTCCTAGAATTTATGGTGCTGACAAGCCATCCTTCTTCTTGCTCTCCTAGCACAAGCAAGTTGGATGATTTGCTGCAATTCCTTGATATATTACTCCATCCATTTCTCCTCCTTTCACAAGACATCCTCTGTGTTCCATGGAAACTGTCCCAGTTTTTCCAAATGCTGAAGTTCTCCCATGCTAATTTTTTTTCAGGACAGGCTCCTGGAAAGTGGATAAGATGCTTCATCTCGAAGACTTATATTAGTGTCTTTGTCCCATGAATATGCCACGAACCTACACAAAGGCTCTCACTGTAAGAGTAACCCATTGATTCAATTAGTTATTCATCTTCACCGTGACGTTTCTGGTGAAATAAGTTTTTTGAGATCTTAGATTCCAGGGTATTCCTTCCATACACAGAACAGCAGCCTTCCTCTATAACTGCTTTCTTAATCACTGACAGCTCACATATATACCTTGTAATAAAAGTGAGCAGATTGAGGTTCCCACTGGCAATGATGTTTGGAGTACTAATAATGTTGTGTAAGGGCTCCATGACAAAAAGAGCCCTAAGTTTTCTCTTTTGCTTCCTTTCACTAATCAAACAAGGCACTGAAGAGCACAGTAAGAATTATGCAACAAAGCTAGTCATAGTTTGATCTTGATGCTTCTGGCAATGCCAGAAGTTCTATAAACACAAGTTTGTCCAGGAATAGGCTCAGCTGGAATATTCAACAGAGTTTTCTGCATTTTCTTTTTTAATAAACAGTGCCACAACTTTGGACCATAAAAGATCTTTTTTTTAGATTAATTATATGGCCTCAACTGAGCCTTTTTCCAGTAACAGACTGTTCCAACAGTAAATAAAACACTTTTGTAAGAAAGGAACCAATCTCATTTTAGGATGTTTATTTGAAGTAACCTTGGTCTGCCAGAGCAATGATCTGTCATATATGTAGGGCACCACAGTGTTCCATCCCTTGCTTGAGAAATAATTTCTTACTGTATCTTGTTTGCAATAAGGGGTGAACTGCGTTCTGGCTTGTTGTGCTAAGAAAATAGCTTCATCTCACAAATAAATTGAGCATTATCTTGTTTTAAATATATGGCTTTAAATAGTCTGAAAAGATATAATTATAGAGTGCAACTAGGACCTGCCAACTGCCTGTGCTCATATCAGTCTTTTAAATCAATCTTCTCAGAGTCTGTGCACACTAATCTACTTTTATAGAACACCTTGTTATACCACAAAAAAAAAGGCTAAAATTTGTTTATGTAAAATCATAGAGAGTTATCAAATCAATATATATTAATTTGGTCACAAGAGAGCAAGCCTCTATTTCCCCGTATTATTGTTGATTTTGTGCATTGCTGCACTTCTTTTCCCCACTCAGCTGTAAAACAGATAATGAGACAGAATTTGTGGTCCATTAAACAAAATTAACTCTATTTCAATGACACTGTAAAATGACAAAGGGTCTTTTTTACTCTTTCTGGGTTTTATTTAGCTTAACCTTTATTCATCAAATATTCTTGCCAGCCAAAGGCACATATGATCAAGGAAAAGATGTTGTTATTAGAACTTGATCTAAAACCCACTAATGTAATTGTCTGGGCTTCTATTAACTTGAACAGTGCAAAATTAATCTCGTTAAGATCAGTCCAAACCAAATATCTCAAGTATGTCTTTGATTTTCTTTCCATCTTGTTAACTAAATCTAGACAAACAAAGCAAACCAAAAAACCAAAACAAAACTATTCATCTATTAATCTGCCCATCCATTATTTTTTTCAAATGTTAAGAAAATCATGCTCCATTGCCTAAAAAGTGATGTATAGGACTTAGGAATAAGATTAAGGCTGAGTGTTTTCTTTGATTAACATGCTTGATTCATCCCATGCTTTAGAAAGAAAAAAAGGAAATCAAGGGAAAAAAAGAATTAGACTGCCAGTGCCCATACATTTTTGTAAATGTCATTTTCTCTGTGTAACATTGGTATTGAAAAACAAGTGCCTTTAAAAAAAGAAAATTAGCTTTGTCATATATCCAAAACTCTGACAAAGAGGGAGAAGAATGTAGTGAAATAGAAAGAATGCAGTTACTGCTTGTGGTTTCCTATTCTTCATCTTGCTAACAATATTACCACTTTTCTAGCTTTTTATGAACTGCTTTTAGGCTGATTGCTTTTAGACCTATTACCTTTTGCACTAGCAATTTTAGATAACAGCATCCATTAGCAGAAAGTACAATACAGTAGGATACTACAGATCATTTTATAGCCAGCAGGATGTAGTTTATTTTGGAAATACACTTCTTAAAATATTCGGTGAACAGCTCAACTGATGAACTTGTTTAGCACCAATTTACATATACCTTAATCTAAAGCATTTTCCTCCAAATCTTGATATTTGCACTAGCCATGGAACTCCTATCTTGCATTACACTGAACCCAAAAGCCCTAAGGAATGGCAAAATGAAAGCATGTTCTTAAATGTAGTTCCATAGACATTTCTAAAATGAAGGGACATCACTTTGATTCATCTACTCTTCATGTGTTACATAGGAATTAGATGGAAATGCTCATATTAATTTCAGTGGGCCTTGAACCTAGGTCTATAAACATTGATTTAGAAATTTTTCTCCATTCTTGGCCGCTATCACATTTTGCTTTGCTTCCCAGCAGCTTTCAAAAGATTTCTTTTCTCCACATTGTAAGAATTAATAAGATCCACCCGTCCCTAGGATAACAGTACTCCCATAGCAGAAAGTAAGGTCTTACAGTACCTTAAACACCCACTCTTTTATAAAGGGTCTCTGAGTTACCATTCAGTGACTAGTATGGAGAAAATACTGTTGTCATTACACTAGAAGCTAAAATGCAGAAGTAATCAGGATTAGTTATGTTGACAAACAACCCTGGTCTAGTTAGTTTTCACTGTCTGTTTAAATAGACATCACTATTAAGAAATAATTCCTTTAATTTCTTTCAGCTCAGTTAATAAAACTTCTGGGAAGCTCCTAATATATGAAAAGATATCCATATTCTTTATTTTTCATCTCACATAACAAAAACATAAGCTTCAATTACCAGGTATAGTTTTTATGAATTTTATTAAAAGCCAACACACTGAAGCAAAAAAAACATTTGAAAGGTCATAGTACATAATACCTTTCACTTTGATCAAGATATGATAATATTTACAAGTTACTATATTCAGCATACAATTAAAAACACAAGTTTAGGTATGATCTCTGATTTGAGATTGTGGCTCTGTTTATCGTTATTTTTAAAGCTTCAAACAGATACAGTGTGTATGTTCTCTCTGCTACGTTGAGGAGAGATAGTGCTATGTGTTTTCATATGTATGCGTGGCAGAGGAAGAGGAATAATGTGAACTGGCAAGATTCCACCACGTATCCTCTGGTCAAGTCCAAAACTATATCTAAAAGCAGAGCCACAAGTAGAGTTTATCTATTTGCCTAATGAAGATGCATAAGAAAGATAATTTATATTATGATATTCTATCTCAGGCACAGAATGGAATCAGTACATTTATGTGTAGAAGCACAGTAAGTGAAAAATTTGTGAATTAAAAATAGTCATCTTTCTCCTCCTGCTCCCATTCTAACTACATTTTATAATATGTACATAAGGACATCTTAGAATAATCAAACTACAGACAGAAACCTGTCAGCACACCTTTTACTGTTACTATTCACCCTTCACTGTTACTATTCTCCCAGCCCCATCTTTGTATATATGTGTCTTTAACAGTAGCACTTGCTAGGTTACAGTTTATAACTCAGACCAAAAGTTGCTTTCCTAATATTCATGCACCCTGTCTATAACATTGTGTTTGCTATATTCATTTTCCCTGCCTGCCCTTTTATATCTTCAGAGATCAGTTTTAATTTGTCTGAACTGCACTTTAAATATAAGTTCCTACAGTTAGGCACAATTTAGAGAGATGGGTGTAGTGGGGGACTGTGTCAAAGCTTTACAGAAGTCTAGATAGATCACATCCATTGTTTTTCCCATGTCCACTGCTGTGGTTATCCCATAATAGAAAACCAAATTAAAGGATTATGATCTGCATCCCATGTTCCTCTTAGGAACCAAATTAAGAACATATTCTTTCCTGTAATTATATTAATTTTGCTGAGGTCATGGTATTAATAACATGCATGTAAGAATTCTTACCACTCACTCAGCAGTCTCTGCTTTACAGAAGTCTAGATAGTTCACATCCGTTTGTGTACCCATGTCCACTGCTGTGGATACTCCATCACAGAAAGGCACTAAGTTGGTCATACAGGACCTGGTGAAGCCATGTTGGCTGCCACTAATCATCTCCATGTGCTCCGTGTGCTTTAACATGTCTTCTAGGAGGATTTGTTCCATGATCTTCCCAGGCTCAGAGCTGAGGCTGACAGGTCAGTAATTTTCAGGATCATCTTTTCTACCTCTTTTAAAAATGGGCACAACGTTACCTTTTTTCCAGTCACCAGGGACTTCTCCTGACTGCCATGACTTTTCAAATGTCATGGAGAGCGGCTTGGCAACCACATTGGCCGATTCCCTCAGGACACTGGAACTCATCTCATCAGGTCCCATAGACTTATAAACAGTCAGATTCCTCAGGTGATCATGAACCTGATCCCTCTCTACAGCATGAGGTGGTTTACCCCCCTGGTCATCATCTT
>WAAB01019335.1:0-22063 GCA_013389865.1 Piaya cayana | reverse complement strand
CTGTTTTAAAATTACTGTGATAAAAATAATGATTTCTTTAATAATGCCATACACAGGTATGATATAGATTTGTCCCCAGCATATATCTTTCATTGAATATACAAAATAGAATAATGACACATCGCGGACTCTTATGCTGTTAATGCGAGTTAGTTTGGAGGTGGGGGGGCTATTTCCACACACACAGCCTTCCATCGGACAACGAGGCCCTAAATCCTGTCCTGAAGATTTGGTTCCTATGTGACATCGATGGCTCAGCAACCCCTGGCTGCGGGCTGGGTGAGGCGTTAGGCCCCGCGGTCCTCGCCCGCTCCAGCTCCGCTCTGGGACAGGATCGCGCTGACGCTCCCTCCCGTTCCCACCTTTGCCCGTCACGACCTCGGGGTCGTTTTTCGGCTCCGAGCGGCAGCTCCTGCCACCCTGTCCCACCCTCCCAGCACAAAGCTCCCACCGCCACCTCCGCCTGGGCTGTGCGTGACGACAGCGGCTCCCGCTCCATCCCCGCTCCCGGCTTCTCCCACGTCTAAGGCCATTCCAAGCGGCGGGCGCCCCTCGGTCGGATGCGTGCACTTTGTGATAAGGCACTGAAGAGACGAAGTCAGAATTCTCCCTGCTTTATCCAGAGTGCAGATACTACCCACTGCTACACGGACTACGGACACACGGAACACGGACTTCTCACTGCTCACTAACGCACTAACGGATTTCTAATTGTGAAGTTCAAAACCTAACAGCACGTACAGGACAATCGCTTTCTCCCAACATCACAGTTTCCTTTTTATTTTTTTCTCTTAAATCCACACCCTAAAAATGAATATACAGGCATAGAGACAAAAAGGGGGTAGAGAGCCTCTCTCCTCCTCCGCTTCCAACCCTCTCGCGGTGGCGATTTGTTCGTGCTCACGGCAGACACGTTTCTGCTGGCAAACCCTGAAATGCCGCATCTGTGTGTGCGACCATGCCAGGGGGCACAGGCCCCGCGCTCGCCTTTCCGCACGAGCTCGAATCGAGGTGCCCAGGGAGCCAGGTTTGAAAAACACCCCCTAAAAACAAACAATCTCCTCGTAACTGCAGAGCAAACCTGCAAACTCCTATCTAGATCTCAAACATGTCACGGGGATTTGCCATGGGAAGTTGGAAGTTCCCAGTTAAAATTTAGCTGCGAGGAAACACACAAGTTCTTACAGATCATTCAAAGAGAAGAGAATGAGTGGGTTTTTGTGGTTTTTTTATTATTAAAGCTGATATTTGACTCCAAGTACTGGGTATCTCTGTTTAATAGGTATAATATTCAAAAAGAGATTTAAGAAAGGCTGAAAATTTAGTTTCCTGTTCTGCCCAACTCCAGAAAGGCCCCGGCTCCTGCCCCACTCTCTCCATTCACATATTGCTGGTACCTGGATGCGTTATTATTGCCCAATTGCTTGAAGTGGGTTTTGCCGCGGCGCACGGGGGCGTCTGTGACATTAACCCTATGCGTTCCGAGGTGCCACACGTGCGTCCCTCCAGCTCAGTCTGACCTAGCGGTGACTCGGGAAGGGTCACCAACCCCCCAGACAGGAGCCGCCACCCGAGCTCCAACGGGAATTTCTACACAGTGATCGAATAGACACAAAATTGACCATAACGACATCCACCAAACACAGGTTTTCCGTCCTAACCAGAGTTACTTCTTTGGATCCTGCACACCGATGCTGGCAGTGCTACCTCCAGACACACCACAACTCGTACGAGTTACCATTCAGCATATTTGTGACCCCTACAAAAAATATAATTACATGTATCATGATAAAGCAATCTGTCATCTAAAAATCATCCTTATTATACACTATACAAGCTATTTTACAATCATTTAATAAATTGCTTTTAAAGCTGCAGTAGCCCTTCCCTTCTTTTCTCAGATCAGCGGATATACCGATTATACATATTTGAAACTATAACTAAATACAAAAATATATTAGGTTTTGTATTTCATCAGAGGATCTTTCTCATTTCTATTACACAAATAATCTGGCCACTTTCAGTAAAAATCAGATTTTAGAGTGGCGTAAGTAAATATCGAAATTTTGAGACAGAAAATCGTTAAGGTGCACGTAGAAAAGGCTACTACAGCTTCTAAATGTTTTAAAACATCGTTATCAATGGCAACGAGGAGAAATTCACAAGACTTACTGGTGGTGGTTTTATGGCACGCTAGGAATTCGGTATGAAACGCTGCAGCCTTACAAAGACAAAGTTTGCCATGTGACTCTAAGACCACGGAATCAGTCGCGGAGCCTCCCGGCTCCCCAGGAAAGAGGGCGAACCAGTCACTGACAAGCGGAGGTGTGAGAATGGCTCTAAGCACACGAGTTTGGAGTCTGTGTCTCCAGGGGGACGACGCGCCGGCGCGGCCGCTCTGCTCTTCCGCCTGCCCCGGCGGCCACCGTCTCACCCGAGGAAAAGATCTCTACAGCGATACAAGAAAACAGAACAAAACCAAACCACTGGGCATAATCACGTGTTGGCCTCCTAAGTCAATGGCGTTTTTCCATAGATACTTGTGTGATGATAGGTTTAAGTGTATAAAACGTGAGTTTCTCCACACAGAAGTAAACTTTTCTTTAGCTATGCATATTTTCCTGAAGGTTTCCTGATGGGCAGTCAGGACTGATCTTCTTGGCATCAATGCAGCCCATGACTCTTGTAGTTATGGCTGTTGCATTATATGCAAAAAATCAGGCTTGGTTTTTTTTTTTTTTTCTTCACTATATAAAATAACCTGCTCGTTTACATCCAGGTAGGACTGGGTTAATTTTCTACGAATCTGCATATCCAATGCTTCTGCACGTATACCAAAGGTGTTTTGTTTCATTCGCGTGTATTTAAGTTAGATTTGAGCGTTCTCCCACCCACCCCTGGTCCTTAAAAAATGCCGAATCTTTACGGTGGCTCTGACAGGTCAAAGCCATCGGGTTATCGAAGCCCGACCCATTTCCACATGGATATAGTCAAGGATCACTGTCTAGAGGTCATTTAGGAAAGCTACGAGCTGCCCCACCTTAAAAAACCAGCTGTACAATAGGCATCTTGAAGTATTACAAAAAAATCATGTAAGAAAGAATGAGCAAGCCTCGTTCACGGTATATAAAGGAAACTGCTAAAACCAGACAGTAATAGCTATAAAAGGCACAACTTCCCTTTTCTGATATACACTTGTAAACTTTCTTCAAGGTTACATGCAGAAACCAAAACGCTACCTTAACTTTAAAAAAAAAAAAATCCAAAACGCTAAAAAAAAAAACAAAACAAAACCAAAAGAAGCCTAGAAAATTGTCTCCAGCCAAGTGCAGAAACTCATCAGCAGAGTGTTCGTAACACGGCCTCTTGTCACCGGTGGCTCGGATGCATCCATGGGTGTCGCACGAGGGGAGAGAGAGGGAATTTCTGACCAGTGAGATTCGTTTTCCTTTCCTTTCTCCCCAGCTATTTACCAAACGTGGGAAATCCGCCGCGTCTATCACCTAAATCTTGGCCCTCGGTAAACCACATGTAGTGCATAATTACAAAAGGAACACCGCTGCAAGGACAAAACGAACAAGTTCTGTAGGANGTTTCTTGATATTTCCGTTTGAATATTTTGGTATCTGATTGCTGATGATTTCTGCCAGCATTTCTGGGAACTCAATACTCATGGATTTATCCAAAAATGTCTGGAAGCAAAAGCTCAGAAGATTTTCAACCACCTACAAGGGATAAAACAAAGAATTACTTGCACAGGAATGCGTATGAAGAGCTCCTCATCGCCATCCTCCCTCCTCCACCACGGCTTGGGGCGCGGGCCGGCACGGTGCCTGGTTTGCCGGCTCCCCTCACACCCTGCTTGGACAACACATGTCGTTTAACCTCACTGTAATCACTGAGTCTAAGTGGCATCCTAGCAGAAAACTAGTGAACAGACTGTGCACGGGCTTTAGAAGCACTCAAGAGATTTTCTGTCATTCCCATTCTAGCACATCAATCACATCCCTATGAGCGAGTTTAACAGGTGTTTGGTACATAAAGAGGGAAAAAATAAAATCACTTTGAGGTCTCTCTGTCTCCCTTGCCTTACCAAGCCCGAACACCACAATTTGCAGTACACGGTGCAGAAGGAGACTGCCTGGGTTCTGGAATTCCTTGCCAATGCCAAGCCCAGCACCGATGCGTTATTTTAACAAGATTCCAAATCGTCCACAGGTTCTTGAATGGTTTGTCCCCCAGACAACACTGTTGTCAGACCTCCACACCTCTGCTACTACTGCAAAATCGTGAGAAATTTCAGAGTTCCCCCATTTTGAAGTAACATAGTATTTAAAAGACCCAAAGAAGTTGAAAATTCTATTAGTTATAGTATTAATTGCTGTGGAGTTCACTGTAGAAGTGGTCTGAAAGACCGACAGCCACCTCTTTCGATTAGCTTTTAGACAGAGAGTCAGGGAGCACAAGCACCTCTTTCCTCCACCCCGTTGATACCTATCCCTTTAAATAAAAAAGAATAGAGGAGATCACTGCGATACCCCAGATTTATTTATCTGGACCGTCTACAGCGTTCCTCTAAGAACTTACATCATGCATAGAGTCCAGCAGTTTAGTCAGTTGATAAAATCGCTGCCAGTTCTGGCTTGAGTTCCCTTCTCTCTTCACAATCGCCTTCCCCAGCTCTTTAATGTACGTCATACGGATCTCTTCGAACAGAGACTGACTCTTCAGGCCTTCCTTAGGAACTGTAACACAGACACAAACCTCTCAGACATTGCTCACATCCGCGACTGTGTCACTATTTCAGTTTTCTGACATCAGTTCCACAGAAATGACCAGAGGTAAGAAGGCTGAATGAAAAGACAACTGAGAGACAAGGGAAGAGAGCGAAACCGAGAGGGATGACTCACTGAGCAAACAGCACGGAAATGCTGGTGAAAGAAAAAAAATAAAACACCCCCCTAGCCAGAACCCAATGAGAAATAAGAGGGAAGGGAACTGCACCATGGAGGCAACAGCACTAAGCCCTGATGAAAGACCTGCAGGACCAGAGTTCTTGTGCTCTCAGTGTCTGGGGAAACACGACATTGGAAGGATTCCGTAAGAATTCTGCACGTCAAGGGAAGACCAAGGAGGACGGGATCACAGGAGGGCTTGGAAGGGACCTTGGAAGATCATCTAGTTCCAGCCTTGCTGGTGTGGATCAGATAATATGTCCAGGCAAGGCAGTAACAGAGAGACGGGACAACAAACTGCTTGCCCAAGCCAAGAAGTCGGGTCTCAGCAGAGCTTCTTGGAACAGAGATGGGATGTTGAGCTAGTGCCAGCCTGACAAGGAGCTTTCCTTAGAAACCCAAGGACTAGAGACTGAGGCCTGTATCCAGTCAGACTCAAATCCGTGTTTGTGCCTACACTCTCCTACTGGGATGCTCCTTCCGGTGGCCAGGGACTAATAGATAAACTGGGACAAATCAAGCACATGGGCTCCAGAGGTGCTTAAGATGTTTGATTTGAAGACTTTGATGAAGTGACTATAAAGAGCTGAAGATGGGGAAATGAGAGAGCTGAGACTACGCCAACTGAAGCAAGAGAGGAGGACACAGGCCACCAAAGGACACTCCCTTCTTCTAAAAATCCAGCTCTCACTACACTGCCAGCATCTGCAGGGTGTCTGAGTGAGGTATCTTATCTGCCTTCCTACAAAGGAGACAACAATACATCAATAATGTATTTTTTTTTAAATGGAAGAGGTCTATGAGCGACATCTGTGTGTGAGCTACGTGTCTAGATCACGTGGGATTCCCGTTTTACTCCTCCTCTTCTTCCTCTTCTCTTGGAAAACTTACATAGAAACATAATAAACAAATTAAAATTGTGAAGCTGTGGATTAGGGAGCTGTACGCAGTTGAGCTGTTCGGCGTTCAGAAGTTCCACAACGTGCGTACCCTAAAGGAGCTGAGAAAACACATTGTCTTTGAGCACAGAACAAAGAGGCCTCTGCTGCTCCACGCCAGGGCCTGCCACACTGCATCGTCAATGTGCTTAATTCCGAGTGTACTCGCTCCCCCACTTCTGCCATGGAAATTCCTGTAAGGAAATTTCCAATTCCTGTAAGGAAAGTTGGCCTCCACCACATCCAAAACATCTGAGGAATTTTCGGGAGAGATTTCAGAAACTGCTTTAAATCCGCAGTTTTTGGGTAAGTTTCAAGTTCCTACAGAGGCCACGGCAGCACGGAGCTGAAATTTCCTCTGAAAAGAGCCCTTGTCCCAGTTCTGGGCTTGGCAGGCGAGGCTGCGCCGTCCCTGCCAGGCCACCGAGGAGAGCAGGGCAGGGCCGCCTGCTGCGCTCAACACCTCTCCTGCCCGCACTCAGCACCCGGGGCCTCGCGGCACGCAGCGTGGGCCACCAGATCCTCCTGCCTTGACCTGGGAAAAGGCCAACTTCTCCTTTGTTTGTAAGAATTAATGCTGTTATTCTCTGGGAATATTGAAGATAAGGAATGTTTGAGCCCTCTGTGTAAATCACAGAATCACCAGGTTGGAAGAGACCCACCGGATCATCGAGTCCAACCATTCCTACCAATCTCTAAACCAAGCCCCTCAGCACCTCAAAAAAGAACTGCTTAATCCAGTTTACCAATAAAGAACTACTTCATCTTTTAAAAATATCTACTTTTCATCACATAGCAGCACTGTGCTGACAACTCCTGCCTTGCTGCTCTTACTGAGACTTCCCAAGCGCACCGGCATGCTGGTCACTACACTGAAAGAAAATGAATCTTCTCTCAAGCAGAAGCAGTAAAGGAAAACACTGATTGGTGCCTCGTCCCCAGGACCCAGGGAGCAGGAATAAAGCCTAAACACAAAACTAAGCGTTATTTGTGTAATGGCTCAGGGTGTTTCTGTATATTCCAGGAGGACTATTCTGACACTCTATCCTGTCAGGCAGTACAGGTGACAGATTCTTACTGAGCTGTTGCCTGTTTAACTGCTGCATATCCTATCAAGAGACAAAAGCCATGGTGGAGTGCACTACACAATCTATCTCACGATACCAACCATAAATCCACCGTACCCTTTCTAGATGCAAACACAAAAAGCTGTAGCTGTATTTAACAATTTTTAATAACTTCTGGGGGAGTTTGATTACTTTTTCTGGGGGGGAAGCTGCTTCTCTGGATGAGAACTTCCTCACAGGTGGTGGCTGGGGTTTCCTTTGTTTGTGGGATTATTTTTGGTGGTGCTGGTTCAAAGTATTTCATGGGCACAGAAGCATAGAATCATAGAATCACCAGGTTGGAAGAGACCCACCGGATCATCGAGTCCAACCATTCCAATCAAACACTAACCCATGTCCCTTCGTGGCCATGAAGTCAGAGTTCCCCAGCCCTGTGTAGCCAGGTGGCAAGCAGCACATTCTGACTCCTATTTGCCATCAGGTATCAAACACAATTTCAAGCTACACCTGCACAACCAGAATACCGGCAAGGTAAACTCACACTGTTCACACAGCATTTAACTGTTCGCCTACCTGTAGAGAGGAGAAGCAAGGTTTTCATGCAGAGATACTCTTCATACGAGACTTGGAGCCGGGAGAGCTCTCGGGCAACCATAAGCATGTGTTTGCACTGTTCGTACATACATGGTAGATTCATTCTCTGCCTGAGAAATAAGAGCATAAACAAAAAAAATTTTTAAAAATCAGTTAAATGCCTGGATATCCAGAAGTTTTAAGTGAAGTTTTCCCACGTGTTGTTGAGGAGCAGCAGGGGTTGCAGAGGCAGATCTATCTCACAGTGATCTATCTCACAGCTAGAACATGTTTGCTTTTCCTCCAGTGAACCCATGCAGAGTAACTGCCTTTGTCACCACACACTGGCCTAGAACTGCAGCACAAGGGGAGCTCGACGTACTAAACCCCAGTGTTATTAAGAAAGCTCATCTTTACCAAGGGTCAGCGGCTCCGTTAGCAACTGTCAACACAACAGATCAGCACAACCTTGACACAAAAATCACTTATTCAGTATTGCACAAAGACACAGATAAAACTGAATCACAGTAGAAGACTTGGCTACGCAACTACACCAACTCCTCCAAAGCTGCTATCAGCTTTCAGCTCCCCCTGCCTTAGATCTGAGAGAGAATTACATGATGTGCCCTCACAAGCATCCCGAAAAACCCCAAGTGAAAACAAGGAGGAAAATGCACCTTTCTCAAGGTGCACGAAACTAAGAATGATCAGAATTCAGTTGAGAAACTCAAGCTACTGAGACTGCACTGAAACCAAACCAGGCCCAAGTCTAACGCCCATCGTTTCCAAACAGGTGCTGCTGGACAAGGCCTTGGAGTGCAACAGGACTATGTGCGGCACTGCCGTACGCCCAGATGGGATCTGAAGCTATAGGCACACACATGAACCCACAAACAGTGGTGGTTCCAGCAGGCTTTGATAATCAGGGAGTAAGAGCGAGAATTCAAAGTGCCCAGGAGGCACCTCACGTGAAACAGGAATGAGGGTAAAGCTGTTGGTGCGTCTCGGGGCACTAACACAAAGCCAGTACTCGGCTGCCTGGCACGTCTTCTCTGGGCTGTATCAAAGGGCATCTTGCACATCTCACATGGAGCAAATTAAACAGGCTCTGTGACAGGGCTCAGCAATTTTCCTCATGTAAAACTGTTACCATTTCTGGGCAGAAGGTTAAAATAAACATTATGAAATGGGTCAGCCTGTTGTTTATTTGTATCTGCTGCAAATGCAATCGCATCTGTGCGGCTGAGGGCCTGTGTGAGCACACAGAGATTGTTGCTGATGCTGAGATTCTGCTCACTGTGGTCCTCAGAAACCAAACGTACAACCCGGCCCCCCTCCCTTCAGAGGTGAGGGTGCACGGCTGAGCTCCGCACTGCGCCCCGGAGGGCAGCAGACCCAGGCTGCGTCAGAACAGCAGGGAAGCTGAATCACTGGAGAGGCCTTAATGCTGGCAAAGGGTCTGGGAAGAGGTCCCAGACATTCCCCTCGCAGATCTCCTGGCCGGAGCATATCAGATGATCTCAGCTGCCGCAGGGCTGTGTGCAGAGGGCGGCTCTGCAAGGATCAGGGCCCAGTCATGGCCCAGGAGCTGGGGGGTCTCTCCTTACGCCCAGCTCGGTGCCCCTGCTGCCCTTCCCTACAGGGGGCATTCAGCAGGGTTGGGAAGCCCAGGGGAGCCACGAGGTCTAAGAGTTGCTTCACTCCACAGAAGCTGGGGAGCTGCTGATGCAGAAGGCAGAGCTGGCACCGAGGCCCCAAGGAGCACCAGGGAGCTCCTCCAAGGTGTGGAGTGGAGCACACCAGTTCAACTCTCTTGCAATTCTTGCCATTCATATGAATCGAGACTTTTTATTGCTTGTGAAGCGATCCTGCTTTAGTGATTGTAAATCTAGTCCTATTTGAACCACCCTCTTGCTCTGGAAGTAGCTAATATTCTTCTGCTTTTGTAAGCAGCTGCCTCAGAGCAGACCGCGCGTGGAAGCCCATGCAGCTCACACGAGACGTACACATGCGGCCTGGGTGGGATGCGTGTCGATGACAAAAGCATGTGATTATTTCCAACGCTGCTGTGAGTCATTTGGTTCAATCTACAGAAGAATACAATCAGTAAAGAAGATGCTGGAATTCTGAAAACCAGATGCTACTGACCCTACAGAGTTAGTTACAAAAGAATGTGAGGAAAGAACATCTGGGAATAAGAGAACTGATGACACATATAAACTGTAATGGCTCCTAACTAGAATGAACTGGAGAATTAATATTTACTATAACAAGATCACCCTGGTGGGATTTTAAGGATCACCAACAAATACTTTACTGTAAAGTGCTGGGGTTTTGACCCATTGAAGAAACAGTAGGATACCTCTGATTTAAAGCAAATTAAATGTTATTACCCTTATTAGTGACAGCATCAATTAGTTCAATTCCACCACGTGGAGACTGTTTAAAAATTGTAAGAACACAGATGGCTGCTCACCCGTCACCTGCTCCTCACCTTGTTTTGCAAAGCCCTTACTATAAAGAAATGATTAGAGGTGGTGGCCATCATCTCCGCAACCGCAGGACCAAAAGGTCACTTATAAACCCTGTTACAAACTGCACCAATGCTGTTCTGCTTGCTTGAAGAAGAGATGAAGGACAGAATTGCTGAAATGGCTTCACAGTAAACACTGAAACAGATTGTCCAGAGAAGCTGTGGCTGCCCCATCAGCTGAACAATCACAATTCGCTGTTCTACTCCTCTACCACACAGAGTTACTGCACAACACGAGTTCAAAAAATACAAGGAAAACGATGCACGGAGCAACAGAAACGAGGCCCAAACATTCCAGCAGATTCAGTTTTTCTTGAAAACTGATAACAGAGTTCAATAGAAAAAAAAAGCCCAGACATTTCTTCGATTTGTAAAACTGTCTTTTTAGCCAGATTTTAATCAGGCTCAGACACAAATGCTTCACTGAGCCAGAACTCAGTGGATCTGGTAGGATCACACTATCGCTTTCGTGCAATAAACACACAGAACATCATGCAATTTGCCAAAACTCTTCTCTCCACCCCAGATACATCCCCAGCCTCAGAGCTGGCTCTGAGAAAACGACTGATTATAATGAATGGTCGAGAAACGGTTATGATATGGAACATTTTAGTGCAAACGCATCCCATAAAAACTTCTTGATATAAATACGCTTAATATCTAAAATACTTTTTCTCCATTTGACTTAAAAGCTCTGAGAAATCTCCTAGAAGAGAAAGAAGTGGCAAATGACAGACTGATTTGTGACATCTGCAAGCACTTAGTCCCCTGTGGTTCACCTCTCAAACCCAGAAATACTGCATGGAGTCCAGCACCATCCTGAGAACCCCAGGAATGATTTGCATCTCACTTACTCGTTAATAATCAGATCTGGTGCGAAGCACAGCAGGTTTCCATTTGATTGTTTGTATGATCTCCATCCCAAAGCAAAAGCCATTAGGAACATCCATGAGTACTGCAGAAGGGTCATTTGGTCATCCAGGTGCAAGTTTCGGAAACCTGGAAAGATAAATATAGAGGTGTGAGGGTACCAGCTGGAAAAGGAAACAACCTGCCATAACTTGAGACAGGACTGTCTGCACATACAGAGTTGAGTTTACTCTCTTTCCTATGTGAGGCACCATGGTCATGGCCCAGGAGCTCTCTCTGCTTGAGAGAAAAGGAACATCTTGACTCCAAAATGCCAATTCCCAGCTNAGAGAAAAGGAACATCTTGACTCCCAAGCTGGACGCCAAAATGCCAATTCCCAGCCAAAAATCCCTACAGACAAGGTGAGGAGAAACAAAGAAGGAACCACCCACCAATGTGGACCCAGATGAGTTGGTATGGCAGTACAGGCTTCTAGAAGTCAAAAGAGCCTCATTGCTAAAATTATTGAGGACATAATTATCTAAGAGAGAGAACTAGTGCTAATAAAAACAGTCAAATGTCGCATTTTCTTCTGAATTTTAGCACTCAATGGTCCAAAGGTTCAAGAAAAATGACCTAATTTGTTATAGTAACAAATACATTTTTGCATCTGTATTTGAAGCACAAATAAGCCCAACTATTTACTAAAACTTCACCTGCGAAANACAGGGAGGGGGTTGATTCACCTTCCCTGGAGGGGTTTAAGGTGTGGGTGGACGAGGTGCTGAGGGACATGGGTTAGTGATTGATAGGAATGGTTGGACTCGATGATCCAGTGGGTCTCTTCCAACCTCGTGATTCTACAATTCTACCCAAAAGACAGATTTTAGGCACAATGAACTGTGTAATAAACATCACTGCATATTACCTGGTATTGCCTTTGCCCACTTGACTGCAGCCACCACCTGGCGCCCACCCAGCATGTTGAGGGTGGAGAGGATGCGCCAGCTGGAGTCGGGCAGCGAGCTGTCGTAGCCCGAGTACATCACCTCCGGCTCGATCACCTCCAGCAGCGACACCAGCGTGGGGGTCAGCTGGGGCAGGGTGGCAGGAACGATGCTCTTGTTGCCAGGCGTCTCCGAGACATCCCGCGCTCCCGTTATGCCAGTCTGCTGGATCCCTTTGATCTTCTTCTTTGTTTTTCGAGCTAGGAACATTGTGGTGAGCCAGGTTAGATCATGGGAAGTGACCACACGGCAATAAAAACGCGACAGCAGAAGCGCGGCTCTTGATTTCCTGCAGCTCAAGCAGACGGAACTTGGAAATTCTTACTTTTACTTTTCTGTAACTTCACTTTAATTCTAGTTAAGCTTCCAGTGGAAATGAGTTTATTTCATTTTTTAATGAAAGTTCCATTTCCATCAATGTTTTGAAGTGGGAGATAACGCCACAAGGCTTGATCCCATAGCTCTGATCCCATCCCAAATTTCAGTGAGACTCCATGCAACAGCATCGCACACATTTTATCTTCCTTAAGATCTTAACTACAGATACCATGGAGAAGAAAGGAAAAAACTGCATCTTATGAGTACCGAGGGCCTCCACCTCTCAAGTCAGGGAAAACATGGTTTTGAGAATGCTGGGCAGGAGCAGATTTTTCTCCTGCCAACTCTCTTGTGTATAAATCACTGCTGTGTAATTAAACCATAAAACTCATACACCAAATAAATAAAACATCACACAGAGAAGTTAACTGTAAACTACAAAAAAGTTGGAGCAACAATTTTATGAGAACGTTGTCAACAATGGAGCCTCCTGCCTGCCTCTCGGCTCTCCTGGACGCAGCCTGAAACACGGAACGCACTGGGAACCGAGACCAAAACACAACCCAGCTCCTTCCCCCATCTCAATTAATTCACTGATTTCTGTTCTGGAACTTCCAAGATAAATCAGGAGCACAAACAGGCATCGTGTGATGTTGTTTTACCTTCAGAGTTTCTCCTGAGCTATTCTGAGTAGCTACTGAGCTATTGTGGCCTCAAATTGCACCAGGGCAGGCGCAGATTAGACATCAGGAAAAATTCCTTCATGGAAAGGATTCCCAGGCACCGGCAGAGGCTGCCCAGGGAGGTGGTTGAATCACCACCCCTAGAAGGATTTAAAAGCTGGGTAGATCAGGTGCTCAGAGATATGTTTTAGACAGGTACAACTGGACTCAGTGGTCTCAAAGGTCTTTTCCAACCAAACGATTCTATGATTCTATTCAGAATCTCTCGTCACCAGAAATGCACCAACTCTGTGTTTAACAACATCCAAAATCCCCTCCCGACCCTGCTGCTCCCAGTGGTAGGGATGGATCTTTCAGAAAGGAACTGCCAGAGGTAATAAACCCTCTGTGGACCTGATACAAACGGCTGTTTCCCAAGCGCTTGCACACCGACTGCATCGCCATGGGGGAACACCAACAGCTGTTTCCCCAGAGCAAAAGCTTTGTTATCCTCATCTAAATTTTGAAACGTCTACTCCGAAATCCTTTCAACATTCTGGCATTTTTTGCTTCATTATCCTTGTTCTCAAAAATAAACAAATAGCTTTAACTTAAATTTACGTGCCCGTGCTTTCGGCTTAACAAAGACACCTGGGATGGAGCATTTCCAGCCCAGAACGCCTGGCAAAATTATAAACAAAAGAAATCCATCTGATAAGACAAAGTATTATGCAAGAATTTTTATAGGGCTATACTACCAGACCTGACTTAGATAAATCATTGTAGCTCACAAAAAAAGAAAGCTGAGATAATGTATTTCTTTACCATGTATTTGCAATTATAAATACCATAAATTTTAAACCAGCTCCTTAGGGCAAATTACAGAAGCTGATCCATACAGGTGAAGTCAGCACAGCTATAAAAGCATCCGAGATCTTCTGTTAAAAGCAAACACCTCTATTCTAAAAAAAGAAAGTTCCAGAAAAGGATGAGCAGTGGGGCTTAAGGCAAGACTGATGGGAAAATGGGCTGCAAGAGAAAATCATCAGCTAACATCGTACTGGTGCACATGGAGTCACTCGTCTCAGAACAGAATTAAAATATCATATCATAGATCTTATACTTAAAACCAAGGTTGTCTCCAGTCCACTGCCTCACCGTGAAACCCACTGCAGGTGCCCAAAGTCTGGAGCTACTCAAACTGTGAGAGGCTCAGAGAAAGGGGCCTCGCGGCGGACAGGCCAGGACCTGCTGATCTCCTGCTGTTCACTGCTTATAACCAGTATTTCTGCACTGAGGATACACCTGATGGCTTTTCAAAAAGAAATCACTGTCTAAAAAATACGAAAACGTAATTAGCTTTTAAAGATGAGTAATTCCTGAACTGCGACCCTAAACCAGCCAGGATGAAAGAAGCTCTTTTAGTCCCTTCTGCACTTTATGTTGCCTTCCAGTTTTCTTCTATTTACTCCGAATCCTTCCGTATGACCTGTCTGATAAATCCTGTTTTGTCCTGCTGAGCTGCCAGATCTCTTTTCCCACTCAGCCATAAAAGCTTCCCCTCCACCTTTCCCAACATATTATATAACCATCCATCCTCCAAAAAGTCCCTGTTCTCTAGAATTCCCAGTGCCAAAATTCAGGCAAACAAACTGTATCTGGAAGGGCTCCAAGCTACATGCGGAAAAGTGGAGAGTATCAGATGTTTTTCGATGCTGGTGCAGAAAGGCAACTCAACCAACACATCCCAGAGCCTGCAAGAGCTGCCCTGGTGTCCATCTAAACAAAGACCACATGGATCGATGCAGGAATGCGAAGGCCTATCAGAGTGATAGGCAGAAAGTGCTTCATTCACACAGATAAGTATATAAACATGATCTATGTATTTTGAAAAAAATTCAAAGGACATTCTCACCGACTGAAATGGAGCTGTTTGCATCGGTATCTGACAAACACATTTTTGACATTTTTATTTTACCTGACATTTCTGATTACGCAGGCATCATCCCAATAACTGTGCTGGCAAGTGCTGTATAAATCTCCACAGCTCAAAGAAAAAACACCAAGCATAAAATGTAACTGACGCTAATAAAAGTGTTTTATGCCATTTTACAGCCACCGCTGTTGACGCAGCCTTTGGTTTCTCATACGTTATCCAGGACTTTAGCAGAGGACAAATATGCACCGGCACATTTAAGTTTATGTATTTAACCTGCCTTTTCTAGAGAGATTCTGAGTGACGTATAAGAAGAATCCACAGCATCAACAATTTCCTTTTCTTCAGTTTGAAGATATGAGCCCAATGTTAGATCTGTGCCTCTGGGCTCTCTCTCTGCCCTTTGGTTTCAGTGCCAGGTCCTTCCCCTGCACTTCCCTACAAGAGTTCTCCTTTCTCAGAGTCAGCAGAAAACCAACCAAGATCTACGTGCTGACAGGAATAAAAAAATAACCCTACTTTGCGCATGTGACTCACTTCTGAAGATGCTCAGACAGTGATTGTGTACGGAGAGGAGAAATTTTACTGTAAAAATAAAAAAAATCTTGTTTTTCATCAGCACACTGACACCCTCCATACAAGGCAGTCTGTAATCACGCTAACATGCTGCTCCAATAACGGTTTGAGTTTCATAAGCAGCTTCATCTTTATTGTCTAGGACTTTGAAATGAAAAAGGGATTTTTGAGCATTGGAAGTTACCTTCGAGGTTCATGCCAGCCTGAAGACATTTCCGGTAGCGGCATGCGGGACAGTTTTTCCTCCGGATTTTGTCAATAATGCAGTCGTTTCTCCCAGCGCACAGATAGTTGTGCTGCCCTGCATTCAACGACAAACAAGACGATCATAAGCTCTGCAATTACGGTTGCGGATGAAGTCATTGATTCTTTCTCTACTGTTAAGGATCTGGCAACTAAAGAATTTCTTTACCGAGTGTTTAGTTTCTTGCAAAAATAAGAACAGCATCTACATGTTTTCATGTATCTCTACCTCACACAGATTCCTCATATTTAGACACCACAGCCAATGATTTTATCAGGTGAATTCTATTCCCAAAGCTATTTTCTCTTGCATTTCTCATACAGCTTGGTTCCAAGTTCCCTAAATAGTTTCACAAGAGATGTAGGTGACATTCATAAACCCATTTTGAAACAGCACATGTCAACATTTCTACAGACACAGCTTTCATCACTCTGAATGCCATAAAACCTCCTCCTTGTTTAACTTCAGAGTTTAAACTGGACAAACCGAGTCCTCTGGCATTTTTATGGATTCACAGATTCAGAGCAGAACTGACCCTAGAAACAGACCAACTACCTTAATTAATTAACTGTTTTTAGCTGTTAAGAGCAGGACAACAGCAGAGGACAGTGATATCTATTCTTAATTCTCTGAATGATATGAAGTGTTTGGAGTTTCTTTGTTTTCTAAGGAAGCCTTGAATGTTTATCTGAATGAACCTCCCCTGCCTTCTTCATTTAATGAAAAGGAAGCTTTACTGACCCTGGGATCATCTGTGTGTCCTAAGGTAACCTAGAAAATACATCCCCGATTCACTTTACCATGAGCAGACTCATATATATAGAACAAAAATAAACAGATGTCTACATGTCATTAGACAGAACAGAGACTGTAATTTCATGTCTTACAAAGAAGCTGAGCTGAGCCCCGTGTCACACAGTAAATCCAGATGCCACAGGTGCAGTTTTTCCTAAGCTGTTTCATGTTTTTCCTAACAGAGCTCCAACCCCACGAAGGCACCGTTTGGTTTCCTCTATTTACTTTTTACCTATTCTTGCCTTCTTTAGGTGAAAGTTAGGCTTTTTTTTTTGTATTGGTTTTAGTAATACATCCCTGGAAGGCTTCCAGGCCAGGCTGGATGGGGTTTGGAGCACTCTGATCCAGTGGGAGGTGTCCCTGCTCACGGCACAGGGTGGAACTGGATGGGTTTTGAGGCCCCTTCCAGCCCAAACGTTGCCATGATTCTATGATTAATTTTTTTTAAACCCTCTTGTTAGATGTGCCTTTGGTGGATAATGAAAGGGAGGTTGATGCCACCTTCTGCTTGGTGCCTGGTGGCTGTCCAGCTGCACAAAGGAACCGACTTCAGTTACCTCTGCTGCCTGGAGCCCAGGGACACCACACAGACAAGACGCTGGTGGGAACTGGCAGTGAGCAGAGATGTTTCCAAGGGAATTCCCAGCAGACGGGAGCATTTTACGGAGAGGGTGGACATGACCACTCTTTGATGCTGCAGTGCCCGTAGCACAAGCTGGGCCTGGGGCTCTGAAGCACTTGGAGACTGAATAAGCCTTCGCTTATTTGAGCGCGCTGGCATAGAAAGAGGTTAGAAATTGCAGAGAAAGGCTTTAGGAGAGGGAATTAAAAATGCTGAGGAAGGAGCACAGCAGGAGGCAGAGTTGCTGAGGGAAGGTAGTTGGAGGGAGGTGTGAGGATCTGCAGCAAGGCGAGGATGTGGAGGTGGAGAGGAGCAGGGAAGAGCTGGGGTGGCAGCAGGGTGGTGGTAACAAGCTGGGCAGTGAGCAGGGCTGGATCTGGGAGCAGAGGAACTGCATCATGAGTGCTCTGAAGCACCATAAAAATAAGAACTGGAACAAGATGGCTTCAGCCACCATGTGCTCCTGAAGGAAGGTCCCATTTGTGTGAAGAAATGAGTATAAACAAACAGCTGCTGCCCCAACTTCAGTCCTCCTCTTCTCCTCTAGTTCTCCCCTTTGCTGAAACGCACCTCATGGTGATTTCCTACATACTCGTGCTTTCCATTTCTATCACAGGACACATCAGAGCCCATACACGTGTGTAGACAAAGGTACAGAAAAGGGGTTCAGGCTAAAGGCTGAAGAACTGAGGCGCAGAGCCAGCCCGATCTGCAGGTGCCTGGCAGCTTCTAATAAAAAGGATATTACAGAAATTAATTCTCTCTACATACGTTCCTCATAAGAAAAAAGACTGTAAGAAACAAAAGCAAATTATTTGTTCCTTAAAGTGAGCTAACGGGCCCTGGAAGGAGCTCCTGAAGCCATCCACAATATCTAATCGGAAGGATTAAGGTGGAGATAATTTGTAGAACAATAGAAATGAGAGTAGAGGGAAGCCTGGAACAACTTGTAATTTTTCAGCTACAAGCCTGCTAACATTTTTAACATTAACGCAGTTGATACAGCCAGTTGCATCACCGATCAAAAGGAATAACTGTTGATTTCACAAATCAATACTTTGGCTCTTTAAGATCAGGTTGGGCAAAACCATCACTACAATATATCTTCAGTTGCCTATCATACTCTGAGGGCTATCAAGTGACCGTATTCTAATCAAAGATACAGATTATTATTTGCTTCAAATAAGGAGCCTGGCTCTAAGCAGCAGGTAACTCCAGCCTGGACCAGCTGGGAGTCACAAGGAGTCCAAGCAGCTCAGTGCTTTGTGCTTGAGCTCATCTAGCCTCCTGCTATAGTTCAGAAACAGCTTCACCTCCTCACAGACCTGACACCCTTTTGCTCTTGTGCCTGGTAAGAACTTGACATCTCCAACCCCCCTGAGCAGCTCTGCACTGCCACAGAGCTCCCTATTGCATCCAGTGAGCTGGGAACTGGGAGAAAGCGCTGCCTCTGAAAGACTGAATGATAGCTCCTCTTCACCCAAACAGCCTTCCCTCTTCTGGAGTGAAACCCAACTTGCAAAACAGTAGCAAAAACTGACAGTCTGATTCACTTCTGAATAGCCAGGTAGGGCTGCATGGAGAAGGTAGGAGAGAGGAAACCTGCAAGGCTACAGCTAGGAATGATGGAACTCCAGAATTGCCCTGCATTCAGAGACAGGGAGAATACAGTCTGGCTCTTCTGCATCTCTCCGATTTTGATCCAAAGAGTCAGACATTCGGGTACCACAGAGCCCACTATGCAATGGCTGCTTAGGTAGCTCAGAAACCACAAACTCCGTTTCTTTTTCACGTACTGCAGGTTACATTTGGTTTTCCATCATCTCTGTTTTCCAGAAGGATTTTCTTTCTGTTAAGAGGGAGAAACCTCGATGATCCAAACCCACACCCATGTTCCTGTTATCTAGCTATATCACACGTGGAGACGTACGGAACAAATCAACACTGCTTATAGGAAATATTGTGAAACTATCATAACCTCATACATCAGGCTTCCCAGGTTTCAGGTAGAGTTTTATACACAAACCAGATAACATTAAACTTAAAAAAATCACGGGCTTTGCAAACATAACTCACACAGACAAATATCTGTATATAAATAGGACAAATAAACAAAAACAACAGTGAAAAAAAAGAAACAAAGAGCCGAACAATCCATCCATTGACACTGTCAGAGAATGGGAGCATTTTCACAGTGCAAATGCAATCTACGCTTCAGATAATCACACCATTATCAATGGCATTTACAGTGATGTAATGGATGAGTTTTCCAGCAGATTTCTATCAAAATCATGGATTCCAGTGAGACTGAACAGACTGGTTTGGAATGTGGGTGATGCGTACGAGAATTTTATATTTTTAAACAGCAAGTCTTACCTTCTACGGCTCTTTTGAAGAAGACCTTGCAGCTGCCACAGGTCAGAACACCGTAATGACAGCCCGAGGCCTCATCGGAGCAGACGAGACAGAGCTTGGGAGGTGGTCCCGTAGTCGCTGAGGTTGTGGATGGAGAAGAGCTTACATCTGATCTCATTCCAGGGCTAAAAGAAAGCATAACAACACTCTTAATTAAGATCTATGCGATACTGGCAGCTACAATATTCATTAGTGCAAGAGACACATTGCTTCTGTGCTCAAAGATTACAGCGCTGCCCACCCAGTTCATGGGACTGTGAAATGGTTCCCCAAGGAATTCTGCAAAATTGAAGTAAAGCTGTATGGATTTGCACTGCCTATTTGATGAGGCCAAGATGACTTCCCCAACACGTCTCTGGAGCCAAGATTCTTGCACAATTACCCAGCCTTTAAAATTGACTCCCAAAACACGCTTCCATTCCATATTGTTTTCATTCCTGTCACATTCCTGCAGCCTGCGCTGGGTCCTACACGAGGCTCCTTTGCAGTATCACCACAGAGCTTTCTGCTGGATGCTCTTATGCAAGAAGCTGTGCAAATTAAGCCACATGCTGATATATGTTTACAGCAAAATAACCATTTCACCTCTGCACTTTATGAAAAGAGTCTCTCTTCCTAATTCCAGGCCCTATTTTTCCAAGCAAACATCCAGGCCATCTACAAATACCAGTTAGCTCTGTAACAAAAACCTATCCTAGTTAGAACAATATGCAGCCTATTGGAGTCCCCTCCGAGCTGCTTCTGATCAGGGGCTGAACCAGCAGCGCTTCTGCCAGCACTTATTCTCACAAAGTTTTAAACCTTTAAAATGCAATTTCTATACCGTATGCTTAACCTAAAGTGATTTTTATAGACTATTTTGTCCAACTGGGTTCCAGCCACATCCCAACTGAAGCCAGAAAGCTACAGCCTGAGCTCTGGCCCACAGCAAAAGGCAAACTAGGACCTGGAGACAAGGAGCTGTGCTGAGCCACGCGATGCCCAGCCCCTCTGGCTGAAGAGACCCTTCCCTGTCACGCGGCTGGAACCACCACTCATCTCCAGCTCACAGCTTGGGTGCTCCTGCCCTTCCCAGTGGAGCCCAGTTGACTCCGTGTTCAGACTGGGAAGGTCTCTGTGCCCGTCGAGCTGTCCCAGGTGGCCTCACCATGGCCAGAGGCGCTCAGAGCCCCAGAGCTGTGCCCAGCTCCTTCGTTCTGGGCAGCTCTGCTCTCCCTCCAGCATTTCAGATGGAAACCAGAGCTCAGAGGGCAACCCTAGGCTTGCAAACCCATCCCTGGACCTTTGCTCCCTTGCAGCTTTCTCGTCCAGTTAGACAAAGAATTCTGACTAAAAAGCTTTGCTCCCTCTCATGCACATTTGTTACTTTCTTCTGTTGTTTGGGTCCCCTCCCCACTTACTGATCCATTTGGAAAAAGGAATTAAATTGCTTCTCCACTTTGTAGTCTCACAGACCCCCCCCAAATACCAACACTTAACTCAAAATCAAGCAAAAAGTCCTATTTAAAGCAGTAATCACGGAGAAGTCACGTCCCCCATAACCNAACCTAAAAATACCTTATCACATTGATTAATAAAGCAGTAGCCAGCAATCTAATCTGGGCTGCTGGCGTATCTTTTCAAGCCCGGCTCTATCAGATAAGGGCAATATTTACTGACGGTGTGGAGAGCAGCCAGACACCGACCAGCCCCTGGTTGTGTAAAACACAATCCGGCTTGTCTGAAACACCGACGACAAGACAGGTTGCAGTGCATAAGGGCTCCTGCAAGAGCCACAACAAAACAAACCTGAGGTTTAATATAAATCCTTGGCCTGTGAAGCAGTAAAAGACAACCAGCCACTCCCCGAGGAGGAGGCACAGGAGGCAAGTTTCACCACAAGGTAACGTCACCATTAAAAAGTTACCTTCCAGTTATTTTCAGAAATGTTTTTCAACTCAAGAAAAACTTAATTCTATACTCTGATTCTTACTGAAAGAAAAGAAAAAGTCAAAAAGCATAGATCAGAAAGGAAAAAAAAAATCTGAATTTTCAGGGTTCCAAATTTGTAAACATATTAATTAAATTTTATTCTGGGAGGCAAAGTGTTACTTTTTTAAGGGCACTGAGCTCCATTCCCACATACTGTCTATAAATACTGTACAAACTATCTACACATAATATAATTTATTTGTTTGCATTTATTATTTCCAGTCGAGAAAACATCCAAGGGTAAAAAGGAAAGACTTGAAGACAAGAACATGCAGCCCCAGCAAGGAGCTCTGCAGAAACCAAGCTGTTTAACCAAAGCCACGTCTGTGTTAATCATTGACCACAAGTTTCCAAACCAGGCTCAAGGTTCAAACTCTGCTGAATCTGGGTGGGGTGATGTTTGTAAGGGTGCGAAGTTTTCCCTCCCCGGGGTCCCCGTCCCCTGCGGCTCACGTTGCCCATCCAGGGAGGTTGGTGGCCAGGGACTGGGGGTCGGCAGAGCTGGTCACGCCAGCACCATGCCCCACAAGGCACCAGGTATGGGTAACCACCCAACCCCTGGCCCTACCACTTACTGTGAATGTAGAATCACAGAATCATA
>WAAB01019330.1:0-14171 GCA_013389865.1 Piaya cayana | reverse complement strand
CCCACTCAAACTGCCATGCTCCTTCTTTGCCACATTCCTCTTTGCCACGCTCCAGGTTGCGGTGCTCCCAAGGGACCATTTAAATTTGAACCATGTAAACACCACCTAGAAGTCACAACTAACAAATAGCTCCCAACTGACATCAAGCATGCCATGCAATCCAAGTGTAGCTTCTCCAGACCCTGGGCAATTCTGGAAATGCTGGGAATGTTTAGTGTCAGGTCTAACCAGACTGTGGTACCTTTGCTATTGCTGGTTTCTGAAGGTGCTCGCAGTAGAGAACAGATTTGGTGAAAGTAGTCCCACTTGGGAAGGTGCAATTCCATGGTCAGCAGGTGCAGATGTGGACAGGGTGCGGTTAGCTGGGAGGCTGAATACCAGTTTTTACCTGGCAGCTATGGTAAAGCAGCTTTGCCATCCAGAGGAGGTACCTGGGAGGAATTCCACTGCGCCTTTTCCTAGGTGAGAAGCTGGATGTGGAGGCAGTGTATTTGGTGAGTCTGATGTCTGAATTCAGGCAAAATACATGTTGTTCTTTCTGTATTTGACTGCATCTGCCTAAGACTGAGGGAGCTCGATCTCTCTGACCAGAAAGCATTTGTTCTAAATATTAAACTGATATTTCAACAAGTTCCAATGAATGTAGGGTGCTGGTCTCTGACTTTTTCTACCCATTAGTCCTTTTCAGGATGAGGAATGTGAATTCCTGTAGCTGTTCTTCTAGAAGGTTTTTTCCCCATGTGTCTTTAAGATCTATCTCACAGCTGAGTTGTGTTAGTTTTCAGGGGTCTTGGAGAAATGTAACTGAATTCTGCATAAGGTACTTCAGTTCCATTTCAGCTCTCTGCAAGTTTTGCTAGTAAACATGCTAACCTGTACCAGTTTGTCATGTATTACCATAATTTCTTTAAGGAGGGCTGTGGGCTGTTTTTTTTTTCTTCCTTGAGTTGGTGTGCCTCAATTTATGTATTAAAACCCATTTCTTAAACATTCTGAGTTTTTGTTTCGCAGCTTTCAGTATGCTTGGTGCTTCTTTGAGCCAATACATTAGGAAGATTAAATACTTCTTGTAGGAGTTAATAGATAGTTTTAAATGGTACTGCTGAGTAAGCTTTGGGAAGGCAATAGCTTGAAACACCTGAGGTCTTGAGAGGTGGTTTTTTTCCTTTTTTTCTGCTGCCACACATTCTGTCTAACCTTAGACGATTTGTTTTTCATCTTGCTGTGCTACGTCCTTCCTGTGGAAGTGGAATAATTTATCTAGATTTCTTGAAACCTTTTTAAACAGCAGTGAAAACAAAAAATGCACTTAGGTTTTGAGTGAAGGCTCTGTTGTAGGTGACAGGACCCTGTTATAAATATTCTTCTTTGTTTTTTTCTTTCTTCTGTGTTTATTTCCATGGCAAGAGTACCTGTTTTTTCTTGTTTATTTTTAAGGATAAGTTACAGGCCTATTTTTTAGCCTTCCCCCTTCGCTTGATATGTATACACTTCAAAAGTGATAAAACCAGAGGCCTTGGAATGATTGAGAGCCATCTGGGGAGGAAAAAGGAATGTGGGGAGTCTTTCTGCCATAAATCCTCCCCCAACACCTCTTAATTTTGTTATCTAGCTTGTAAAATTCTTGTGCTAATTGCATGACTTTTGAGGTCTTTGTTTAACTGTGTAAGTGTTGCCTATAAAACCCCCTGGAACATTCAAGTGGTTGTCATTCCATTTTGGGCAGGGAATGAACGCTAATCGATTAGCTTCCAATTCTTATGCGCATTTAATTTTTTTAATTTTTAATAAACTTTTATACTGCTAGCAACTCTGTCTCGCCACCTTAGCAAAATCTTTCGGAACCTACCAGTAGGTCTTTGTTAAAAATACATTGGCTGCTGTTTGAGCCCTCAGCACAGGAAGGACATAGATTGAGGCCAGAGGAGGCCGTGGAGATAACCTGAGGGCCAGAGCACTTCCTGTACGAGGACAGGCTGAGAGAGTTGGTGTTTTCAGCCTGGAGATGGCGCCAGGGGACCTTAAAGCAGTTTCCAGTACGGAAAGGGGCTCCAGGAAAGCTGCAGAGAAGCTCTTGATCAGGGAGTGCAGGGATAGGATAAGGGGAATGGTTTTAAACTGAAAGAGGGGAGATTTAGATAACATCTTAGGAAGATATATTTTCCTGTGAGGGTGGTGAGGCACTGGAACAGGTTACCTTAGAGAAGTGGCTGCCCCAGCCCTGGAAGTTTTCAAGGCCAGGTTGGATGAGGCTTGGAGCAACCTGACCCAGTGGGAGGTGTCCCTGCCCATCGCAGGAGGCTGGAACTGGACGAGCTTTAAGGTCCCTTACAACCCAAACCATTCTATGATTCCATATAAATCCTCTTATGAGTTATTTACAAGTTAAAACATCTTGGCTCTCAGAGGGTTGCTTTCCTAATTTTGCTCACTATTTTTTGAGGAATTTCAGGTTTTCTCCTGGTCTTGTTTCAGTTTCTTTGCTAAAGAAGCAGCAGATAACAGATTTTGAAAATCATTATCCATGTGGACATTTTCTAGATGAGTCATGTGCAGTACCCACATTTGTTTTAATTCTGTTAATTACAACACTAAGTGGGAAGTAAATCACCATAACGTTTCAAAAGACACTGTGTCTTTTTTGTGATGTCTTGTAGATGCTCTCTTCTGTTGAATTTGCTGAGCTTTAATACAGGGATCTGGTGTTATGAGGTTGCTATTGTAGCATACTCATCTTTTATTGCCACCTGGTGGCAAAACCAACCCTGAAACAGAAAATGAAAAAATTATAAAAGTAATTTAGATTGGTTATTTTGACTAACTCAAGTGATCTTCCAGCCTTCATCTGCAGGAAGGCATTTGGAGGTCTTCAAGGGCAAAAACTTGAATAGAAGGGTGCAGCAGGACACCTGGGTGCCATCAGGAAGGCAATGGCTGCAGCTGTCTTGGTTTCCTTGCTGGCTGCTGCTTATTCAGATGGCAAACGGATGCTGTGGAGACCATTAAAGGTGTGGGAGTTGTGTATCAGAAAAGTTAAAATGTGATGTCACCACTGGGAAAAGGTGGTCATGACTGGTGAACTCCTTCTTGAGGTAGACAAAGGTGCATCACCCCGATAGGGCTGATGTGCTGGAAGAAAGGGAGGGCATTGCTGATCTGGCACCTGGATTTAAGCTGTTAGTGTAAGCTTACAGAGGCTGCAAGTCTTCCTTGCTGTTGTCTGCATATGTGTGTATTGTAACAGTGCCTGGAGTGGCCTGAGCTCTCTGCAGCACCGTGACTGTGGAGGTCTGGCCCACTGGCCTTGAGGGTTCAGCCAGCTCTCCCCTTAGCATTCTCAAGTGGGGCATGGGCAACAGCTCATGGTGGGACAAAGGAATCGTACCCACAATACTCAATTTTACAAGTGGTTCTGTCTGGAAGGCTTTGTTTCCTTGATCCCAAGTGGATGATCAGTGACATCAGGAAAGGTGGAATCCCTTCATTGGAAGGCTGGAAAATGACTCTGTATTTGCCCATCTTCAAAAATGTAATAAATAAAAGTTACAGAAAAAATCAGTCAAAGTTCACTTTTAGGAAAAAGAAATCTGCAATTAGTTATTAACTAACAATCTGAAAGGAACTTGACATGAATATCAGCCAACACAAATTCATCAAGGGAAAAAAGCCACCTATTGTATCAGTCTATTTTTTTTTTATTTATTACAGGGGAACAGGCTTGTAAATAAAGATGTGGTAGGTGTTTTTAATCTTGGGTTCAGTAAGTGTTTCTAAGGGCAGTTCCATGTCTCATCAGATGGCATACCTAGCTCAGCTCTCTTTAGCTTAGAGGTGGATTTATCAAAGATCTCAAGTGTGTATGTAATTTAACGATTTGAAAACAACAATCACATCTATTGTTAATAACAACATAACTTCGTGCTAGATGAAGTCATAAAAGTGCAGGGAAATAACTCGCAGGAAAAACAAGGAGCATTTTCAAAAGTGCTATCCCATAATGCTTATTTATATTTGTCTAGTGTAATCAAAACTGGAGAGAGAAATAATCACTTATCGTGACACTTGTGGTTGGATGCTCTAAAGAGAACTATGCTGTGATAGCTTTTAAATTTCATTTTCTAAGTTGATTTGGACGAGTCTGATGAAAAACAAAGTATTCCACATGCCAAGACAATGTGTTAATTTTTTATCTAGTTGTTCTTAATGTAACTTCAGTTTATACAGTTTTATTTATCTTCTCTGTATGTAAGCTGAAACTGAAGATTGCGTTAAAGCCTATGTGTATGCAGTGCAGCTAATGGCATCATTGCCAACAACAGGCTGTGGCTGAAAGGAGCAAAACAAAGTGCTGCTTGTTCCTTTGAATTTTCATTCCATTAGGCTGTGTGTGGCACCGCAGGTTATGAACCGTTGTAAAGTCTCTTCCTTCAGAACCGGTGGACCATAGATGTCACTGGGAGGAATGGGCTATTGATAAATATTAACACAGCTAAAACGTTGTAAATGTTTTCATTTGAGTTACCTTGAAGTAATTTCAGACAGGAACTGCTTCTGTCCTGAGCGTTAAGCAGAACGAGAAGAAAAGTTTCCATGACTATCAGCTGTGTCAGTTAACTGATTACAATTAGGCACTAAGTATTAATTGTTGAATTTTGAAATATTTTTCTGAGAAAATCCGATGAACCATGGAAAAGAAAAAAATGTCACTGAGAATACATTTTATTTAGTGCCAGAAGCAGTGCATGAAGAGCTGGGATAAAATAAGAACCACTTGTCAGCATTTTTTGTTCAGTAGGTAGCAGTTTTCCATATTCCAAGGTAACGAATGTTACAAATGTGAATTGTCAAATGTGCTGGAACAACTGAGATGTTTTATTTTGTGCACAACATTATCTTTTACTTGGAAATTTTTGAATATTCCATGTGTTTTTAAAGTAATAGTTGACAAGAAAGATAACACCCCACATTTATTGTAATTTTGCTGCTAGACCTAAAAAGGAATACAAGATATTCTTAAGATGTCAAAAGGAAGATGGAGGTTTTTGTTAGGTTGTCCCTTATTTTAAAAATAAGATGTGTATTATTTTTGCCTTAACAGGGTTGGAGTTCCATGTCCTTTGAATCTGGAGGGATTATGGTATTGTTGCGCAGAAAGATCATTGTTCTTTTTCCCTTCCTCTCTCTCCCTTTTGGCTTTCAGTTAGCTTTAACTGTTGTCATGATTTCCTGCGTGGTTTTGACTGTCTGTCTGTCTGTCTATCTATCTATCAACAGGTCTGTCAACAAAGTAAAAATCTTTCTCTAAATACATCAATAGCAAAAGGGACAGTATCCAGTCTTTTTTGGATGCAAAGGGAACAATTGTGACAAAGGATGAGGACAAGGTTGAGGTACTTAATGCCTTCTTTGCCTCAGTCTTTAATACTAAGGAAAGTTGTTCCCTCTGTGTACATTCCTAGGAGCTTGAGGAGCAGATCAAAGCCCCTTGATCCAAGAGGAGGTGGTTAGAGACTTGCTTGCCCAATTAGACACAAACAAGCCTATGGGGCCAGATGGGGTTCATCCAAGAGTACTGAGAGAGCTGGTGGATGTGCTTGACAAACCCCTTTCCATCATCTTCAAGAGGTCCTGGCTGACTGAGGAAGTTCCCTTGGACTGGAAGCTGGCTGATGTTGTGCCCATCTACAAGAAGGGTCGCAGGGAGGATCCGGGGAACTCCAGACCTGTCAGTCTGACCTCAGTGCCAGGGAAAGTCATGGAACAGGTGATCTTGAGTGCTGTCATGAAGCACATGCAAGAGAACCCAGTGATCAGGCCCAGTCAACACGGGTTCACAAAAGGCAGGTCTTGCCAAACTAACCTGATCACTTTCTATGACAAAGTGATTTGGCTGCTGGATGAGGGAAAGGCTGTGGATGTGGTCTTCCTGGACTTCAGTAAAGCTTTTGATACAGTTTCTCACAGCATTCTGCTTCAGAAACTGTCAGCCTCTGGCCTGGACAGGCGCACACGCTCCTGGGTAGAAAACTGATTGGAAAACTGATGGCTGGGCCCAGAGAGTGGTAGGAAGTGGTGTTAAATCCAACTGGAGACCAGTGACAAGTGGTGTCCCCAGGGCTCAGTGCTGGGTCCAGCCCTGTTCAATGTCTTTATCAATTACTTGGATGAAGGCATCGAGTGCACCTTTAGCAAGTTTGCAGACGAAACTAAGCTGGGTGGAAGTGTGGATCTGCTGGAGGGTAGGGAGGCTTTGCAAAGGGATCTGAACAGGCTGGACCACTGGGCTGAGACCAATGGCATAAGGTTCAACAAGGCCAAATGCTGAGTCCTGCACCTGGGGCACAACAATCCTATGCAGTGCTACAGGCTAGGAGAAGTCTGTCTAGAAAGCTGCCTGGAGGAGAAGGACCTGGGGGTGTTGGTTGACAGCCAAATGACCATAAGCCAGCAGTGNTTGTTTAGCCTGGAGAAGAGGAGGCTGAGAGGAGATCTCATTGCTCTCTGTAACTACCTGAAAGGAGATTGTAGAGAGGAGGGAGCTGGTCTCTTCTCCCAAGTGACAGGGGACAGGTCAGTAGGAAATGGCCTCAAGCTCTGCCAGGGGAGGTTTAGGCTGGATATTAGGAAAAAAGTTTTTCAGAGAAAGGGTCATTGGGCACTAGAACAGGCTACCCAGGGAGGTGGTTGATTCACCTTCCCTGGAGGTGTTTAAGGCATGGGTGGACGAGGTGCTAAGGGGCATGGGTTTAGTGTTTGATAGGAATGGTTGGACTCAATGATCCAGTGGGTCTCTTCCAACCTGGTTGTTCTATGATTCTATGATAAATCTGTCTTCCAGCAAGACATTGTATATGCCACTTCCGTAAAAGAACAACTGATCTGAAAACATGAGATGAAGAATAAGAAAGAAAAATTGTGACCCTGCCTGCGGGACTGCCAATTAACTACTTTGGGAAGAGTATTAGCCTTGCTTCAAGAAGAAAGCCACCTTGGCTTCACAAGGTGGAGATTGTTTCCCCTCACTCCTCTAGCCAGTACAGTAATTTATTGGATACAGGCTACATTTACAATTTCATTTGAAATGCAGCTGAGAAACCCCAAGAGAGATTCAAAGTAGGATAGTCAAGAACAAATCAGACCTCCAGAGGACTGTAAATTATTTTTAACATTCACAATTTTTTTTTCTTTGCTACGAGGTATATTGTCAAAACCAGAGAAAAATAGTCACAACTATTAAAAGACTCATTTGTTAGTTGCAATGTTTAATTAAAACCTTTGTCTTTGCCTCCAAGATTTCAGCAGAATACAGTATTTGCATGGATGTGGAAGTGCAAATGCCATAAAGCCATTTAGGAATTGTATCGCTGCCACCAAAATATGTCAGTGATTAATGGAGGTCAACATGTTACTACAAAACAGCTTTGTACTAATTACATGGAATTGTTTTTAAAAAGAGGAAGTAAACAAAATTCTAAAAAAATACTCCACATCTCATTAGACAAATCTCTTGGTTTTGAATAGTTTCATGTCACCCCTTGCACATTTGCAGGCGTAATAGCTCTTTACTTGGTTGTGTCAGATCTTTCAGACATCAGAGGTCCCCTGGTAACTCCTTGCAACCAAATCCTGCTGCACCCTTCCATAACGTATCCAACCCTAACAACGAGTGGCCAAAGCTTCCTCTTAACTTGAGTGGGCACAAATGCCACAGCTGCCCATCTTCATCGCTTACTGCAATAACCCAAAGTTAAATGAAGCTTTAACCTCTTCCTTCAGTCAAATTCACATTGAAAAAAGGTTCTCAGCCAGTTTCAAAACATTGCTAAAACATCTTGCAGTCATCTCTGCATGCCTGCACACTACAGTCCATAGGAAGTGTCCTCTCTAAGGAATACTACAAGATTAAATCTTAAAGGAGTTGAGAGAGTTCCTAGCATTAGAGATCCTGCTACAGCAGCAAGAATCTGATATACTCCTCTAATCACTTTTGATAATATTTTAGATAATTATGGCCTTGATAAAAATTAGTCCAGCATCTGGTTCCTGCAAAAGAACATTGTGCTTCTCTAAGTGCTTTTCTTTGTTTTCATTTTTTTAATTAGTTCAGAAAGATAAAGGTGTCTTCAAAGATAAAGCTATTTTGAATTTCACCTCCAAAAACAACAACAAGGGAATAAAGTTTAAAGAAAGTAACAAAATAATTAAAGCCTGCATTTTAAAGGTCTTGAAATTGAAGCCTGAACAAGAAACACACAGCATTTTCCAAAGAGAGAAATATGCCTTGACATCCAGGAAACAAAATCAAGCGGAAGCTCTGTTCTCAGAATATTTCAAGTTTTCCTTGTGCCATTTAAGTTATAATGAAGAACTACTTTCCAGCAGAAAGGTACTTGTACAAAACCTAGAGGCCTGCCTAAAGCTGGTAATACTATGTGAGCAAATTAATAAGGAAAACAGCAGAAAGAGGGAAAAACCCTCTCCTTGCCCTCTTAACCAAGTAACATTGATGACTTTAGGAAACAAGGTGATACAGATCAGCTGGGGTAAGTTTAGGATGGATATCTAAGAACAAGTATTTAACCAGATGAGTGGTTACTACTTATAACTCTGTATCTCCCCACAGTTAGGAGTGCCAGCTTAGAGCTCAATTCTTTCATTCCTTCTGCTCTAACACGGTTCTGGATTCTCCATAGCTAGGCTTATTCCTGCCTTTCCACAAGCTCTGTTAGAGAGCAAAAGCCAGATATGCAGAAATGGCAAGTATTCATATCTCTATCTAAAATGATCTTTGTCTTTCAATAGATACAAAGCACTATACACATACTACACACTCAAAAATCCTGACACTTCTAAGCTGAGCGTACTGAAATACTGGATTCCACAGTTTTTCCTTTCTCTTCCACAGTTTAACCACTATGGAAAACTTCACAGACACACTGAAAAATGAATATGCTTTACAAGCACCTGTTCAGAAAAAAAATGGAGCCCAGGCGGACTGAAGGCTATCTTCCTGCTAAACAACAAAAAGACCTTTTAGGGAAAAAATGCATACAAAAACTTAATTACATCTCACACACAGGGACAGACTAAAGTTCTACGAGCAGCTTCAACTTTGTTTCTTCCCCCATTTCATTGTGTTCCGTTATTTAAAGAGCACTTTTTATTTTTAAATGCCATTTTGAGATGTTGCTTCATTTGATTTTATTATTTTAAGTAGAAGTCATAGTAAACTAGTGACTTTGTTGCTTACATTGGTTTAGAAGCAACAACAGCAAAGAAAACCTTGGATGATGGACAACAACGGGTGCTTTTCTGTATGCTAGGGAACTGAGCCACACCACAGCAGAATAAGTGCCCCTTGGAAAAGTTGAAAGTGGTGAATTCTGATGAAAGATCTCGATACATCACCTAGCTCAGTGCCACACATATACCGCATTTTTATTTGTGACCAAATAAATACCCAGAAGCCTTGTTCTCCTCCAGTCTGCCTTCTGCTCTACTTAGTGCAGTGAGCCCAACTAAAAAAGACAAGTCACAAAAAGCAATCGAAACATATTAATACATCAAAGCTGATTTTGAAAACACTTTGCATGTTCCTGAACAGCTTCAAGTCTGATCCTGGAATAAATTTAGTATGTGTGCTAGGATTGAGATTTTACTGTTTTCCCAGATACAACAATGTGATCAACTGGTCTTGAGCATACAGTTTTGAAGCAGCAGGCCTTTGTTCCAGACAGTTGAGTTGCACCTTTCTTCACACTGCTTAAGTTTTCCTGGAATATTTTACCCTGTTGAAGTACATCAGCACTTTGTCTAGGCACTAAACCAAAAAGAGAGAGAGGTTACCTGTTTTTGCAGTGATGAGTTGTAAGACCAATGGTCGCCTTGTTACAATTCCAGAACCTCGTGGAAGAAAATCCCTGCAAACAAAAAATAAATGTTTACTACTCAGAAAGCACTGTCCAGTTTTATAATAAATTGGACTAATTTGGAGACTCTTGTATACCTTCAGCTGCAATGAAAATGGAAAGTTGGTGGGGATGGATTTACTACTATAAAGTAGGGCTGTTAAATGTTGGTTTGGGATGGCAGTAGGTCATTAGACAAATATGTATTAAAACTAAATTACTGTCTTGAGGCATTACCAATTCTCCTTCTTCATGACCATTGTCAAACCCCACACAAAAGCTCTGACCAAACCAAATTACCAGCACTCCACACCTGCTCTTTCACACACTTAACTTCTGCCAGTTCAAATCCCCAAATAACTTGCCCACCAATGCATTTGCCCAGAAGTTTTTCATAGAATCCTAGAATGATTTGGGCTGGAAGGGACCTTTAAAGCCCATCTGGTCCATGCCCCCTGCAGAAGCAGGGACATCTTTAACTCTATCAGGTTGCTCAGAGCCCTGTTCAACCTGACCTTGAACATGTCCAAGGATGGGGCATCCACTACCTTCCTGGGCAATCAGGGATAGTCTCTCACTACTCTCACTGTAAGCAATTTCTTCCTTATATCCAGTCTAAATCTATCCTCTCTTGGTTTAAAATCATTATGCTCTGCTCTGTCACAACACGCCTTGAGTGAATGCTGAACCCTAGAAAGAGTCTGGAACAGCAGGAAGGAGTCTCCTTGGACCAGAAAGCAAGCAATGAAGCAAGGAGAAACTCCATCATGTTATATGCATCCCCATGATGCTTTCCATGTCTCCAAACATACAGAAATGGCCTATACAATGGAAACAAGACATGCTCAGGAATGTAACAACAGTGAACATTTTTCCATAAGCATCAACAAGGTAACAGAGCTTTGGCTGCCTATAGAAGAGAAATATGGCAACCCTACCCATGATACAAGCTCTGAAGATTTCCTTCCTAATCTAACATCTAGGCACAGAAAAACAGAAATAAAAATATCACGTAAGTGAGCAGTTCCAAGGCTCTGAGGAACAGGACTGGCTGCCAGCTGTGTCCATACTCTTTTAAAAGTCCACAGCATTTTGAAAAGAACAATGTTAATTTCTAGATAAAATAAAAGCCTCGCTTTCTCAGTACCTGTTCATGTGTGCTTACAGTGTGATTACTCTGCAAACTGAAGCTAAAGCACACCACAAAATGAAAGGTTGCTCAAACTCAGGTGAGCTCATTTACTTCTATACTCAAATATAGATCTGCAGGCAAAAGTACAATTAATCAGGAATTCAGGTAATCTCTAAAACAAAAATAATGCAAGAACATCACAACTACTGATTTATATGAGCTGCAACATTTAAGAATACTTGAGATGACAGCAGGGTACAAGATCTACCTTAGAGAGATGTTGAAGGCATTGTCTATCACAATTTCAGTACCTACCAACAGAGAGAAACCTGTGTCTCAGTAAGTGTCACTTTTAATAGAAACCTATCTACTTCTCTGTATGCACTGAAATGAAAGCAGCCCAGGATGTAGAAATCTGTTGAGATGGCAGTTTCATACATTTTTTTTCAAGCATTTCAGATCTTTTAAAAAAATAAATAAAGCCTTTTTCCATCAAGAAGCTAAAGGAAACTTCCATTCAGGACAAACTGATCACACAAAACAAAGCAGTGTCCTCAACAGCACTACATGCATCAGTAAAATGCTTCTTAGAGAGTCAAAGGCTGAAAAGACTTATTGATTTTCTGCTTCAGAGTAAGCACATTCAGAGATGAACAACACTGGATTAATGCAAATCCTTGTTACACAACACTGACCATCCCTCAACATCAAAATTGGAGAGAAACATGTGACAATTTTTCTTCAGATGGGTCTCTTAACATGTCCAAAACAGACAGCATCCGATAACCCTCTACCTAAAAAATCGAGTTATTGTCAAAAAGAGCTTCAAGCAAGCATCAGCAGAGAGACTGCTGTGCAGTGAGAGGGTGAGCTGTGCTGATCACATAACAAGCTAAACACTGTGCAGTGGGAGAGCACAAGGCTTCTGCTTCAAATATACAGTTTGATGTGGAAAAAAATGACTAAAAAGAGGCTAAAAAGAGGTTCACAGGGAGAGTTCAGGAGAAATCTTCCCCCCATTAACTGCTGAAATGGGTAAGTTACCTCTATGGAAAAGGCATCGACCTCAAACTGATAAATCTGCCCCCAAAGCGACAGGAAAATATTTTTGTTCTAACCATTTGAAATTTCAGTTTAGACACAAGGCAATAGCATGTGTGCACTTTCCAATCTCACAAATAAATACACAAACTCTCCTCATAGAAAAAGGCAGTAAAACACACAGAAGCCTAAGTCAAAGCTGAGACATAACTTGCTTTTTTTTTTTTTTCATTAAATTTAAGACCCCATTACAACTCTACAAGCAAGGGAATCAGATTAAATATTGTACAACTGCTTCTGCAGAAATGCCTGCTTTGATATCCACAAAGCAGGATGGATGCAGGTCTTCCCTCCTCCCCTCACAGCCCCAATATGGACAGATTTCTACACAGGGTTTGTTAATGGTGGTGTGAGAAACACTCATTCACTGCTAAAATATGAAAAAGGACAAAGTCTTCGAAGCAAAGATAATAATACTTTTATTTTACAATTCAGCGCTGAATTGGATGCCCTTCTAAAAAGGCATACTGCAAAGGCTGGTTACAGGAGTTTTATACTGGTTAAACATGTATATTCGTACAGATACTTGAGGAACATTGGTTAACCATACACAGAACTCATATCACCCACTCTCAAATGTACACCACAGTTCCCTTATGTTCAGAATCATCTGATGCTCTTTATCTCATCTCCCTTCTCATTGTCTCCTCTTGATGAGCTCAGGTTGCTCTTTGTTCCTGCTGGGGAACTGTCCTTGTTTTGACCAGCAAAGAAGCCAAACTCCCATCACAATCACATCCTTCATTACTGCAAGCTGGCCAGGATTTGCCTTCAGTATACATACTAGTTTTAGACAAAGAATGGTGTAAGTTCTCAAAGAATATTTATTTAGGTTATCCAGTTTTGTCTGAAGATTGTTCTCACACCATCTCCTGACATGAGACAGATCCACATCACAAAAGCATACAAACCAACTGCAGCAAAACCAATTGTCACAATTCACCCCCTTTTACTTACTACATTTTTGCTGAAGCCCATAGCTTTGCTCTAATTTACACAATATTGATTGTAATTTCAAATCTTGCTCTTCTTCCTTCCGATCTCTTTTCTTCAACACCATAATTTTCTGAGCTATCTCACTCTGGCCTGAGGCTGCCATCTGTGGATTTGTATCAGTCTTATAAAACACAGTACAAGGCATGGTAAAAAGAATAACGCAGCATATGAACATAAAAAGAAATCTACTTTCTTCCACCAAGCTACCCCTAAGAGATAATTCCACCATCCAGAATCTAACATAGACTTCCATTTCTGCACTGGAACATGTGCAGTTTTATATGTCCCAATGTCCTTCCTTGGTGAAATACATCCATTCTTATCCCTTAGGTCACTCTATTCCCAACCTTATTCCTCCTTTTCCCAAGTTTCTTCCTACCCACAATTGTATTTTCCCCAAGTTACAAGTGGTTAAACTTCATGAGTCACAGCAATACCTATTTATTTGAGTGTGGTAATTAAGATTGGAAGCCCTTCTAATATGTAGACATAGGTGACAATTAGAACATTCATTTAGAGATCCTGGGGTACAATTGGAGGTGAGCACAACCCAAAGTAGGGGAGTCCAGGCAGCCATTGCAAGCCAAGGTCTAGTATAGCATATAACTCCATCACTCAACACCTATTGGATTGCAGCCAAAAGCAGTGGTTTAGATTCTTCTTGGCGGCAAATACAGAGGCTAACCCAGTCTTGCCCTTGGCTTAGTGACATCTGAAATCAGCTTTTAGATTTTCACAGGGCTGCCACTTCCAATACACTCCACAGTACCACCAGCCTCTGTTGTGGTTAATTGTTTACCTAGTCCATTATTATGTCTTACAATGAGAAACAACAACACAGGTAAATGTCCTTACAGATTTTTGCCAACCAATTTTGATCATTCTTGAATTATTCTAACTTATCACCTAAATGTTAGCTTCAAAGGATCATCTCCTGGTTTCATAGTCCACTCTCTGGAAGGTGAGGCCACTGGTCCCTTCACTCTAGTGGCATGAGTCTACCCATTCTCTGTAGTCCTTATAGCTGCTTCTGT